>CM032628.1:22264135-22847170 GCA_019097785.1 Fraxinus excelsior
ATAGTGATTTGGAATAAACATTTAAAAAGTAACGAGAAATTTAGGTTTATGTGTAATGGCATTATTTTATTGATAGAATATGTGTTGAAATGAAAAAAGAGAAAAAGAATGAGATTAACTAAAAAATGGGTGTCAAACGGGGGCCTACTAAATTTTTTATTTCCAAATTTTTCAAGGTTAATGCTTCTTCAGGCGCTTATTTTCTCTTCTAACAAGGATCATTTGTCATGACATGTCATGGTGGTTCTTGCGCAGCTGAGTTTTTGAAGGAACATTTCTTTAAGAATCTCTTGAAACATCCATAATTTTCTACAAACATAAAATTGGCTATAAGTGAGTTGATACCTGATTCTTGTAGCTGTTCGTTCCTTTCTGCTAATAATTTAGGGATTGAAATGGGATGATAGTTCCTGGTATCCATCACTTTCTACTTCCAATGAGGACTGCTTTGGAGTATATAATTGAGGACTTGTGAGGTTTTTAAAATAAGATAAGAAATTCTGCTCTTTAATTTTTGGACCATTTTCAGGATTGCATTTTCTATGCCATAAACAGGGCATAGTATGTACTTCGTTTTATTAGATGTCCCTAGGGCTCTAATTCATTCCAACCATGTTGGGTGATACCTATAGCCTGTAGCTCTGGTGCCTAGAACAATAGCCTGATTAGCAATAGCTAAACCACTAGAATGTGGTACTTGATACCCAAGATAATGTATATCAGGGCTAGAAGTCGTTGCATCACACAAATCCAGAGGTCTTCATAGAAGATAAATGAAGTTTCAAAATAAGGAAATAAAAAGGAAAGTAAAGAAAACAGCTAGCATTAAAGTTGCATAAAAGATCCATTGTCAAAGTGCACATCACAGTAGAAACTTTATCTTACATTAAAATGGGCCCTCCATTCTAATTTGTTGGGCAAGTTTGGGAGAGAGCAATAACATGATAATCATGAGTTGGCTTCCGCTTTTGATCCTAGTTATCAATCATAAAAAATAAGCATTAATAATTAAATATTAGTTAAAATATGTGGAAAGGAAAGTGACAAAAATCAAACAAACGGTAGTCTTCGCATTTAAGATAGCTGACTTTCGAGTTTATACTGTAAAATTTTCAGCAATAACCAAGCATGTTTTTGGTTAAATAACATCAATTTGAGAAACCATAACCATATGAAAATTATTTTATTCCATTCAAGCCTAAACCTGGGCTAGGATTGATTAGCATATTAGGCTAGAACAACAGTAATCTAGAATTTTTTAAGGAAGTTGATTTGAGCACTTGGGAAACGTTTTCTTTGAGTAATAATCTAGAACAACAATAATGGTACTGACCTAGTGGTGGCTTGGTAGTTGCATTTCATTTCATTTTCTCCACCAAACTAGTTTTTCAAGAGATGAAGAAAAAGAAACTTTGTCATATCATTATCACTAATAATAGACCGAGAAAAAACTAGAAATAAACCAAAATTAATTTATAACCATATTTTCCAATTTTCCTTTCCTTTTCCCTACATATAAATAGAAGGAAAGAACTCCAAGCACACGAGGCTAGTCCCAATATATTATACGGCCACTGGTCGCTTCAATCTGATCGAGTTCATCGGATGGTCATGATGTAATTCCATAAAATCAAGAATTAATTATTATGTGTACGGTTGAGATTAGTGAAAACAAAAAAACACTGTATTCTTACCTTGTGATCGCTAGAAATAGGGATGGCTTTGCCATTGCGGCAAAGCACAGCTCTCGAATCGCCGCAATTAGCGATGACGATCTTGTCTAGCGAGACTATTTAGACAATGGCGAAGACGGCTAGAAGAGCCTCGAGATGGCTAAGGAGAAAGAGAAATGAATTGGGTATGTAAGAAGAGGATGTTAAACCTAGGAGTTTGGGCGGTCGGGTTAACCGGTCCTCAAGCGAAAAAAATTGGTCCAATCCAATTCGCTTAAACCCATTTGCTTTTCGCAACGTTTATTAAATGTTGCTAAAAGAATAGTTTGCAACGTTTAATAAACGTTGCGAAAGGCACAAACGTTGCGAAAAGTTGACTTTTTGCAGCGTTTAATAAACGTTGTGAAAGGCACTTTTTGCAATGTTTATTAAACGCTGCAAAAAGTTGATCTTCTGCAACATTTAATAAACGTTGCAAAAAATCAAACTTTTCACAACGGTTAATAAACGTTGCGAAAGGCACTTTTGCAACGTTTATTTATAAAATGTTGCTAAAGCTCAATTATATTAATCAATAGCAACATTCACTTATTAAAATATTGCGATAGACTCCTTTAGCAACATTTAACTACCAAATGTTGTCTTTTATGTATTGCGAATGGTCATTTTTGGCGTAGTGTAATCAGATTCCCGGGATAAATTTTGCCACAGCTCACTCCAATCTAGATCAATGGTAACTCATAAATTAAAGATATTTGATATACAATATTGAATAAATTGAACATTACAAATCGATAGTAATATTATTTGATTTTTGTGGTATGATCAGGCTATCGGGCTCAAACAGTGAGAATCAACTTCCCTTCTTTTTACAATTGGCTCAATGGACATATTCAGGATGCTCAAAATGTTGTAAACAAGCCTATACTCATTTTAGATTTTGGCCAAGCTCGGTGGAGCAAGCAGCTGTCGGTAGCCTCTTATAGTTGCTTCTAACCGAAGGCATGGAATCTTTCCGAGATGGATACGAAATAGTGAGAATTCCTCAACTGCAAATGTGATCTCTCAACAAGCTCGAAAACTCTTAAAATTTCAGAAAATATTTGCAAGGATGAGAAATTTTGAAATGCAAGAAAGGGTCATACGTTGGCTAGTAATCGAGAGAAGCCTATTGGGAAGTGATCTTTCCTATAGATGAATAGTATTCATCCAATAGTCCAATAGATGATAGTAATACGAATTAATTTTCAAGTTAAAAGTATGATTGAGGAGGAAAGTTTTAAAGTTGTTTTCGGCCCAATTTGGTATGACTTTTGCTTTTGGTTCCTGTAGAAGAGTTTTAGGAGGAACCTATTGTTTGGAAACTAAATTTGGAAATAGTTGTCTATTCCAGAAAGTCTTTTATAGGAAGCTACATTTGACTAGTTTCCTCTAAAAATTCTTCTAACTAGAGAAAGCATGATAATTGTATTTTGTACACTTATTTGAGCCATTAAGTTAGTATTTATTGATTATTTTGATGAACTATGACTTAATTCAATGTGTGTTGTGTTTTTTAGGTACAAATTGACATAAATGATGGAATTGGAGAAAAAATGTTGAAGGGGTTAAATTGTAAGAGATCCAAAGTTTTGGGAATAAAATGAAAATATTCAAAAATTGTGTCTGACCTCAAGATACAGATTCAAGATGTGCTTGGGGTCAATTGGATGAGAAAAGAAGTCAGTTGGAGTGAAATATAGTCAAAGTATTATCATACGTTAATTTTCTGCCAAAAAAGTTATGCTTTGAATTTTTAACCTCAAATTGAGATCTATTTTTTGGCATGCTAAACGTTCTAATTGAAAAAAAATGATATTTTAGAATAATTGTATTCCATTGAGTTATATTTTTAATGTACTTTAAATTACCTCATCGGATATTGGGAGAGCAAATTATGACAAAATCATTGATGACTACTGATAAGTGTAGTTTCTACACTTATTTGGAGTCCTAAATGATAATATTTTTTTATTATTTGGACATATTAGGGTCTAATTTATGTTTATTGTGTTTAATAGGTAAAACTCGATGATTTTATAAAGAATCGGAAGAAAGAACAGAAAATTGATGAAATCCAAACTCTGGGGGACCAAAACGTAGCACCCCAATAGTTGTGTCAGATTACAAGAAGGAGATTCAAGAATGTCAAGGCTCAATTGGAGTTGAAGAGAAGCCAATGGGATGAAAAATTGTCGAAAATGAGCAAAATACACACTTGGAAAAGTTTAGGGACCAATATATAATATGGTCCAAAAATGGCAATACCTTGCGAACACATAGGCATGTAGGCCATGTGCATACTCAAACCTTATTTGGGTTGACTGAGGCTATTTGGAGTCTACTCTGCGTACACACCAAATAAACCATGCGTACATATGGTTCAATTCTGGGAAAAAAAAATTGTATTTCCTTATTTTGTTTTGGAAACTTTTGGTATGCAATCTTTTGACACTATATATATATATCGTACACTGTCCAAAACGTGGGGAAGCTCCTTAGACCTAAAGAATCATAGATTCTAATTCATTTTGGAGGTGAATAACAAGTTTAACAACATGGAATTAAGGCGAATTGCATATGATATTGAAGATTCTTTATCCGGATTCAAGATTTACATCAAGAACGTGGGAAAATCGCGATTCTTGATTATTTGTACTTTCCAGGTGATGATTTTTCAATTGTTTTTTTGTAAATTATTTCTAAACATGTTAGAATGGTTTTTCAATAGCATTGGATGAATGTTTGAACCATATTTTCATTTTTATTAGTTCAAGACATTAATTTAGGACGTTCTTGTGTTGTTTGATTGAATTTACGTACTCATTGCACTATTTGATTGTTTAGCCATCAATTGAATAGTTAATTGTTTATTGTAGTATATATTCACTCACAATAAGTATAGAACAAGGTAAAATCAACATGTGTAGTCAGAATTAGAAATAATCTCTTTCACACATGCAGTCTTATTGATAATATGAACTAAATGCATGACTTTCATATGAATTCGGACTAGGCATATGATCGTCTCTTGTTAGTCATAAGTTTTTGTAAATTGGAAAAGAGCATTTGACATATTAACTTTGTGCATTGTAAAAAAACCATGAATTGAATAGGTTAATTATTGAGAATTGAAATAGATGGAATTCACATTAGATTAATTAATCACTTATTATCGCTTTCTTAGAGTAGAATTAAAATAAATAACAAACAAATCACAACTACTTTGATATCACCACATTTCGAATTTAATAGTAGTTATGAACTACAAATTAAACTTTATTACTCGTGGGAACAATACTCTTAATTCACAAATCTTATAACTTACAATGATCCCGTAAGCTTGCAAGTTTCTACGTAAAAACTGCTTTGGACATGACTAAGCGCGAGCAATACAAATCTCCAGGCGCATGCTTGACCTCTTCCCTAGACCGCTTGGAGCCAAAATTGGCCTTAGAGGCATGTGCCCCTAGTTTAACTCTGGAAGGAAGATATTGTTTCCTTTTTCTTGGTTCCACTATGTATAAAATGATATCTTTAGCATCTTATATGATCTAAACAATGTCTAGAATGTGGGGAACCATTATTTTATCATTGAAGAGAGTCTAGCAAGCGGCAAAGAAGATTTCTACAAGATGATTTGAAATTCTGAAGCTCAGATTGAAGATTGAATTGCAAGAAATCAAGTTTTTGAATTCTTCATCTATTTCTTTACTCCAGGTGATGTCTTTCCATATCTTCTTGTATAATTTGAATATCATAATGCTAGGCTAAACTTCTTGTATATTGGATGAGTGATGAAACTTTTAGAGCTATATTTCTAATTTGAAACCTTTTGAGTTATATTTCTAATTCAAGACTTATAGTATTTTAGTTGTTTTATTGTATTTCGTGATTTATTATGCATGCTTGTGCTTTATTTGATTGCTTAGCTATAGATTAGACAACTTGTTACTTATTGTAGTGTTGGGAAACTCATAATCAGTTAGAACATTGTATATTGACTCATGGACAATAGGTATTAGAAATAATATTTACGGTGTGTGTAATCGTGTGTGATAATCGTGTGATTGAGTGTTTTCTTTGAATATGAATTCAGACAAGTAATAGGGTTGGGTTGTGTTGAGGATATGTTTAATATATGTTGGAAAAAATATTAGAAATTAGTGAATTTTAGATTACCACGAACACCTGACAACTTACACAAGTCGAGAATCGGAAATAAAAATCAATACGTGGATTCTGAAATCCAATGCATACATCTCATTATTTGATAAAAACAATATTTTTATAATATGCCGCATAAGATAGAATAATTACAAATAACCTACTCTATTGTGTCACGTAGATCGAATTTGATAGAAATCGGTAAATTATAGTTAGCAATTATTCCTTGTAGGATGATAACTCAATTCACTAAATCTATTAGTTGTCAACGATACTGTACGCTTGCGAGTTTTGCCTGAACAAATCGTTTTAATAAAATTAGTTAAACGGGTCCAAAAGCTGCTTTTAAATCTAAAAAAATCCATTTAGGATTTTATTACACAACATTTGAAGGAAAAAATCCCTAAAAGAAACGGGATTGCTGAAATATGAGTATCTCTAGTCGTGTCTAAAATTTAAACAATGCTTGTAATGCTAAATTTTTTACAATAACTAGCAACCTATTCCCACTTGATAGGCTTTCGAGAAAAGTAAGTACAACTTTTGTTTTGAACTTAAACTACAACTTTAAGCATTGCACCATAAAGTGTTACCCTGACATGGGAGGGGGGGGGGGGGGGGGGGGGGTTATAAACTAGTAGTGGCATAGATCATTCTCTCATTTACGTAGAAGGCTAGAAAAGTTTTCAAAATAAAGCTTTCCGCAGAATTCTATTAATTCTGTTTAGTCACTTTAAATTTAGTTTCCTTCCTAGGATTGAAGTTCGTGGATTTTACGTATCCATACGATCAAGTTTGAATGACTATCAAACCAACAGAAAGGTAGTCCTATGAGAAATCAAGAGGTAAGATACAAGAAATTAACCCTTTGAAGATTAAATTTTGATTTTTTTTTTTTGGGAAGAAGAATGATCGTACGAAATCCCGCAAGTACATGGTATCATGGATAAGTAATATAATGATAAGTAAAGTATCGTTCCAACGAGAACTATCTACTTAATTTAGGATCAATTAATTCTAACTCTAATCGAATAGCCATAATTTTATTAGCAATTCTATGTTAATTTATTTAGCACTTGTTTTCCCAAGACTCGTTATTTTTTCAAGCCTCAAATTCACACAATAAAATATTTTGCACGTAAACCATTTTGGCAACTTGCCCAATTGACAAGGATTCAACTTAAGTATTTCATATGGCAGAAGTCTTGAATTTGAATTGTAACATCTCATGCTTACTTTTTGTTATTATCAATTTTGCCTTAATTATTATTAATACTATATTTATTGTTTAATAAATGTGACTATTCATAATTCTTTCAGTGGAATGTGTCTTGGACACCCAGACGATCGACGTGCCATTAATTTAAGTTTAATATGGTTATAATTTTATTAATATTAGATTGAAATTACAAAATATATTTTACCATGTGCTTCTAATTTATCTTGCTTTTAAAGTTGAAAGATTTCCTTCTTAAAAAGTATATTTGGGTAAAATAGTTAAAATAATAATAATAATAATTGGATGACATAATAGGAATCAGTAAATTAATAGGATTCTCTAAGAGTTTAAATAAGTTAACAAGAATAAAGAACGGATCTCAATAGTTAATTAGTAGAAATTATGCGTAATTAGCTACAATTAGGTTTGAAATCAAGGATTTTACTTATTTACTCATCCCTTGCATATTAGAATTTACCAGTCATATCAAAAGCACTCCTTCCGTGACCTCTCTGTTGAATTTAAAGAATTTATTGTAAGGTACTTAATAATTTTCTTTTACTCTATTCTTGAAGTTTGCTTTCAAAAATAATTATGATATTTTAACTGATAGCATCAAAATAGTGTTTTTCAATCATGATTAGATACATTGTTCACTGTATGTATAGGCAAAGGTGATGTGTGTTTTAGGAGCACGCATATAGAGGGCAGTGTGTGTGATTATATGAGTGGGTGCTCATATATTATGCATTTGTATGTATGTATATGTAAATGCGGGTATCGTGTGCGTACATAAATCAATGTAAATTTAAATCTAAACCTGTGTCAATTTATGTATACATTTTCATAATAATATAATAAAAATAAATAAAATAAGTTAATCAGAAAATATTATGACTAACCCTTAAAAAGTGGATTTCGACGAAGTTCGTAAATAATTGATATGAATTAGGATTTTGGCACGTTGACATCGTGGGTTACTAGGGGCAACTCCACTTGCCACTCGAGAAGTAAATTGCTAGAATTCAAGGCAAGTAAATTTCACCTTAGTTTCATGTGTACGTCATATGATTAAATGTATAAACATATTATCTAAATTACCCTTATATGATTATTATGTTTCTCATAACATATATTTTTTAATGACAATGTATCCATAAACATGTATGAAGCTTCATAAGATAACAAGTTTTCAAATGTTAATGGGTCAATAAATGTTTTAAAAAGATATGTATCTCAAATGTTTTTTAAGAGGTGCATGTCTTTGCCATGAAAAATGCGAGTGGAAAATGGGGCGTGGGGGACCGGCAAACCCAATCAATGTTCAATGTTAATGTTAATCGCTTTGCGGTACTACCAATACAATAAATTGGGTTTCAAATAATAATTGCCCATTGCATTCTGATTGGTTAGGCGATACATTAAATTGAGCTCACAATGTTAAAGTTAATGTTTTTAAAGAAATAAAAGGAAAAAGGGATACATAATAGAAAATTTATTTATTTTCAATTAATGCATATGCATATCATAAGCATGCATCATATGCATGTGGTTTGTTTACTGGGCATTATCTCACCCTATTTTCAAATGATGAAAGCTCAATGATGCGAGGTGACCACTTGAGATGAGATTGATTCAGTACTGCCCGAGTTAAATTTTCTAATTCTAATCTAATAAGATTTATTTGAACCCTTTTGAAATTTAAATAAATAAATCATTTCGGATTATGTAATTTTCTTTACGCAATTGTCTATGATTTTAATAAATTCCGTAGATTATGATATAAATTGAGTTTAATTGATGCTATTCTATTCTATCTATTTTGTTGTATTTACTTCTTAAATGAAAATAAATACTAGTACTCAAAAATTTAAAATTATTTAGTCTTAATGTGTTACATGAATACTGAGGGACACGACAGAAAGTCATGAAAGATAAAAGGGCAAATGCCTCTCAAAGATGATGTACATAAGTTAACGATTTGAACACAGAGACTTTAAACCTCCAAGTACTGGTTTTGGGCATAATCCATTCAGGGGCTTACTTTAAAGCTGCCTATTTTCTTTCCTTGCTCACTCTCAATACGGGAGTTGAGACTAAACTCTACTTAAGTTCCCAAAAACATTCTTTACATTTTTTCATCCACTGAAATCTCAAACCCTTTTTAGTTAATTGAGTCATCTACCCCGCTATTTTTGAGAAACCCTCAATAAATATCCTATAATAGCTAGCTAATCCTAAGAAATTGCAAACTTTACCCCACATTGGATAGTCTAGGCTAATTAGTATTGCTACCACTTTAATTGCATCTACCTCAATTACCTAGATGGTATCCACGCACCCAAGAAAACCCATACGATCGAGCCAATTTCGTACTTCTGGAACTTGACATATAATTTCTCATTTCTCAAAGTTTTGAGTACTACTCAAGTTATTTCTTGTGTTGTTTCTTATCATTAGAGTAAACAAGGATGTCATCAATAAATAATATGACAAATTAGTCCAAGGACTGATGGAATACCTGATTCATTAGGTCTGAAATCAAAAGGCATGATAGTGAACTATAATGTCTATAACGAGTACTAAAAGCAGTTTTTGGTATATTATTTACCTTGACTTTCAGTTGATGATACCCCAACCTCAAGTTAATCTCAGAAAATAGCTTTGTACTGCTTAATTGGTCAAATAAATCTTTTATTCTTGGAAGGGGATATTTATTTTTGATGGTTAGATAATTCAATTTTCGATAGTTGATACGTATCCTCACAGTCCTATATTTTTTTCACAGAGAGCAATGGAGCACCTCATGGAGATAAACTTGGTTGAATGAATCTTTTTTTTTTTTTTTTTTTTAACATTTTCTCCACTTGCAATGTTGATACACATTGGGGGTAGAAAGTTGAACTTTGCCCCAAAGAAACACACTTCCTCTCTCGGCCTATGAAACAATACTTTTTTCTCATGATATCCAATGGTCGCATGATTATGTCCCAAACAGTCCATGCTTAATATAACATCAAAATCTTTTATATCTAAAAGGTATAGCTCCATCTGTATTACCTTTCTATCAATCTCCAACTTAATAGCTTTAATTATCTAATTTGTACAATTCTTCCTAAAGGGAGATTAACTTCTAACGCGTTATCTGTTTTGAAAAGAACATATGCAGGTAAATTGGATAACAACAAAACACATGCTATTACATTTGGACCCTACTCATCTTCCTAGTGATTCAATACAAAAACTTGAGCCTTTCCTTTTTCGGTTTTTATCTTGATCATCATCCTTCTTTTGTAGGCTCCCTAAGTGTAAAGCAATGTGGCTTGGCCTGCCAAACTAAAAACATATGTTCTTCCTATATAAGCATTCACCATTGTGAAGTTATTATATTTATGACATGATGTAATACTCTTACATGTCCTACCAAAACTAACTCCATCGTTTGATCTCTTATTTTGCCATTTTAGTTTTTCCTTGTTTTGATTGTTCCACTTCTTTTTTCTCGGATAACTCCTTGCTCTATTAGGCATATTATTTAAATAAAGTCCTTAGTATGAAATAGCATGAGTGCTCTCCAATATTTCATGGTATGATGTGAAACGATGAGACATGATGATCGTGCTAATTTCTTGGCATAGTCGATGTTCGAACCTCCTAACCTTCTTAACTTCTGTATCCACCACATGAGGGGCATATCCTGAGAGCTATTCAAACGTTCTCTCATACTCAGTAAGTGACACGTTCTCCTGTTTGATATGCATAAACTCCTATTCCTTGAAGTTTTTCAAAGCCTGTAGAAAGTACTTAGCTATCACCTCGTCCTTAAACTGCGCCCAAGTCAACTTAAGCTACTGCTCTTCATTCTTAGTGTGTGAGATAGACTCCAACCTGTGGCTGGTTGATCCAACAAACATAAATTCTGTACATTGAACCTTCTGCACATCCATACAAGAGTGTCACAAGATGCGCTCAAGACCTCTAATCTATTCCCAACAGCTAATGGGTTGAAATCACCATTGAAAGAAGAAGGCCCGTACTTGCAAAACTTCTCAATCACTGAGAAAGCTCCATGGACAAAATGAGATGCATCCTAAAGGTTCGATGCATACTGTGGGGGTGGTGGTGCTTGACTCTGTCTACTCAGTTTTTGCCCTGCTGGTAGTAAGCAGCACAACAAATTTATGCGGGTAATTGACGCCATTTCCTTTAGATAAAATAATGCTAGCCATTAAATTTTTGTATAACCAATCAAACATAACAAAAATAAAGCAAATCTAGGAAAATCTTCATATATTAAGGTTTAAATTAAGTGCTCCACTATCTGGCGTTGGCTAACCCTATGTCCTATGCTCATCTCCTTTTACAACATGTGAACCTCGGGGACATGTTTCTCAAAATCATGATATGGACTCCACTGGTACTCTTCATACATTTAAATGAACTCAACCTTATCACTAGCTCTCCCAAGCCAGCCCATTCCTCTCATAAGCCTGAAGGTCCTATGGGGTCTAGTCATCTGTCAAATACAAGAACCAAGCCTAACATATTATGCTTACATTATTATGATGGTGACATAGTATATTTTGTGCTCTTGTATACATTTACGTAAGTATGGAAATCATGCTTTACTCGAGATATAAAGCAAAAGTATAAAATGGTAAAAAAAAATTTACATGTCATGACATCTATAAGTAGACAATTTGAAATTGTTAAGTTACCCAAAAGATTTGAATAGTCATTTCTTTCCTTACCTATTAAATAACTTAGAACTGTCAGATAAGACTAGCTTTATCTATGTGAAAGGATGACATGCACAAATCGAGAAATGTTCCAACTTTATTTTGTAACGACCCGTGTCTCGTGCTCAAGTTATTATATATATACACTATAGTTGCTCAATTGGTACCAAGATTCAGCTTAAGTGTTTTACGAGGCAAATTTCTTGGGTTCAAATCTTGGGAGACACAACATAAAGTCGTAAAAGGTAAGATGGACTTAAGTTCTCCCAAAATGGACAATATATAAGAGAATGGCAAAGCCCGGGGCTCAAATCGTTATAAAAAAAGTATGTTTTTTTGGTATCCAGAATCAATTTAAATCTCTCATAAGACAGAGGTGTTGGGTTCGAATTTTGGAGGACGCGACTACAAATCACGAGGGGTAGATGGACATGGACTTAGGTTCTCCTAAAGAAAACAATACGTATAAGAATTACAAAGAATGCACATTATTGTTAATGACACAAGCCTCGTGTTTAAGTCGTTATATTTTGTTTGGTTATCCATTCCATGGATTTCTATCACATCTCCCAAAATTTGAACCCAAGATCTCTGTCTTATTAAAGACTTAAGTTAAATATTGGTACCTATTGGACAACTTTGACATATGAAATCCTATTCATCTCAATATATTCTTACAATAGTTCCATCACCCCACCCCCCCCCCCCCCCCCCAAAATATACTTTAAATGGCTTAAGGATGAATACTGTAGTAATTTTTGGGTTTAGCATCTAAGTTATACTATTTGAACCTATCAATCATATGAATCAACTTATTACTTTATAATACAAATTTTAATTCACTTGCATAAATAGTATAGAATTCTACACGGATAAGTATCAATTAATCCAAGGTAATTTATTCACAGTTCATAAATCAATATATAATTCTAGTTATATTTATCATAGCCGGCAATGCTACATAACCCATATAAGCAAGCAACTAAAAGAAAAACTTGTTGGTTTTTTTTCCTAATATTTTCATGTATAATAAAGTAATAAAACACACAATCACACAAAAGTAACAAAAACTAAAACTCAATGTTTTTTTACCCAAACTTAATTTAGACATTGTTCTCAATGTTTTAAAGTATCATCAATCAAGCAATGTAAAGGGAGAAAATAAAGGAAATAGGTAATCCCTAGATATGTGTTTGATATTGGAGACAAGATTTTTGGATCAATCAATTTCATTCTTCATTTTGTTGAGCTGTCCCCGCTTGATTTCATTGTACCTTCAAGTTAGAAGAATAATCAAGAATATTAGACGTACATCAATACACCAAAACATGATGAGATATATATAAATGGATGAAAACATTTATAAGAGTCAAGAATTAATATGGAAGCTACAATGAGGTGTATAAGCAAAGATAAATATAGTTTTTTTATGTCCCCAGTGCCTCGACAAACATGCTATATGGTTGGCTTTTTAAATTTTTTTTTTTTTTTTTTAACTCAAATAAATTTCTTTCCTTTTTTAGGCCTAATATTAACATAACTGCCCATTTTATTGTAAACAAAATGTGCTTATTCTAAATGCTTTCGTAGACAACAGGCAATGAAAATACTTAAGGCATAATAAATAAAAGGGTGAGAAATAGGGCTGCCTCCCAATAATCACTTAATTTAAAATCTTTAACTAGACTTTGTGTAGGAGTTAATCATGGTGGTTCAAAGCGGACATCATCGGCAAAGCGTTTAATACAATATTCAGCATTGCCAACACCTTTGTAGATTTTTCATTCTACAACATGTGTCTCTTAACTGTAATTTCTGGAAATTGAACCCAACTTCGTGTAGTAATTGCCTTAACCGTTTCATCTTCTGGCCTTTTTCGAACCCTTTGAGGAAAGAAAATAGGTGGTATGTATAATCGAACACGAATTTGCAATTTCACACATAGATCTTTGTTTGTTTCATTCTCTTAGACACATAGATCTTTGTTTTCTAAAAGTGCCATGTCCATTTCTCCAATGTGATTTTCTAAATTCTTTATAGCAATCCCTTACATTTGAAAGTTCTTGTTGGTCTTTTGCATGAATTGACATGATGCTTCTACCATTTTACTAATGCTTCTTCCCATGAAGGTTTCTTTACTAGCTGCTGAAAATTCAATGGTGCATTTTGATATGGTATAACCTGAGAAGACTATATATGTATTGCTCCAGGAGAATTTTTGGTGAGTTCTCCAACTTGGATTGTATATGTTGGAGTGGAATTCTCGGCCCGGTTGCTTGAACTATATACTGTTTGATTAGTTGCCATACCATCATCCTTTTTAGTTGTGTTGCTAGCTATGCTTGAATTACTGTTAGCATGTCAACCTCGTACATTCCTCTAGTTCTCTTTCCACCTAATCTTTCAGTCAGCCATAATATACTAATGTATGCTAGATAGGGGCGGAGCTAGCCTGTTGAAGTAGGGGGTCCCAGAATTGGAAGCAGTGGGGGCCCACGGGGGTTTCGGGGTACTTTTAAAATGAGAGAAATTGGTACTTTGTGATGGAGAAAGGAAACAAATGAACATAAATTAACGTACATTATTAAAAAAATAAATCAAGAAACATATAAAAGGAAGTACTAATATTTAATTTAGCAAAATTATATCTTATTACAAGCGTTCCTTTTCAGTTCTCATACTTTGAATTGGTAGAGTTTAAATTTTTTATTCATTTGAGGACAAAATGGTAAATACAAAAATAAAATTTTAAAATAAAAGAAAATTATCAAAAAATTGGGGGGGGGGGGGGGGGGGGGGGGGGGGGGGGGGGTCCCCGCTAGGACCTCCCTAGCCTCCGCCCCTGATGCTAGATCATCTATTATTTCATATACCTGATCCACTGTCCTTTTTCGTAATTAACCTATCACAGGCAGAGTAAACGTTAGCCCTGCTAGTTGGATCTAGTTCAATGTAGAAATATTGAACCCGAAGCCATTTCTGTAAATCATGTCGTGAACATTGTTAGAGCTATCTTTTGTACTTTTCCTATACGTCATAATAGCTTTTCGAATCAAGCTGAAAGAATGTAGTGATTTCATTCATCAACTTGACAATCCTTTTTGATGGGAAGTATTTATTCAAGAATTTATAGCTTAGACTGTCCCAAGTAGTGATGCTGTGAGGTGGGAATGTTTCCAATCATCCCCTCGCCGAATCTCTCAAAGTGTATATGAATTGCATCTTTAGAAATCCTCGAATATTCAATTATCGCTACATATCCAAAAACCTCAAGATGTGAGTACTTGGATTGTCATAGGTCTCCCAAAGAGCTATGATGCAATCTCACATATTTATCACACCCTCCATCAAATGAAAATCAGCTTGCCTTAATCCTGGATAAGTTGTGCTGAACCGGCTTACCATGTATTCTTCCATCACTCTCTCATTTTCGTTACTCGCATCTATAAACAAATTTACTGTATTTTCATTCACCCTAGTGGTCATTTGATTTTGAATAAATTTTTACCATTGCTTTTGCTTGCTATTTTTGGTGTGCTTCTATTTGTTCTTTTCTTCTCAACATGAATGCTCATTCGATTTTCGAATTAAATGAAACAGATCACCTTATCTTGAACATTGTTTACAAGATCTTGAAAAGAATGAGAGAAAACACTGTAATATTTCCCTAATATGAATTTAAAAATTCAGAATAAAGCTATAACTAACTAAATTTTATAGTTCCCAACAAAGGCTACAAAAACTTGATCTTACGAAATTCCACAAGTGCACAATATCGCAGATGAGCAATATAATGATAAGTAAAGTATCGTTTCCACGAAGACTATCTATGATCAATTAATTCTAACTCCATTCAATTTTTGATTACCTAATCTATACTAATTTATCTAATTATTTTAATGAGTAAATTATGAAGGCTTTTGTAAGATTATGTTGAATGATTACTAAGACTTTGAATCTTAACCCAATTTAATATCATGACAATATATGCATTCTTGTTGATCAATATTCCTATGGTATTTAATAATCTCTCTCAAATAGAATTAAATGTATCTTCTCATTCGCACTTTCTATATCTCTATGAAATATGTGAACATGAAAGTAAGTATTAAAGCATTAGGGCATCTACTGAAATAATGCAAGGCATACGTGTATATCTTTCCCGATAATAATAAAACTCACAAATCAATTCAATTAGTGATCATGTAATTTAAAATCAATAAATACAATAACAATCATCCAAAAAATCACACATATTGAGTGTAAAATATTGAAATCATATTAAAACCTCATAATAAGGGTTCATCTAGTAAATGAAAGCTTGGCCTAGCATTACAAAATCACAAGAAACCATGATTGATTTTATAGAACATCACCAGGATTTTGATTAATGATGGAGAAGAAGATAAATATTGAAATATTGAATATCTTCAATGATTTCTTGATAATTCTTCAATTGTGTCTTCCCTTATTTGCCTAAAAACCAAGATTAGATCTTTAATGAATTTAAATATTGTATTTCTGCCTCTTGATTTGCCAAAGAGAGTGATGAGTTGCCCTCTTCGATTGTAAGATTTGGTGTATTCTATGGTACAAGAGATCTGTGAGAGATATTGCCCATATTCTATATTTATAAGGCTCAAAATCAGGTCAAGAAATCGTCGAAAGTTCCATTTCATATAGAGTTCAAGTTGAAAAATGAAACATAACTCATCTAGCCAGGATTTGCCCATGCGTGCGTATTGGTTCCCTTCTTGCGCACACATAGGATGAAAGGGTTTGTTTAAGTCTCTGCAGACACATCCCTTGTGCACATATAGGTGTTGGTCGTGCGTACGCACCACTTGCAACTTTGATTTATTTCATTTTAGTCTCCAATTCTGATTTGTTATTCAGCTTGAGTCCTTTATTTTTGCAATTTTCATCATTTTACTTTTAATTTCATCCAAGTGATTCTATGTAGTCTTCAACAATTGTTTCTTGGTCTGAATGTTTTAAGAATTTTCAATTTAGTCCCTAAACTTTGAAAACTCTCTTCTTACGTCAATTTTCGCTCATTTCTTCCAATTTCATGTTTCACTAAGTTTTAACTAAAAAAATTTATGGGATATTAAGCCATAAATCATAAAAGTACTCCTGTATATCTATATTTAAAGGCATAGATAAGTATACAAAATGCACTTATCAATGAGAAACATGTAGCTAAAGATTAACCAAGGAAGATTGAAGAGATTTAAGATTTCGTGGAATCTACTCGTTTTCTTCACATATCTCAATAATTAGATTGTTGTTTGATTTTTATTGTTATTGAGAAAAATAATAAGAGAGATAACACGTTATAAAAATTGTTATGATGTCTGATAGAGGATGGAGATATACCATTATGCCTTACACGATTTTAGAAGCGTATCTCATATAGACGCTAACTAATGCAACCAAAAAATGCAATTTAATTGACCCGAGGTTAGTTAGATGGTTGAACTGTAAATCCATGTTAAGGCTAATCACTAACAATGCTCCAGATTCCTTAAGAAAAGGTTACGACCTCGTAGTTTTCTGATTCTTAAGCTAGCAAACATAGAGAGAAAAAATATATACAGTTTCTGAAACTTAATGTAAAGTAGGAGAGAACGAATGTGTATAATTAGGCAAATGTACCATTGTCCTATATGTAGAGGGACTAGATCTCTTAAGATTCGAATAGTGTAAAGTACATAGGGTTAGGAAATTGTCTATAGCTAATGAGTCATTAACAATCTCCATTGTTGGGTGGTCCCAACAGTACGAAGGAAATTAATCCTCGGGTCTGGCAGAGAGATCCAAGAAGGTTGTTGGACATTATGTACCCATGTAGATGCTCTCGATAGATAAACCTTTTGGGAAAGATGATTGGGACTTATGCACATAAAGGTAGTTAGTTCATACCTCAGTAAGGTTTTGAACACCACCCAAGCAGTACGAGATAACATTGTTGGTCATGTAACTTACCATGTAACATCTCTCTTTTTATCGCGTCTTCTCATCTTCTTCCCTTTGTTATCCCATTTCTCTTATCTTATCTTATCTTTGGTGATGGTTGGATTGTTTATCATGAGCATCCCCTCAATCTGGGATGATGATTTTCATAGCATTCGGATTTGTATAGCAATTTTTTTGATAATGATGGTAGAATGAAGTTGGAGATTGTATAATGTTGATCACATAAATAACAAGGCATGGCAGTTTCATCGTGTAACTTTCGAATCAAAAAGTAATAATGAATGTAATTGTTGACATTTACCATATTTTCTAAAGGAAATTTTACAATATAAATTATCAATATACATAGTATTAACACTTCACATACCATAATTCTTTAGGACATAGTAAAGGAGAAAAGTATCGTTAGGTTGTGGTTAAATTAGAGCAGCTCTGTATGACAAAGAATTTGACAAGTAGTTTATACTTGAAGCAGCGCTTGTATTCTCATTGGTTGATGGAAGGTGGACCTTTAGAAGATTATCTTTCATAGTTCCAAGGAAATCATCGCTAATTAGGAGACGATGGAGGTTAAATATGATGAAGAGGTATTATGGTTGAAATTGTTATGTTCATTGCCGCTTCATACGTGACTTTTAGAAATACCATTCTCTATAGTCGAAATACATTTACTATTGACAAGGTATATGATCCACTTTATTCTAAGGAGAAGATGAAGCATCTGGTCGTCGATTCTAAAGCCCAGGCAGATGGTCTTGTCGTTTGTGAGAGGAAGGAAAATGGTCATGGAAGGGGCATAGTCAAGGATAGCAAGAATGATAAAATCTATTGGTATTGCAACAACAAAGGGCACATAAAGAGGGATTGTTATGAGTGGCAGAACGTGTTTTCTATTACATAATAGATGGAACAACCAAAAAATTTCGGTAACATCAATCTTCCAAGAAAAGACAGTAATGAAAATCTTTTGGCAATTTGATATGATTCGGGACAGGCAATCACTTGGTCAGGTCACATGAGTCAATGGTTCAAGCAATGAAGTTCAGATAGGTGAAGTTGACTGGCCAAGGTTCAAGTTTTGTGAAGGGCTCGGGAGCCAAAACGAGTTGGATTCAAAATTTGGAAGATGTAAGTTCAAAGAAAATATTTCATAAATATATTTAGCTAGAAAGCTATCTTCTAGTTGTTTATAAATGCATAGTGAAATGACATTTATAGCAGTCAAAATGCCAAAAGTTTTTGCCCAACCGGACGACTAAACTAACCGTTGTGCAGAAATCGAAATGGTCAAAACAATGTCTGGCAGTGAATAGGACATTCGGTTGACTTTGACTTTACTTTTTTTAGGTTTTTGAAGGAGTAAGTAACATTGTAAAAAAAGTTTAAACTAAGAAGTTTAGTTTTTGATCTTGCTTCGAAGTTTGCCTCTTAGACTTCTCGTCTTAATCATTCTTTGATGATATCTCTTATGCTCTTGATCTTGCTTTATTCTCGACGTTTGTCTTTTAAACTCTTATCTCGAATGATTTGACTTGAATGCTTAACTTCCATTTTGATCTTCATTTCGAGTCCGATTTATATGTTGATTTTTGCAATACTTGATTGATTTTAATATTGAACTATCATCACTCAAAATCAATTGTTAGAAAAAATATTAATCTTGTTTCCTATGATCAAAATATTAAAAATGAAATCAACCATATGTCAACAGTTTTCCCCTTTTTGATTATGACAAACAAGATGATTTGTAAGGTAAAATTGAACAATTGGTATCATATTGATAAAGGAACAAACATTATAAATTTTGCATATAATCCAAATATTCTTCACATCTTTTACAAATCAATAACCATATATTCAAAGCATATAATTTTTTTTTCTCTTTCCCCTTTTCATATATTCCAAGCATATTATATTCTCAAATCAAAGCATGCATAATCATCTCACTTCATATTTTCCTCCTTTTGGCAAAAGCAAAAAGGCGTAGCATTTAAGATTAAAAGATAGCCATAGGGAACAATAAAAAATTTCCCATTTTTAATGCTTTTCAAATATATCTTACTCAATTTCTCCATTTAGCATAAGTAAGATGATAACACATATGAGAGGAAGAGAATGGCATATAAGATCAAAATATTAAATTAACCATAGATGATAGTAACATATTCCCTCTCAATTAAGCACAAGATGCCAAGTATATATATACAAGATTAAATAAGAGGATAAGTATCACATTTTTGGTAAAATAATAATCAAAACATGGGTAATGAAACGACAAAAACATGCTCATTTGGGTAAAATTTATATAAATTCCAACCAATTATGCACATAGAATCATACGAGAACATTTATTATGAATCCGATTTAGCCACATACTTTAAATTCATCAGAGGATTCTTCATCAGAGGATTCTTCTTCATCTAGTTACAAATTTGATTCTTCCTCATGTTGATCTTCAACATCTTTACGATCTTCCTTCTTTTGATTTTTAATTTTATTTGCTCAAAAGGAATATCTAAACCTATATCATTATCAATACCTTTCTCTTGATCAAGATGATTAGTTTCATCAAAAGTAACATGCATAGATTCTTCAACAACTAGAGTTATCTCGTCAAAGACTCTATAACTTTTGCAAGTCGATGAGTAACTTAGAAAGATTCCAATATCGAATTTCGAATCAAATTTTTCCAAATAAAGCATTTACAACCAACAACTTTGAAATAACCAATATTTGGAATTCTATTTTTTCAAAACTCAAAGGGGATTTTATTTTTATTCCGACTAATTAAAACTATATTTACAATATAGCAAGCAGTATTGATGACTTCGGCCTAAAATTATTTTATCATGCTTTTTTCATTTAGCATGGTCCTCGATGAAAGCCCAAGATTGGCTAACCAAGATGGGGATGAATTGGTTTTTAAAACTTTTTCGTTAACTATTCAAAATTTTAATCTAATGATCACACAAATGATAAGGAATTAAACGAAACACAAGTAAGCACGTAGAAGAAATTATATAAGCTTGCACAAAGTAAGATGTTAATTAAAGGGGTTAGAGAGTGCAAATGATATAATATGGAGGTTCGATCTAACGTAATGATCTACATCCCCCATTTCCAAGGTCCACGTCATGAGCAAGGTATTTTTCACTATGTTAATTGACTTGTGGTGCAATCCAACCCTTTACAACGTTTTCGGTGACTTACAAAAACAAGAAACAACGATCCTTTTACAATGTCGAGCTTTTCGGGATCTCAACATGACCCACAATTCAAGATGAATTTACAAGTGAAATCTTCTCTTCTTGCTGAATGATAGAATCAAGGTTGATAACAAGAAGAGAAGAGGCAAACACTTCACTAGATGACAATGAGTTTAACTCAAAGTGTTTAAATGAAAAACTTCTAGAAGAATCAATGATTTTCTCAAAATTAATTGCACAAGTGTTCTTCAAGAATTTTATGACAATTGATCTTCTTAATGATAGAGAATAAGGTGGTTGTGATCAATAAAAACCTCTCTTAAATACTCCCGAAAAGTTAGTGCAAGTGGAGAAATAATGACGTATTTATAGCATTCAAACGGTCAAAAGCTCTGTCATATCGGACGCACTATACCGGACGTCCGGTAAAATATCAGACAGTCAATTAGCCGTTATTTTTTGTCAGAAAATTGGACCGTTTGAAAAATGACCGTTGGAACAATTTTGGCCATACTGAACGTTCGGTACTGCCAGAATTGCTCGAAACGTCCTCATTTTTGAAATCATGTCAAATGTAAATGTTGTAGGGATATTTCAAAATGTTTTTCAGACTGTTTGTCATATTTAAAAATATGTGTTATGATTTTTTACTTTTGAAAAACATAATTTTCAAGGAAAACATTTTTTGTCGTGGATTGTAAATCAAAACTTTGATCTTGTCATGATACATTGCCAAGTATTAAATTGTTTTACCTTTACATGTAATCGTGAAACGTCTAAGTACTTAGTTTGAGCAATTTGACATGCATTGCTTGACGATACTTCGACTTTTTACTCGATTTTCGTTGAGGCATCTTTTGGGGTTTGGAATATCATTCTCCATGGCCTCAATTGTTTGATCTTGTTTCCATGTTGGCTATTGTGTGCAAGTTACTTGGCCTCGAACTTTGTGTCATATAATATTTTCATGTTCAATAATTACTATGGCCACTTAACATCAATTTGTTAGTAATAAACATAATTTGTTTGTGATAATCAAAACGAGACGTCAACTATAGGTCAACAATTTCCCCTTTTTTGATTATGACAAACACAATATGATTTGCTAGATATACATTTGAACAAGTTGATAATAAATGAAAAACTAAGTTTGCATACATGTGTTCTCCCTATTAATTTGACTATGATTCCTCTTTTTTAAATATAATTATGCAAATTGCAAAATTTTGTCTATTTCTTCCCCCTTTTAGTATAAGCAAAAAGTACTCAATCATGCAAGAATAGGTAATAATAGCAATTTAAAAAAAAATCATAAACATGGCGAAGTTGAGTACTTAATCAAAAGTTCAACCATAGTTTTAAGATAATTTGAATACATAGAAAATAACTATGGAGCTGGAGGAGGAGGATGTGGAAATCGGGCAAGCATATCGGCAAAGAAGACATTCATCTGATCCTGTATAGTAGCCTACCGTACCAAGATCGTGTTCTGCTGTGCCCGTATGTGATGAAGCTCCTCGGTAATCCCATCGACAGTCGTGGTGAGAGAGCCCATCTGCCCATATAGCAATGAAAGCTGATCTTCATCATGTCCTCGTCCAGTGGGTCGGGAAGCTCTCGATCTCAAGGTGTCGTAGGAGGCATATCCTCATCGTCGTCGTTATCAGAGTCCTCTTCTTCGAACGGTAGGGTAGAGGGCCGCGAACCTGAATCGAACCCCTTTGTTTCAGATACCCAATGTCCGTCCTTTCTAACAATCTTCATACGTTTAAGTGTGTTGGAACTAATGGTATCAGTGGGTCGTGGTTTAATGAAAGCTTCATCGTGAAGAGGAACATCGAAGTGTTGAAAAATCTTAGTGAGTAACATACCATAGGGAAGTGCCTTGGATATGCGTGAGGAGTGAATAAGTGTCATGAGACCGAGTGCAATAGTCGGGAAATCGACTCGCCGACCAACAAAGAAAGAGTTGAGGAAAAATAGGTCAAAACAATTAAGTTCATCCCGATGCCCTTTTCTTGGTAAAATAACATTTGTAATAATATTTTGTAAGACTTTGCATGAAAGAGTAAGTTGGTTCGTTGAAATTTTGGTGATGTTTTCAAAAATTTTACCCGTTACACGACGACAAGCATCGGTTGGGTCGTAGCCCTCACCGTAGGGTGGGTTATGTGCACAAATTTTTGAATGTCGCAAAGGTTGAGTTCAAGGATAGTGCAGATGAGTGGTTGTGAAACCGTGATACGAACATTTTTTATAAAACAAGAAATATCTCCCGAACGAGGATTAATAGTCATATTTTTATAAAAAAGTGCGAATTAAGTCCGGATATGCATTTTCGTGAATCATGCAAATCGAAGTCCAACCCATATTCGTGATATACTCTTCTATCCTAAATTTGGGTGCATCAAAGGTGATGAGATCTACATTTTTACATAGGAGAATGGGTGCCTTAACAAGGGGATTCGTCGGCATTTTGGGTTCGAGATCCAAGTCTTTTTCCTCGGATGATGGAGATGGAGCACGTCGGCGAATGGTTTGTTTGAGCCTCTTTCCTTTGCCTCGAGAGATTAACATTTCAAAAATAAATTGGGGATTTTCGAAAATGTGGTTTTGAAAAGAGATTTCGAACTTTTTTTGGAATAAATCTTTGAATATATGATCAAGAAGGTTAGAAGGTTGTGTAGAATAGTAGATTTGGCGATTAATAATAAGTTTTTGAGCACAAGGAAGGTGAGAAGTGAGATTTGAGCGACTAGGGCTCGGATTTGAGTGAAAAACAATGAAATGTAAAATATTGATAGATAACGTGATCGATTCTTGATGGAAAATGAGTTTAAAGGTGAAAACTTGGAAGATTTGATCCAAATATGAGAGTTAATTGAGAGGGAGGGAGGGGGGAGGGGGGGAAGATGGGCGAGATGAATTAGAGAAGAAAAATGGAGAAGAAATAGTTGGATTCGCGATTTAAAAATTTGGATTTTGTAATATCGGACGTCCGCTAGAAAAACCACTAAAAAGGCAGAAAAATTATGCCTTACCGAACAGTCCCTATCGGACGTTCGGTATAATTTTTTTTAATGAAGAGAAAAGTAAAAGATCAATATACAGAAAATATAATTTTGTAAATCTTTTTTTTTTAAGATATAAGAAAATGTATGGAGAAAATACAATTTTGGAAATTATTTTAGTTCGATAAGACCTAAGCTTCGTCTAATGGTCGAGAAACGATTGAGCGCAAGGGCTTTGGTGAAAATATCGGCCAATTTGTTTTCGGTGTCAACAAATTCAAGTGAGATATCGTCGTCTTGAACATGATCTCTAAGAAAGTGATGTCTTATCTCGATGTGCTTAGTTCTATAACGCAAAACGGGATTCTTGGACAAGTTTGTGGCACTAGTGTTATCACACATGATATGAATATGATCGTAGGATAAATGATAATCATACAAAGTTTGTTTCATCTAAAGCACTTGTGCACAACAACTTGCCGCCGAGATATATTCTGCCTCGGCCGTAGATAATGCTACTGAATTT
Source organism: Fraxinus excelsior (assembly GCA_019097785.1). Classification (NCBI taxonomy): domain Eukaryota; kingdom Viridiplantae; phylum Streptophyta; class Magnoliopsida; order Lamiales; family Oleaceae; genus Fraxinus; species Fraxinus excelsior. The sequence continues at coordinate 22,288,695 of CM032628.1, forward strand.
TATTTCTTACTAAACCATGACACTAGAGCAAAGCCTAGAAAGTGACACGCTCCACTAGTGCTTTTACAATCAATTTAACATTCAGCCCAATCGACGTCCGAATAACTAAGTAAATCAAAGTGAGTATTCTTCGGGTACCAAACTCCTAAAGTTCGAGTCCCACTAAGATATCTAAAGATTCTTTTTACAGCTTTAAGATGAGATTTTTTAGGATATGTTTAAAAGTGAGCATATAAGCATACACTAAACATAATATCGGGTCTACTTGCGGTTAAATAAAGAAGGGATCCGATCATACCTCGTATTTAGTGATGTCAACGGAGATGCCTCGTTCATCCTTGTCAAGCTTTATGGAAGTGCTCATCGGGGTGTTTATCGGCTTTAGATCATTTATTTCAAACCTCTTTAACATGTCTAATATGTACATGCTTTGATTTATAAAAATACCGTTACACTTTTGTTTAATTTAAAGTCCGAGAAACAATTTAAGTTCTCCCATCATACTCATTTCAAATTCCATGCTCATACTTTTAGAGAATTCTTCACAAAATTTAATATTTGTAGCACCAAAAATAATGTCATCAACATAAATTTGAACAATGAGCATGTCTTGTTTTTTGGTTTTAATGAAAAGAGCAGTGTCCACTTTTCCAATAGAAAAGCCATTTGAAAGTAAGGATTTGCTTAATTGCTCATATCAAGCTCTCGGAGCTTGTTTAAGACCGTAAAGAGCTTTTCTAAGTTTGAAGACATGATTTGGAAACTTATGATTTGTAAAATCGGGTGGTTATTTGAATAAACTTCTTCTTGGATAAATCCATTTAAAAATGCACTTTTAACATCCATTTGACAAGGAGTGAAGTTTTTGTGATATGCAAATGCAAGAAGCATGCGAATGGATTCTAACCAAGCTACCGGTGCAAAACTTTCGTCATAGTCAATACCTTCTTCTTGATTGTAACCTTGGGCCACTAATCTAGCCTCATTACTCACAATGATTCCATTTTCATCTCTTTTGTTTCGAAAAACTCATTTAGTGCCAATAACGGTTTGATTTGTTGGTCTAGCGACTAAGTCCCAAACATGGTTTCAAATTGATTAAGTTCATCTTACATCGCTAGTATCCAAAACTCATCAAATTTCGCTTCTTTGAAATTTTTGGGTTCAATTTGTGAAATGAATGTATAACTACCAAGATGATTTCTAAGAGAAGTTCTAGTAGTAATACCTTTTGATGGATCGCCAATTATTAACTCCTTTGGGTGAGACGAGACAAATTTCCATTCTTTTGGTAACGTAGAGTCTCCTTGAGCTTTGGTTGGCGTTTCTTCTCTTTCTTGACCGTTGGGTTCCTATGATTGTTCTTCATTTGGTGCTCTTCAATATTCATTTGTTCGAGAGGAGTCTCCAAACCTATATCATCATCAATACCATTCTTTCGATCAAGTAGATTGGTTTCATCAAAAGTAACATACATAGATTCTTCAATGATTAGAGTTCTCTTGTTAAAAACTCTATATGCTTTGCTAGTCGATGAATAACCAAGAAAAATTCCAATGTCGAATTTTGAGTCAAATTTTCCCAAATTATCTTTTGTATTCAAGACAAAACATTTGCAACCGAAAACTTTAAAATAACTAATGTTGAGAATTCTATTTTTTCAAAGTTCGTAAGGAGTTTTAGTTTTCTCACGACTTACCATGACTCTATTTATGATATAGCATGCGGTATTAACGGCTTCGACCCAAAAGTATTTGGGTAAATTATTTCCATTTAGGATAGTCCGAGCCATTTTTTGTAATGTACGATTCTTCCTCTCTACTACACCATTTTGTTGAGGAATTTTAGGAGCCGAAAAATTGTGTTCATATCCATTATTGTTACAAAAATCCTCAAACGCAAGATTGTAAAATTCTCCACCATGATCACTTCTAATAGTTGTAATAGTGTGACCTTTTCCATTTTCAACTTTCTTACAAAAATGTTTGAATGCCCTTAAGGCTTCATCTTTTGCACTTAAAAATATAACCCATGTAAATCTTGAAAAATCATCAACGATAACAAAGACGTAGTGCTTACCACCTAAGCTAGCCGTTCTAGATGGTCCAAAGAGGTCCATATGGAGAAGTTGCAATGGTTTTGTTGTTGAAGAAAAGATTTTTGGTTTAAAAGAGCTCTTTACTTGCTTTCCGAGTTGACAAGCATCACAAATTTTATCTTTTTCAAATTTCAAACTTGACAATCCTTTCACAAAGCAATTTTTAGAAATTTTTGAAATGAGATCCATGTTTACGTGACCAAGTCTTCTATGCCAAAGCCATGTTTCATCTTTTAAACCAAGTAAGCAATGTTCATTATTTTCATGTTCGATGTTTATAATATAAACATCTTTGTTTCGGCTTCCTATGAAAATTATCTCTTTTGATGTAGCATCCTTAATAAGGTATTTGGAAGAATCGAATTTTTTATTATAATCTTTATCACACAATTGACTAATACTTAATAAATTATGCTTGAGGTTATCAACTAATAAAACATTCTCAATTGAAGGGGATAAGTGATTTCCAATGTTGCCGATTCCAATTATTTTTCCTTTTACATTGTCCCCAAAGGTTACAAGACTTCCATCCTTTATATAGAAGTTCATAAGTAGTGATCGATCTCTAGTCATGTGCTTCGAACATCCACTATCCAAGAATCATTTGCTTTTGATTTTCCTTGGTACCTACAAAAACAATTTAATTTTTAATTTTTGGTACCCATACAAACTTGAGTCCTTGGTAGTTAGGTTTTGATGATTCCTTAATCCATTTGTTTTTGTTTTCAAAATATAGTTTCTTTTTAGCTAAAGTAATTAAAAGAAACATGTCCAATTTTATTTCAAAAGGTGCAAGTGGTGTTTGAAGTATTGACAAACATATTTTTAAGAGATTTTTGTTTCAATGAGGGTTTGAATTCGATTCCCCCTTTATCAAATACACATTTTTGATTTCCGAGTATTAAATCAAAGTTTTTCTTGTCCTCGGTGAATTTATAAACAATTTTTGTTAAATTATCAACTTTTTCTTTTAGAGAAATGTTTTCCTTAACCAATGATTCATGATCAAGATTTTCTTTTGATTTTTCCAAAGTGTTCTTTAATTCATCTTTCAATAAAAAAATATCTTTTTAAGAATAGAGTGATCTAAGGCAAGTTTCTCAAAACATCTTCGAGCAATTCATCATAAGAATTAAGTAATTCATCATAAGAAAATTTGTCTTTTGTACTTACCTCATATTCAAGGGCCATGAAGCACATACTAGCGATTACATCTTGATCATCGCTTTCATTTTGTTCTTCACGCTCGCTATCATCCCAAGTAGCTTGAAATGCATTTTTTCTTGAAGTTTTTCCTTTTGTTTGGACATTCGGTTCTCTTGTGACTGGGTTTGTCACATTCATAGCAACTAATTTTCTTACTCTTTTCTTCTCATTTGTCGCCTTTTCTTTGAAACTTTTTATTTTTTTGAAAGCCTCTCCATTTTTTGACGAGAAGTACTAGATCATCGAGTTCTTCATCACTCATGCTACTTATTGATGTCTCCTCACCGATCGTCGATTTTAGAGCAATTTGTCGTTTAGGAGTTTCTTTTGATTCCTCTTTGCTCTTCTTTGTCTTCCTTGATTTTGGCATTGTTAAACTCATAGGTCATCAAGGCTCCATATAATTCTTTCAAAGGATATGTATTTATAGCCTTTGTGTTTTCTATAAGCATCCGTATGGGACTCCATTCCTCCGAAAGTGACCTTAGCATTTTGCTCACAAGTTTATCGTTAGTATATTTTCGATCAAAACCTTTTAAACCATTTACAATGTCGGTGAAACAAGTAATCATATTGACAGTGGGCTTGTCTTATTTCATAAAGAAGTTTTCAAATTCTTTGACAAGCATATTTATCTTAGTTTCCTTAACTTTATTTGTTCCAACATGAGTGACATCTAGAGCATGCCAAATTTCACAAGATGAATCACATGTGCTAATTCTATTAAATTCATTTATATCTAGTGCACAATAAAGCAAATTTTTGGCCTAAGCATTTAATGACAAATTTCTCCTATCTTCTTCATCGTATTCCTCTCTCAGCGTGGGAATGCATTGATCGGGTTTGCCATCAATTTTAATAGTCTTTGTAGGCACATATGGACCATATTCAATAACTTCCCAAATATTATAATCAATAGATTGAACATAAATCATCATTCTAGCTTTCCAATAGTTATAATGTGTGTCATCAAAGAATGGAGTTCCGTTGGTAGAATGCCCCTCGAGATTTTGAAAATCGACGTTAGCCATAACTCAAGATTGTGAAATCTTATAGAGGTGAGTACCGGGCTCTGATACCAATTGAAACCCAAGATTGGCTAACCAAGAGGGTTGTGAATTGGTTTTTAAAATTTTTTCGTTAACTATTCAAAATTTTAATCTAATGATCACACAAATGATAAGGAATTAAACTAAACACAAATAAGCACGTAGAAGAAATTATATAAGCTTGCTAAAAGGGTCAGAGAGTGCAATGATATAATATGGAGGTTCGATCTAATGCAATGATCTACATCCCCCGTTACCAGACTGAGACGTCATGAGCAAGGCCTTTTTCACTATGTTGATTGAATTGTGGTGCAATCCAACTCTTTACAACGCTTCTGGTGACTTACAAGCAAGAAAAACCAATCCTTTTACAATGTCGAGCTTTCCAGGACCTCAACACGACCCACAATTTAAGATGAAACTACAAGTGAAATCTTCTCTTCTTGTTGAATGATAGAATCAAGGTTGATAACAAGAAGAAAGGAGGCAAACACTTCAATAGATGGCAATGAGTTTAGCTCAAAGTGTTTAAATGGAAAAACTTCTTGAAGAATCAAGGATTTTCTCAAAATTAATTGCACAAGTGTTCTTCAAGAATTTTATGACAATTGATCTTCCTAATGATAGAGAATAAGGTGGTTGTGATCAATAAAAGCCTCTCTTTAATGCTCTAGAAAAGTTAGTGCAAGTGGAGAAATAGTAAGGTATTTATAGCACTCAAATGGTCAAAAGCTTTGCCGTACCGGAAGCACTATATCGGACGTCCAGTAAAATATTGGACAGTCAATTAGCCGTTATTTTTCGTCAGAAAATTGGATCGTTTGAAAAATGACCGTTGGAACAATTTTGGCTATACCGGACGTCTGATACTGCCAGAATTGGTCGAAACGTCCTCATTTTTAAAATCATGTCAAATGTAAGTGTTGGAGGGACGTTTGAAAATGTTTTTCAAAGTGTTTGTCATATTTAAAAATATGTGTTACGATTTTTTACTTTTGAAAAACATCATTTTCAAGTAAAACATTTTTTGTCGTGGATTGTAAAATCAAAACTTTGAGCTCGTCATGATGCATTGCCAAGTATTAAAATGTTTTACCTTTACATGTAATCGTGAAACGTCTAAGTACTTAATTTGAGCAATTTGACATGCATTGCTTGACGATACTTTGACTTTTTACTCGATCTTCATTGACGCATCTTTTGGAGTTTGCAATATCATTCTCCATGGCCTCGATTGTTTAATCTTGTTTCCATGTTGGCTATTGTGTGCAAGTTAATTGGCCTCGAACTTTGTGCCATCGAATATTTTCATTCAATAATCACTATGGCCACTTAACATCAATTTGTTAGTAATAAACATAATTTGTTTGTGATAATCAAAACGAGACGTCAATCATAGGTCAACACTAGTCATTTCTTACAATGTGCGATTCTTCTTTTCTACTACACCATTTTATTGAGAAGTTCTAGTTGCCGAGAAATTATGATTATAGCCATAAATTTTCGGAAAATTTATTAAATGCAATATTTTCCAATTCTCCACCATGATCACTCCTAATGGTAGTAATAGTGTATCCCTTTTTATTTTGAACATGCATTCAAAACTTCATCTTCTAGGATCAAAAATGGGACTTAAGTGAATCTAGACAAGTCATCAATAAAGAAGAAAGCATATTTACCATTTAAGTTTGTGATTCTAGATGGTCCAAAAATATTCACGTGGAGAAGTTAAAAAGATGTTGCAGTTAAAGAATGTTACTTTAATTTAAAAGAACTATTTCCTTGTTTTTCATGCAACACAAATGTTGTCTTTCTCAAATTTTAAATTTGACAAACCTTTAACAAAATAATTTCTATAAATTTTGAAAGTAGGTCTATGCTAACATGACCTAATTTTCTATGCCATAACCAAGTATTATATTTTCAATTCGATAAATATTTTTCTCTGTATTCAAACTTAGTGTTTCTGATATGAATATCCTTACATTGGCTTCCTAGAAACATCACATTCTTTTAATATAGTATTCTCAATAAGGCACTTGGAAGAATCAAATTTGATATGATTACATTCATCACATAATTGACTAAAACTAAGGAAGGTTATCCACTAAGGAAACATTATAAATAAAGGGAGATGAATAACTACCAATAATTTCAATGTCAATGATTTTTCGTTTAGCATTATCTCCAAAAGTATCATGACCACCATCATTTATTTTGAAACTTGACAATAAAGCTTGATTTTTCGTCATGTGCTTTGAGCATCCACCATCCAAAGCCCCTTGCTCTTTATTTTCTTTGGTACCAACAAAAAATAATTCAATATTTGGTCTTTGGTACCCATACAACTTTGGGTCCTTGGTAGTTAGTGTTAATGCACTTTTGAATCCACTTGTAATTGTCTTCAAAATGTAAGTTCTTATTGATAGAACAATAAAAAGCTACATGTCCAATTTTATTACAAAAATTACATGTGAAAGTTGAAACGAGGGAGGTAGAGACTTTAACAAAGAAATTTTCAAGAGACATTTGTTTTTAAAATGGTTTGTATCCAATTCCTCATTTATCAAAAACACATTTTTGATCACCAAGTATTAAATAAAAAAATTTCTTGCCTTGAGAGTAAATTTGTGAACAATTGAGCCAAATTTGAATTTTTTTTCTTGTAAAAAGGAATTCTCCTTAATTAAAGAATTGTAATCATCTTTTCCTTTTTCACAATCATTTTGAATTAATTTTACTTCCAAATTCTACATTCCCTTAAAAATTATCACAATCATCTATTGAAATTAGATTATAAATCATTCACGTACATATAGCATAAGAAAGTAGATAACCACACCAATAGATTTAATGAAATAGAAATTCAACACATAGTTCAATTGTTCGGTAGAAAAAAATGAGACTGATTCTATGAAAAAACTTAATACATGTTAAATCAATTCACAATTAACTCATAAAGATGAAAATCTAGATCTAGAAGTGTTTAACAAAATAAATACCAAAAAACATGAATAAACGATGTGAAATCACCGAATCTGAATGAGTTCCTCCCTTGCTTCACCAATTTCTTTAGCCTTCCATAGAGTTCTTGATCCAAACTTGAGGGAAAACTAATATGAGATGAATCGTAGGCGTTCTAGAACATTTTGGGGCTTAAATATGGTGGAAAGTTGGGTTTCCATACATGTTTCAATCAAACAAGGAAACTGAAAAAATTTGCATTGTGGCTTGAGGCATGCGCCTAGTGTAAGCTAGGGCGCACGCCTTAAGGAATTGGGCAGCCTTAGTCGAGGCTTTCTTGGTGTGAGGTGCGCATCTTGCAGTGTGTTTGGGCCATAACTTTCTTTCGTAATGTCCGATTGAGCTGATTCAAGTTGTGTTGGAAAGCTTACTCAAAGGACTACAACTCTGCTTCAGAGACAATCTTCAAATTCGATCGATTTCCTTGTCAAAAATTGGTCTCAATATGATGCTGAAAATCTGTGCAAAACTTTTCAGCTTGAAAGCTGATTTGTGATCATGTTTTGGCTATATTTCTTCCATTTGACTCATTTCTTCATCGAATTGACCTCGAATACTCTCGAATCTTTATCACAAGGTTGGAAACAAATTTAGAGTATTTGTTCTTCAGTCCTTGAACTTTCACTTTCTTCCATTGTGATCATTTTTCACTTATATTTATATATGTATTAAAAATACTTATATTTGTCTTCTCTTTTATATAGTCATAAAAAGGGAATACAAAATCAAGATAATTACGAAAACATTTCTGAATAATTTTTTGGTAATGATAATAATCTAACATAAAACCCAGGCTTGTTGTGGGCCAAACTGACCCAATTATAGACAGCCGTGAAGAAATTAAATAGGTTATACAAATAGAAAGTGACTGCGCTATACATATAGAAAGGAACTCACATATGTTTTACATAATGAGATGGCAGGTAAGGTAATTAAAAGGAAAAAAAATGAGAAGGAGACTCGTTCCATTTTTAATTCCCACTCATTCCACCATTTTAAACCCTAGGAATCGTCTCATTCCTGACCTTTGTTTGGTGATGAGCAGTCACCTAGGTTGTAAACCATCTCCACCCAAAGATGTCTTGTTTCTCCTTTTTCCTCGATTTTAGACCTTCTAAACCATTGATCGCCCGAAGTAGTCACCAAAGTAGACAACCATCGCATTGATCTCTACATTATGTCATCATTGCCGTCCACAAATGCCGCACTCATCTCTACCTTAGACCATCGGCTCCTCCGACCAACGACGTTACTTTATGGGTATGATAAATTATCACAAATTCAATATGTATTTCTAAATACTTATGATACTGTGTCAATATTCCATATTTTAATATTCACATTATCGTATCGATGATAAATTAAATATGTATTTCAACATTATGTATTTCACACTTCAATTTATCTATGTGTTACTTTGTGGGTATAATGCGCGAATACTTTGTAAAATATAAATGCTTATGTGCAATTGGTAACATTTGGTAAAATATGAATGTTTATGTGCAATTGGTGATTGAAGAGGTAAATCCTGCGACCATCGAGAAATTCGATGATTTGCCAAGCATGTTCGACAGCCTAGCTTGAATAGCTAGAAAATGAGACATCAAGATTTCGTTGAACGTCACATTTCGCATTGGAAATGAAGTGCAAAAGTAAATGGAAAAGGAAAGGGCCTTGCTTGATGAGTATGTACACATTGAACTATTTTATTTTACGCTTGTAGCAAAAGGAATGCTATTAGGGAACTATGTATTTGCTATTGGAAAATTGGTGTAAAATATGGTCTTTTAATTACATATTTGAGTTATCTTTGGTAGAAGTAACTTATCAAAATTCTTTTGATACCTCTTTTGCATTAGCATTTCTATGTAATGCAGGGTCTAATAGTCTAAGAATGTCACCACCCTCAGCCATCACACTTGCAGCAAAGGATGGGAAGAATTTAACCATCCCAACTTCAGATTACTAGAGTGCTGACTTATCGTTTTGATTATCACAAACAAATTATGTTTAGTACTAAAAAATTGATTTCAAGTATCTATAGTGATCATTGCACATGAATAGAATTGATGACACGAAGTTCGAAGCCAAGTAAATTTGCATGTGATCATTCAATTGAAGAATGCTATGGTAAACCCACGAAAAGGATATCTCAAACGCAAGTTGAGACACAAGTCGAAGTACCAATCAAGCGATGCACATCAAATCATTCAAACTAAGTACTTAGACATTTTAGGACTACGTGTAAAGGTAAAATATTTTATTACTTAGCAATGCATCGTGACAAGCTCAAAGTTTTGATTTTGGTTTTTTTTTAAGCAAAGACCACTAGCGTGGTTATTTTAGTATTTAAAAAAAATGAAGTACAAGAAAGGAGGGGCCATATACCTGACCTCCAGTAATTGAAATATGCTACCAATGTCTCGATATTAAATACAAGAAATAGTACATGAAAAGTGAACAAGTAGTGGAAACCACTCAAGGGTATTCTCGAGGGTAAATCTTCGGGTAGTAGTACATCAACATCGATCGGGGTCATTTGTGTAGCGATCGAGAATTTTAAATAATATAAAAATTATTTCTCTTAAAAAACATGTTGCTAAATTTTAAACCTCATATTTTAAAATGAAAGCGCGTTCGTCTAGCCGTTGTAAAACAAATTTAAATCTATTCAAGTCAAGTCCAATCTCGTGTAATTTTAAAGTATTGAATTTCTTATCATTTTAAAAAAAAAAAAATTTCAATAATTTTAATGTACAATATTTTATTATCTAGGGTCCAACATTTTGTTAGCCCGAATTTGGATTATTTAGCTCATTTCACTTAAGTCCAATTAGGAAATCCTTACAGCCCAAATTCTTGGTCCATTTAAACTCCTAGATTTTTGTGCCCTAATATTTTACTGTTCATATATCCTCATTTCCTCCCATCATCAGAATTTACGCAGCCAGCACTCTAGGTGAGAAAATCTTCACTCCCTCACACTCCCTTAATTCAATCTACTGGAATTCATGATTGATGCTAGAACCCCAATTTATAGCATCATCAACATGATGATTCCACAAATTCGAATGCCTTAAAACCAAGCAAACACACGAGCTGAAAGCAGCTCTCCACTAGCCTCAATCCCAATTGTACACACACGAGCTGCAGTCACCAAGCAAACACACAATTTGCAGCCCTTCATTCCCACATTCCAGCCATCCCTGCTAGCCATCAACACCAAATAGCTGCACCACCACCATAACCTAAACTGCAGCCATAAACGATTTCCGGGTTCCTATTTTTCCACAGTTATCCCACAAGTTCTGAAAAATCTATTTTCAGCCCTTAAACTTTTCAATTTCAGTTTAATACATTTCTAATTAAGCCCCTAAACTTTATTTTTATTATTTTAAGTTATTTATTTCAGTCTCAAAGTTTCTGTTATAGACAAAACAATCCCTGAAGTTCTTATTTCCCACTGTTAGTCCACAAATTCTAAAATGTCTATTTCAGTCCTTAAACTTTTCAAATTCCAGTTTTAATAAATTTCCAATTAAGTCCCTAAACTTTATTTTATCATTTTAAAACTTTAAAATTTCGAAATACTAATTCAAAACTTATTTTCTATTTTGGCTAGACAAAACGTATGGACAATTAGAAGATTTAGGTTACTTCCCGCTCCACTTTTCACGTAACTCGAGATAATTGAGGTAGACTCGCCCCATTAATTAGTTTAAATTATAATTACATGTTGATGTGAATTTACGTGATTTATATGTTTTAATGCATGAGATGATAATATATCATATGAGATATGAGATGTTGTTATATTTGCCATAACTTATATGCTTTAATGTATGAGAAGAGACGAATATCTCTTATGAGATAAGATGAGAATGTTATGCATAACTTATGTGTTTAAATGCATGAGACGAGACTACCCACACCTTATGATTTTCAAGAAAATAAGCCAATGATGATGATGATGATATCACTGTATATTTTGCATAATTACGTGTTCAATTATTCTGTAAATTAATTATCGGCGATGAGTCTACTGAGTATTTTTTCAAAATACTCATTCCGTTATTTTAACAAATTTTGAAATTATCGGTCGAGTGTGATGGGCAGTGGTGACATGAATTAATAGTCAAAGTTATTTACTTTTGAAATTTACGCATTTTGAACATTATTAACATACTTTGTAATTTCAGTTATTTCAAAAAACTTGAGATTTGAAGTTTAAATGATTTTCTTAAGTTAATCAATTGAATTTTATTGCCAATGAGGTTTACCTTTATAAATGTTTAAAAGTTAGTTATTTTCGCAAATCCTTTTATTAGATTCTAGATAAATGAGGATGACGTGGCAATCCGAGTTCATGGAACTTAGGGTGCTACAATGCATCTCATTTGAAACATGTCTAAGTCGTAGTAGTCTTCGTGTTCAGGTTCGCTTACTGGAGAAGGGTCCCGCCGCAACAAGGGACCTGCCTAGGTGAATTTTTTTATCTAGGTGATGATGTACTGAATGTCGGGTGAAAGGCAGGTGCATCTGATCTCATGGCGCTCTGTGCTGAAACATTTGAAGCATGTGAGAGTGACCTGCTAACTGTAGGTACGTCATTCTCTACATTTTGCACGCAGTCTCGAAGTCCCATGCCATCTATGTCTCTCTGTATATGTTCCTTCATAATATCCTGTGTAGGGAATGTGGTGGAAAGACTAGGTGAATGTGTTTGTGTAGGAGTCTTACTCACAGAAGGTCTCTCACCAAAGAGCTTAATAACTAAGGCATCAATGGCAAGTCTCATAGTAGATCCAACCTTCATGCCGTGGTCCTTCTTAAAGTGATCGATCAACAAATGCTTGATACTGTGCCACTCTGAGCCAATCTCAGCTAACAATCCATGTGCAATAGTGGTATGATAAACTGTCCCTGTACCTGATCCATGTGCTGACTGAGTACTATCTGTGTGTGTCCGCAATGGTGGAGAACTATTTGTATCGGCTCAAGGGCTGCCTTAGTAGTAGGGATAGGAATATGGGGGTATGATAGTGATAATAGGAGAATTGGGTACCTCGATAGGAGCATCTGGAGTAGGCTCGGCAACTAAATGAATAAATGGTGGTACCTCTGAATCAACTGTCCCTATACTGATCGGTAAGCTGGATCATGATCTCTATGATGGCTGAGTACCTTCTGTGTATGTCCCCAAAGAAGGGTAACCGATATGCATCGTCAAAATCGGTGCTTCAGTAGTTAGGAGAGGAGTAACAACTGTAGCAGTGATAGTAGGGGGCTACCTCGATAAGAGCATCTGGTATAGAATTAGTAACTGAAAGAATGACTGGTGGTACCTCTGGAGCTGCTGTCATGGGGGTCGAGGTAGGAACTGTCGATGTAGTAGCTGACTCTATCTGAATGCCGACAGGAGTAGTGGGGAACATAGTAGGCACTTGAAACTAGCACCCACTGCTTCCTCGGCTCCACAAATGTTACCTTATCTTTACCTTTACCATTGTCAACCTTACTAGCAGTAGTCGAGGGCTGAACAGGGGGAGGCACGACAATTGGAGGGGAATGAGGTGTCCCCGAAGTGCACTTATCGTAGGAGTGGTCCATATGTCTACAATTGAAGCAAAAAATCGGCATCTTTTGACAAATGATTGTCTGCCAGAAGTTGCAGTTACCACCACGCTCAATCCAAATCCTATTAGGTAATCTAAGCTCCAAATTCACCTCAATGAACACCCTAGCCTCACTAGGTCAAATGTAAAAATTCGCAAAATATATTTAATATGACAAACACTTTGAAAAACATCTTTAAAATGTCCATCCAACTTACATTTGACAAATTTAAAACGAGGACGTTTCGGGCCAAAAATGTCGTACCGGACGTCCGGTATGGCAAATTTCTGGCCACAATGATCATTTTTCAACGGTTCAATTTTCTGATAAAAAATAACAGCTAATTGACCGTCCGGTATTTACCGGATATCCGGTAAAGTGCGTCCGTTAGGACATAGTTTTTGACCGTTTGAGAGCTATAAATACTTCACTATTCCTCTACTTGAACTAACTATTCTTGAGCATTAAAGTGAGGCTTTTATTGATCCCAACTACCTTATTCTCCATCTTTAAGAAGATCAAAAACATTAAATTCTTGAAAAACTTTTGAATGGTTAATTTTGTAAAAATCTTTAGTTCTTCAAGAAGTTTTTCATCTCAACACTTTGAGCTAAACTCATTGCCATATATTGAAGTGTTTGTCTCTTCTCCTCTTGTTATTAATCTTGATTCTATCATTTGATAAGAGGAGAAGATCTCACCTGTAAAACTCATTTTGAATTGTGGGTCGGTTGAGGTCCCGGAAAGTTCAACATTGTAAAAGGATCGGTGCTCTTTGGTTGGAAGTCACCGGAAGTGTTGTAAAAGGTTGGATTACACAACAAGTCAATCAACATAGTGAAAAGGCCTTGCTCGTGATGGAGAGCTTGGTAATGGGGGACGTAGATCATTGCGTTTGATCGAATCTCCATATTATATCATTTGCACTCTCTAACTCTTTTACTTAACGTCTTTCTTTGTTGCAAACTTATTTCGATTATATACGTGCCTATTTGTGTTTGGTTTGTTTCATTATCATTTGTGTGATCATTAGATTAAAATCTTGTTTAATTAACGAAAAAGATTCTAAAACCAATTCACCCCCTCTTGGTTAGCCAATCTTGGGCTTTCAATTGGTATCAGAGTTCGGTACTCACTTCTTTAAGATTTCACAATCTTGAATTATGGCTAACACCGATTTTTAAAATCTTGAGAGACATTCTACAAACCGACCTCCTATCTTTGATGGCATACATTATAATTATTGGAAGGCTAGAATGATGATTTATGTGCAATCTATAGATTACAACATTTGGGAAATCATTGAATATGGTCCATATGTGCCCAGAAAGACTATTCAAATAGATGGCAAGTCCGATCAAAGTATTCCCAAATTTAGAGAGGAATATGATGACGAAGATAGGAGAAAACTATCATTAAATGCTAAGGCTAAGAATTTGCTTTATTGTGCTCTATATAGAAATGAATGCAATAGAATAAGTACATGTGATTCGACTCATGAAATTTGGCATGCTCTAGAAGTCACTTATGTTGGAACAAACAAGGTAAAGGAAACAAAAATAAATATGTTGGTTAAAGAATTCGAAAACTTCTTTAAGAAACAAGATGAACTAATTGTTGATATGATTACTCGTTTTACCGACATTGTGAATGGCCTAAAAGGCTTTGATCAAAAATATTCTAACAGTGAAATTGTGAGCAAAATGCTTAGGTCACTCTCGGAAGAATGGACTCCCATACGGATGCTCATAGAAAGCACAAAGGATGTGAATTCATATCATTTAGAAGAATTGTATGGAACCTTGATAACTTATGAGCTCAACAATGTCGAAATCAAAGAAAAGACAAGGAAGAGCAAAGATGAATCAAAAGAAGTTCCCAAGAGACAAATAGCTCTAAAATCGGAAAAATATAAAGAACCATCAACAAGCAACATGAGATATGAAGAGCTTGATGATCTAGTACTTTTGTTAAGAAATGGAGAGGCTTTCGAAACAATAAGAAGTTTCAAAGAAAAGATGATAAAGGATAAGAGAAGAACAAGAAAATCATTTGCTATGAATATGAAAACTCGATCACAAAAGAAACGAGTGCCCAAACAAAAGGAAAAACTTCAAGAAAAAGACATTTCAAGCTACTTGGGATGATAGTAACGATGAAGATCAAAATGAAAGCAATGATCAAATGATATCGCTAACATATGCTTCATGGCCGTCGAAAATGAGGTAAGTACAAAAGAATTTTCTTATGATGAATTACTTAATTCTTATAATGAGTTGCTAGAAGTTTTTGAAAAGCTTGCCTTGAGTTATTCTATTCTTAAAAAGAAAAATTCTCTATTAAAGGATGAATTAAAGAAAACTTTGGAAAAACCAAAAGAAAACTTTGATTATGAATTGTTGACTAAGGAAAACATTTTTCTAAAAGAAAAAGTTGAGGATTTGACAAAAATAGTTTATAAATTCACTGAGGGAAATTTTTTTTTAACTTGATGCTCGGAAACCAAAAATGTGTATTTGACAAAGGGGGAATCGGATTCAAACCCCCTTTAAAACAAAAATCTTTTAAAAATATGTTTGTTAAAGCTTCAAACACCACTTTTACCTTTTGTAATAAAATTGGACATGTTTCTTTTAATTGTTTAGCTAAAAAGAAACTATACTTTGAAAACAAAAACAAATGGATCAAGGAATCATCAAAAACTAACTACCAAGGACCTAAGCTTGTATGGGTACCAAAAATCAAAAATTAAATTGTCTTTGTAGGTACCGAGCATACTCAAAAGTAAATGGTTTTTAGATAGTGGATGCTCAAAGCACGTGACCGGAGATCGATCAATACTTTCAAATTTCAAAATAAAGGATGATGGTCATGTAACTTTTGGAGACAATGCAAAGGGAAAGATAATTGGAATCTGCAACATCGGTAATCGCCTATCCCCCTCCATTGAAAATGTGTTGTTAGTCGATAACCTCAAGCACAATTACTAAGTATTAGTCAATTGTGTGATAAATGTTATGATATAAAATTTGATCATTCAAAATGTTTAATTAAGGACACTACATCGAAAGAGGTGATTTTCATAGGAAGCCGAAACAATGATGTTTATATCATTAATATTGAGCATAAAAATAATGAACATTCCCTACTTGGATTAAAAGATAAAACTTGGCTTTAGCATAGAAGTCTTGGTCATATAAACATTGACCTTATTTCAAAAATTTCTAAAAATTGTTTTGTTAAAGGATTGCCAAACTTGAATTTGAAAATGACAAAATTAGTGATGCTTGTCAACTTGGAAAACAAGTCAAAAGTTCTTTTAAATCAAAATTTGTTTCTTCAACAACAAAATCATTGCAACTTCTCCACATAGATCTTTTTGGACCATTAAGAACAGCTAGCTTAGGTGGTAAATACTATGCTTTTATTATCATTGATGATTTCTCTAGATTTACATGGGTAATATTTCTAAGTGCAAAGGATGAAGCCTTAAAGGCTTTTAAACATTTTTGCAAGAAAGTGGAAAATGAAAAAGGTCACATTACTACGATTAGAAGTGACCATGGTGGAGAATTTGACAATCTTGCATTTGATGATTTTTGTAACAATAATGGATATGAACATAATTTCTCGGCTCCTAGAACTTCTCAACAAAATGGAGCAGTAGAGAGGAAGAATCTCACATTACAAGAAATGGCTCGACCATGCTAAATGAAAATAATTTGCAAAAACATTTTTGGGCCGAGGCCGTGAATACCACATGTTACATCATAAATAGAGTCTTGGTTAGTCGCAAGAAAACCAAAACACCGTATGAGCTTTGGAAAAATATAACTCCCAACATTAGCTATTTCAAAGTTTTCGGTTGCAAATGTTTTATCTTAAACACAAAAGACAGTTTGGGAAAGTTTTGATTCAAAATCCGATATTGGAATTTTTCTTGGCTATTTATCGACTAGCAAATCATATAGAGTTTTTAACAAAAAAACACTAGTCGTTGAAGAATCCATGCATGTTACTTTTGATGAAACTAACCTACTTGATCAAGAGAAAAGTATTGATGATGATGTAGGTTTTGGAAACTCCTTTTGAACAAATGACTATCCAAAATAAAAGAGCACCAAATGAAGAGCAATCAAAAGAATCCAACGATCAAGAAAAAGAAGAAATGCCAACCAAAGCTCAAAGAGACTCTACGTTGCCAAAAGAATGAAAGTTTATCTCATCTCACCCAAATGAGTTAATTATCGGCGACCCATCAAAAGGTATAACTTCTAGAACATCTCTTAGAAATCATTTTGGTAAATGTGCATTTATTTCACAAATTGAACCCAAGAATTTTAAAGAAGCGGAATTTGACAAGTTTTGGATTCAAGCAATGCAAGAAGAACTTAATCAATTTGAAAGAAACCATGTTTGGGACTTAGTTGCTAGACCAACGAATCAAACCGTTATTGGTACAAAATGGGTTTTTCGAAACAAAAGAGATGAAAATTGAATCATTGTGTGTAACAAGGCTAGATTAGTGGCCCAAGGTTACAATAAAGAAGACATTGATTATGAAGAAACGTTTGCACCCGTAGCTCGATTAGAATCCATTCGTATGCTTCTTTCATTTGCATGTCACAAAAACTCTACTCTTTATCAAATGGATGTTAAAAGTACATTTTTAAATGGATTCATTCAAGAAGAAGTCTATGTTGAACAACCACCCGACTTTGCAAATCATAAATTTCCAAATCATGTTTTCAAACTTCGAAAAGCTCTTTACAGACTAAAGCAAGCTCCTAGAGCTTGGTATGAATGATTGAGCAAATTTCTACTTTCAAATGGCTTTTCTATTGGAAAAGTGGACACTACCATTTTTATTAAAACCCAAAAACAAGACATGCTCGTTGTTCAAATCTATGTTGATGACATCATTTTTGGTGCAACAAATATTCGACTTTGTGAAGAATTTTCTAAAAATATGAGTATGATGGGTGAACTCAAATTCTTTCTCAGACTTCAAATTAAACAAACATGTGATGACATTTTTATAAATCAAAGTAAATATATATTAGACATGTTAAAGAGATTTGAGTTAAATGATCTAAAATCGATGAATACTCCGATGAGCACTTCCATAAAGCTTGACAAAGATGATCAAGGCACTTCGGTCGACATTTCCAAATATCGAGGTATGATCGGATCCTTTCTTTATTTAACAAGAAGTAGACCCGATATTATGTTTAGATGCTTATGCGCTTGATTTTAATCAAATCCTAAATAATCCCATCTTAAAGCCATAAAAAGAATTTTTCGATATCTTTGTGGGACTCAAAACTTAGGACTTTGGTATCCAAAACGAACTCACTTTAATTTACTTAGTTACTCGGATGCCAATTGGGCCGGTTGTCAAGTTGATCGAAAAAACACTATTGGCACTTGTCACTTTCTTGGTTTCGCTTTTGTTTCGTGGTTTAGCAAGAAACAAAAGTCCGTTGCCTTGTCTACTGCCGAGACCGAATATATTTTTGCCTCGAGTTGTTGTGCTCAAGTGCTGGGATGAGTTAACTCAAAAGTTTCTCACAAAATACTTTCCACCTTCCAAGGTAACTCAATTACGTGGTGAAATTGGGCGTTCCGACAGTCAGACTTCGAGCCATTTTATGAGGCATGGGAGAGTTTCAAAGATCTACTTAGAAAATGTCCACAACATGATTATCAAGATTGGTTGCAGATATAAACATTCTACAACGGTTTGAATGGTCGACACGGATAATGGTAGACTCTGATTTATGTGGCAGATTGATGACCAAGACTCCAAATGAGGCCTATGCATTATTGGATGAGATGGCTACTAACAGCTACCAATAGCCAAGTGAGCATTCAAGTGTAAAGAAAGTTGTTGGCCTTTATGAGGTAGACCTTATTACTACCTTTGCAGCTCAAATGTCATCTCTAATAGAGAATGCAAAAGAAATCAGAATCTATTATAGTTGCATCCACTGCTCATCAGAAGGCTGAAAGGAAGAATGAACAAGTTCAGTATGTGAATGATCGGAACTTCTATCAAAGGGGAACCTACTCAGGAAACAACTATTATTAGGGGCTCAATAAGCAGGCGTCTGAGCGAAAGCCATCACTGGAGGATACACTGGGAACCTTCATTTCAAATACCAGGTCAAGGTTCAACAAAGATGAGTCCAGACTTGACAATATTGAGACATATATGACCAACAGGGGAGCCACAGTGAAGAACTTAGAGGTACAGATCGGTCAGGTAGCAACTACATTTCACAACAAAAAAGAGACTTTCCTAGTGACATAGAGGTTAATCCACGGGAGCACTACAATGCTATCATATTAAGGAGTGGTAAGGAAGTTGAAGAAAAAAAAGTTATAGGGCCTACACCGGATCCCATACTTACAGAGAAAGAGCAAATTGAAAAATAAAAGATCAAAGCAGAAGAAACAAAAGAGATTACTAAACCATACTCAATCTCATTTCCAAACAACCCACCTATTTTGAAGCCCTAGCTACCATTCCCACAGAGATACATGAAGAAGAAATTTGATTAGCAATTTGCAAAATTCCTGGAGGTCTTCAAGAAAATCCACATATATTCCTTTGGCAAATGCGTTGGACCAAAATCCTAACTATGCCAAGTTCCTATAGAAATTGATGTCAAAGAAGAGAAATTTGGAGGAGTTTGAGACAATTAAGCTTACAGAAGAGTGTAGTGCCATCCTCCAGAAGAAGCTTCCTCAGAAATCAAAGGACCCAGGCAGCTTCAGCATTCTTTGCAATATCGGTGGTATCACATTTGATAAAGTACTGTGTGACCTTGGAGCTAGCATCAACTTGATGCCCCTATCAGTGTTCAAGAAGTTGGGACTTGGAGAGGTAAAGTCGACAACCATATCACTACAACGGGCTGACAGATCCATTACCTATCCATGGGGATTTATAGAATATGCATTGGTAAAGGTAGATAAGTTCATCTTTCCGGTGGACTTTGTGGTCTAGGATATGGAAGAGGATGAGAAAATACCACTAATTCTTGGCCGACTTTTCCTAGCTACTGGAAGATCATTGATTGATGTACAAAAAGGAAAGTTGACACTGCGGGTTAATGAAGAGCAAGTGAACTTCAACATTCATCAAGAAAGGAAAACCCCAGAAAAAATAAATGCATGCCATATGATCCAATCCATCAATGTAGTAAGGGATGAGAAAGGTAAAAGAAAAATGTTCTATGATTCTCTAGAACAACATATGGCTCTCAACTATTCAAGACTTGATACATGTGCAGATGAAAAAGGGACCAATGAAATGGTGGATTATATCTTGGAGCATGAAACAGATCTACCTTACAAAAAGGAGAGTTATGTGGAAAAACCTTCAAAACCTCCAAACATTGCCTAACTAAAAGAAGTTTTGAAGGCCATACCAGAGTTAAAACCATTCAATTTTATTGGCCATGCTATAGTAAAAAAGAAGACAAGGCCAAAGGTAAAGTTTAGAAATAAGAGAGAGGTGCCACCTGAAGATCCAACATAGGCACGACGGTTGAGTCAAGCTAATGACGTTAAAAAAGTGCTGCTTGGGAGGCAACCCAAGCTTTTTTCCTTTTTACTTATTCATTTATTTATTTTTAGTTATATGATAGTTTAGTTTATTTTACAATTTATTTAGGAATAATCACCCTTATCCCGTCTTCCCTTAGGTCTAAAAATAATTAAGTTGGTCATTAGATGTTTAAGCTAAGTAACACTTGTTCCATATTTTTAAAAATATGATTTTTTTCAGGAACATGACGTCGTAAAAAATTCAAACTAGCATTGACATGGATAAACGGGATACATCTCAAGTTTTGGGGGAAAAAGATAAAAGAAACATCCATCAACTTCAACATCATCAACCCCAAAACGTTATTGGCAACTCAAACAATTCAAGAAAGTTCTCCTCCTTTGACTTTATCACATTGGGGGAGAATGTTTAGTTTAAGTTTGGGGTGTATTATAAATTATCTAATTGCCTTAGTTATTATTATTATTTTTGTATTATGTGTGATTTGTGTGCATGTTTTGAATTTAAAAAAAAAAATTATTTTTGCATTATTGTGTGAGTGAGATAGCCTTGCCGGCATTGATATATATAAGTGATAACATGCTTTGGTTTATGAATTGTGGATAAGTTATGTGTCTTGAGTTAAATTTTTGCTTAATCATGAGAAACGAAAAATATTTATACACGTGAGTTGATTGTGATGTTGTACATGAGTAAGTTGATTCATATTTATAGGTTGAAATAGAGAACTTGAATACTATACCCAAACAGCCATTAAACATTATTATATCCTTCAACAAAATTTAGGATGTTTGGTTGGTTGAATTGTTGTAGGTAGACATGGAGATAGATATGGATTCCGTGTGTGCAAAATGTTGTGTGGACTGTCTGAGACCAATGGGATGAAACTTGGGTGAAAAACCTTAAGTTAGAGGTTAATTTTTTAGAATAAGTGTTTAATAAAGGGCATTGCACTAATCACTGCATAAAAGGGAAGCTACTCTAAAAAGATCCTAATGAGGACAATCATAATAATCTTATTGTAAAGCATCTCTTCGTAGCCTTTATAACTCGAGTGAATAAGCATGCAAGGGTTTAAAACTTGGTGCCCTAAAGTCATTTGATTTGGGAGTTATCGACCTAAAGCTCGCTACATGGGTCATTTAGAAAGCTCAATGGAGAACGTCCCCACATAAGATATATAAAAAAAATATAAAAAAGCAGGTACATGAAACAGAAGACACACCACATATCGTGATTAAGTTTTGAACAATTATTTTAGAGGATTATGCTTTTAATAAGGGGTTAACAACTTGGTTGAGTCTTGGAGGCTGAAGCGGTCAGAAATAAGGAGAACTCATATTTGTTGATATGTTGAATTGCAATTAGTGAAATCCGACCAAACTTGAGTGGTGTAAGAAGTAGTATTGAATATCAACTGTAGAATACACCTCGGAGAGTGAAAAGAAAACAAGTTTGAGGGTATATGAATCTCACGAGCGAAGTAAGGAAATATTTGACTTTTAAGGTCAAGAGTTGGATCAATTTATTAGTGTACAACATTGCGCACACACACACATGTTTTGCAGTGAATAGGAGAAAATTTAGCTTGGACAATATAACTTTGAAGTGATTCATGAAATTGGTGTTATATTTTCAATCTTAAGTTATGAAGGCAAGATATCTAGTGAAATTTGTTTTAAGTGATTTTGTTTGATTAATTTTCATTCGAGGGTTCAGTAGTTCTTTTCTATAGTTTTATGTTTGCTCGAGGACGAGCAAAGAACTAAGTTTGGGGGGTGTTTGATGAGTATAATTAACTCATTAAACAAATACCTTTAAATCGTAGTTTTTGGCATGTTCTTGAGCAATTATGGGTGTTTTAATGTGTGTTTTGATATTGTGATATAGATTGATGAAATTGAAGGAAAAAAGCAAAAGCTGGAGAATAAGAAACAAGCTAAATTGTAAGACATACAAAGTTCGAGAACTAAAGTGCAAATACTCAAAAATTGTGTCGAACCTCAAAATGAAGATTCAAGAATGCTAGAAGTCAATTGGATGAAGAAAGAAGTCAAATGGATCAAATATAATCAAAGTATGTTCATACATCAATTTCCAATCGAAAAAATTATGCTCTAGATTCGTAGTCTCATATTGAGACTTATTTTTGACATAGCAAACATTTGAATTGGAAAATAACATCTGAAGCAAAGTTGTAGCTTTTTGAGTTATCTTCCCAAATCATCTTAAATCGCTTCAATCAGACATCAAGAACAAACGTTGTGTTAAAAATATTGAAAGACGCACAGGGCAGTTTTCCAATTGACGATGGGCGCCAAGGTGCGGCCATTGCTGAAAAAAGAATCATGGGCGCCGAAGCACCGCTGTGTGAGAAAAAAGGGTTTTAAATTTTTTTGGACTCATTTCTTGGCCCAACAAGACTCCAACCCTTCCAAAACATCAAAATACTATAAATACAACCTTTAAAACCTAATTCTAGGAAGGAGAAGACGGCTTAGAAGACAACACAAATGAGAATTGATCTAAAGCTGAAACGACAAGGATTTGGAGGAGAATTCAAGTGGCAAAAGAGTTTTCCCTCCTTTTTCTCTTTATGTTTTTCATTACAAATTGTATTGATTTCATAAATTTCATTATGAACTAAACACTTTATCTAGGATTTGATGTAACCAACTTAAGTTTATGGGTCGATGATTTTATAATTATTTCTATTTGATTTTCTCGCGTATATTTAATTGTGTCATGATTATAATGTTTTCAATTACCTGATCAATAATTTAATGAATAGATGCTAGTCAATTTTGGCACTCGAGATAGGGGAATTTAGGAGCAATCATAAGATTGACACAACGTAGGTTTTATGGATTTCGAGAGAAGTTGTAAAATCTATGAAGCTTAGTTCACAAAAGAATCGGGACTTGATAAATTCTAGATTTTAATTCGGAATAGCGATATTGTGATTAAATTCTAGGGTTAATTTCTAGCCTGCACTTAAGATAGGGGTGAGAAATAATTTAGGATTCTTGCTATTGAATATGGGAAAATCAATTGGCATAATTGGATATCATTGAATCATAATTGAAGGTTAGGTGAAATCATTTTCTATGCTTTCTCAACTTGATTATTTGCATTCCTCATATTTTGTTAACCAATCTAATTTGATTAATTTAAAATCATTCATTCAAACATTCATTGTCTAAATAAAATAAAAAGTTACAAAACTTAACACTGTACATTTGCGGTATAATTCACGTTATATAAAACGCGCGACGGGAACAACCTTCCATTCCTTTGTTCCTCGATTGATTTTTCTTTATTTTCTTGAACATTGGGCTCCTTCGTTTGTTCTTCGTTACACACTTCCTTGTTTTGATCTTGAATGTTCATTTGTCGAATGGAGCTTCCTTCCAAACCTACATCATCATCAATACCTTTCTCATGACTAAGTGAGTTGGTCTCGTCAAATGTGGCGTGCATGGATTCTTCAACGCCTAGAGTTCTTTTGTTAAATACTCTATAAGCTTTGCTAGTCGATAAATACCCTAGGAAAATACGAATATTGATTTTTGAATCGAATTTTCCCAAATTATCTTTTGTATTCAAAATAAAATATTTGCAACCGAAAACCTTAAAGTAGCTAATATTGGGATTTCTACTTTTCTAAAGCTTGTAGGGAGTTTTAGTTTTCTTATGACTAACCAAGACTCTATTTACAATCTAACAAGCGGTATTAACATCTTTGGCCTCCCAAAATTATTTTGGTAAATTATTTTCGTTAAGCATGGTTCTAGCCATCTCTTGTAATGGACGATTCTTCCTTTCTACTATACCATTTTGTTGACGAGTTTTGGGAGTTGAGAAATTATGTTCATATCCATTTTCGTTGCAAAAATTATCAAAAGCAACATTATCGAATTCTCCACCATGGTCATTCTAGTGGTTGTAATGGTATAGCATTTTTCGTTTTGGACTTTCTTACAAAAATGTTTAAAGGCTTTTAGAACCTCTTATTTTAGATTAAAAAACATGACCCAAGTAAATCTAGGAAAATCGTCAACAATTACAAATGCATAATGTTTACCATCCAAGCTAGCGATTCTAGATGGTCCAAAAAGATACATGTGGAGAAGTTGTAATGGTTTTGTAGTTGAAGAGTATAATTTGGGTTTAAATGAACTTTTTACTTGTTTACCAAATTGATTGTATCACAAATTTGGTCTTTTTCAAATTTCAAATTTGCTAATCCTTTGACAAAGCCATTTTTTGAGATTTTTGAAAGAAGATCCATGCCAACGTGACCAAATCTTCTATGTCATAGCCAAGTATCCTCTTTCAAACTCACTAGAACACTTTTCATCATTTTCAAAATCGATATTTATGATATACACATCTTTGCTTCGGCTTCCTATAAACAATACATCTTTAGATGTAGCATCCTTAATGAGACATTTAGAATAATCAAATTTAATATGATAGCTTTTATCACATAATTGACGTATGCTAAGTAAATTATGTTTAAGGTTATCTACCAATAGTACATTTTCAACGGAAGGGGAGATGATTACGAATGTTTCCAATTCCGATGATTTTTCCTTTAGAATTGTCTCTAAATGTGACATGACCTCCATCCTTCTTTTTGAAATTTGATATTAAAGTTCTATATCTGGTCATATGCTTTGAACATCTGCTATCCAAGAACCATTTGATCCTCATTTTCTTCGGTACCTACAATAACAATTCAACTACTGATTTTTGGTACCAACACAAGTTTGGGTCCTTGGTAGTTAATTTTAGTAGATCCTCGAGTCTACTTGTTTTCAAAGTTTAACTTCTTTTTAGTTAGACAACTGTAGACAATATGTTCATCATTGTTGCAAAAGCTATAAGTAGTTTTTGAGGGAATTATAATTGAAGGTTTGACAAATAGATTTTTGAGAGATTGTTGTTTTAAAAATGGTTTATATCCAATACCTCCTTTATCAAAAACACATTTTTTTATTACAGAACATTAAGTCAAAATTCTTCTTCTCTTGAGTGAATTTAAAGACAATATTTATCAAGTCTTTAACCTTTTCTTTTAAAGAACAATTTTCTTTGTATAATGAATCATAATCAATATTTTCTTTTCTAGTTTCCAAAATTTTCTCCATTTCATTTTTTAATAATTTATGTTTCTTTTTAAGAATAGAATGACTAAAGGCAAGTTTTTCAATTTTTTCTAAAATTTCATCATAAGAGGAAAATAAATCATCATATGGATATTTATCAATAGAATTTACCTCATCGTCGATTGCCATGAAACACATGTTGGCGATTTCTTCTTGACTTTCATTTTGATCATCATCGTCGCTTTCATCCCATGTTGCTTACAATCTCACTGTTAGTAAGTTTACGATCAAAGCCTTTGAGACCATTAACAATGTCAATGAAGCGAGTAATCATGTCAACAAGGGTTTGTCTTGTTTCATGAAGAAATTTTCAAATTCTTGACTAAGAGATTAATCTTGGTTTTTTTTACCTTACTTGTGCCAACGTGAGTGACTTATAATGCATGCCATATATTGTATGTGGAGTTACATGTACTAATACGATTAAATTCATTTCTATCTAAGATACAATGTATGAGGTATTTAGTTTTAGCATTCAAGGATAAATTTCTTTTATCATCTTCATCATATTCCTCTCTAGGTTTAGGGATAGATTGAGCGGGTCTTCTATCAATTTTAATAATCTTGGTAGACACATAAGGACCATATTCAATGACTTTCCAAATATTATAATCTATTGATTGAATGTATATCATCATTCTAACTTTCCAATAATTATAATGAGTGTCATCAAAGAAGGGAGGTCGATTTGTAGAATGCCCCTCGAGATTTTGAAGAATGTTGCACCTTGCTCTGATACCAATTGATAGCCCAAGAATAGCTTACCAAGAAGGAGTGAATTGGTTTTTAACACTTTTTCAAAAAATCAAGTGCATGATAATCTAGATAGATTAATTCAAACAACAACCACGAATATGAAAGCAATAAGTAAATAGTGATGGAGAATGCAAACGATATAATTATAGAGGTTCGATCCAATGCAATGATCTACGTCTTGTGTTACCAAGCTCTCTGGTACGAGCCAGGCCAATTTCATCACTATGTTGACTGACTTGTGGTGCAATCCAACCTTTTACAAATCTTTCGATGACTTGCAAGCAAGGAGCACCGATCCTTTTACAACGTTGAGCTTTTCGAGACCTCAACACGATCCACAAATTTAAGGAGAATTGAATTTATGAATTTAAGCTTCTCTCTTAATAAATGATTTGATCACAATTAAGTACCGAGAGAGAAATAGGCTAACACTTTAATAGACAGCAATGAGTGATGCTCAAGTGTTTGGTTTAGAAAAACTTTGATGTGTTGAATGATTTTCAAGAATTGATTTTAATCACAAGTTTTTTCAAAACAAAATGATTTGATAATAATAAATAGGACATGAAATCAATACTATTTTGCTCAAAAGAATCTCACTTCAATGTTTTATAGTTATATTAATGAATGGCAAATGAATTTGTATTTATTAAAGTGAGAAATGCCAACTTTTTTGCCTAACCGGATGTCCAGAACAATATCGGACGACCCAAAAAGGTGGCCGTTAAAAATTAGTCAGAGCGGCCGGATTTTTGACCATTGCTGGCAATCTGGACATTTGGTTCGTCATTCGGATGTCCAGTTTGCCAGAAATATTTTGGTCCAATCTTTTTGTTTTGTTTGCAACTTTGTAATTTTTACTTGACATTTCAAGGTAAGTAATGCTTAGTATGATCAAAGATTAAGTCATAGTTCTTACCTTGAAAGCAAATATTTTCATTCAAAAACGTTTTACGAAGTGAATTATTCTTGTGCATCAAAATCCTTCACTTGAGCTTTTAATGTTTCATTCCTAAGAATTAAAGTATTTTACCTTTACAAACGAGCTAAAAACAACTAGTTCCAATACCTTCGATTGATTTGGCATGAGTGCTCAATTTTGAAATGGCACAAAGTTTGTCTCCATTTGTTTTGGCGTGAGTGCTTGATTGTGAATAATCGATTTTCATCTTGAGCTTTCTTGATCGACAACGTTTCGTCCAATTGTTTTGTCCCCAATTTGATTAAGTCAGCAACCCGTAACAATGAATATTCGAATATAAATATTAGAGATAACATACTTTGTTTGTTATATTCAAAACATAAGATCGACCATAGGTCAAAACTCTCTTCATCAGGTGCAGCAACATCTGCCACCTCCAAAAAAGCCATACACATATCATCGTACCTCAAATGTTTTGGAGTACTAACCAACCTATCATAATTTACTGTGACCCTTGTGTGAGTTCCACTGACGTCTCTCATCCATCTTCACAATATATACCTATCCGGCATTACCGTAATGTTGTTACGGTCCAAAACTATGATTGCATTCTTACAAATAATTTTACGAAATTCAAACAAGTGGCAGCTACAAGTAATTTCACACGTGTCCCTTCTAAAGGATATGAAAAGTGTTTTCTTCTTCTGACCCTCGGAATATACGATAAACTCTCGAACCTTCCAAGAGAACTCTCTAAAGGTAAAATGACTCGTCCAATAAACCTTCCCTCTGAACTCATCCTGAACTTCCTTGAACTTTGAAATAGTGTAAACTGACTGAAATTATTTTTCCATTTCACAAGTGGTTGTGCACGGTACCATCTGTGAGTACGACTTGAAATATGCCTGAAACTCCTTTTCAACCTTATTCCTCATTACTTTCGTATTGTTTGAAAACTTCTTCAACGTAGTTTTCAAATGGACATATCCATCAAAAGGCATCCATACTCTTACTGTGTTGCGTTGTGGACATGCCTGCCCAGAAAGTGGTCTTCAAATAACAAAAAACCCAACAACCTCTGTTCTCATAAAGTCTGACAACCAATCATTATTGTGCAAGTCATAACTATCGATCATTGCTATCTAACCTTCTTCGAATTTATCAACTGTTTGGGAATCATATACCAATGTGTGTATAGACGAGAAAATCAAACTTTTATAAATGTGGTAGCCAAGCTTTTATGGTAATTTTTTCATAATGTGCCACAAACACCATCTATGTTTAGTATTCGGGAAAAAAAAAATCTCAATTGCATTTTGCCTAACCCTATTTTGATTAGTAATTATACCATGGGGGGTTGACCATGCATGCACTACAACCATGTCTTACAAAGCCACACAAACGTACCTATATCCTCATTCGATAACAAATCGTAACCAAGCAATGTTGATTGTTCGTGATGATTCATACCAACAAAAGGGCAAAAGGCATATTGTACTTATTCGTGAGATACGTGGTATCAAAGGTGACAATATCACCGAACTCTTTGTATGCTTGCCTACTCCTATTATCTGTCCAAAATATATTCTTAAGCCATAACTCGTCATCTACATCTGTACTGAAGTAAAATCTTGAACACTGTGCTTGCATGTTTGAAAAGTGGGATTGTAATGCTGTGGCATCTCCTTCTCCAAATCATAACCGTCACACTTGTTCGATATAGTCGTGACAATTCTTTTCCACTCAAGTCATATTCTCATACCCACATGTTTCAACAACTATGGAGTTGAAACTTTTGTTCAATGAAATCCCTGCCATGTCATTCAATTAGAGCTTTCGTTTCACATTTACACTCAATCATCGGTTGCATTGATACAACCTTGACTTTGAAGGACTTGTTTTACGATTGTGCTCAAGGTGGACGGTGTTAATTCTCCATGTTCCATGATCGTTTGAAGATGCAGTTATCCTCGCTTTACAATATGTCTTGCTTGTTTGTTGCGGCTTCAAAGATGTGCTTGCATTACTATTTTTTCGGCCTTTACGGCTACATATGAACGTCACATATCTAACAACTCCATCATCCTCATTTTTTGAATTCCTTTTCCCAACTAGAAAACCTAACCTACGGTGTAAGCATGTCTTTTATTGAAATCAAGCACCTCTTTTTCATCCTATAACGTCATACCTACCTCTGGCACATTCTCTCCATTTTCTCCTAATGTCACTATAAATCACCATATTGGCTTCTCTTTTACCTAAGTTATAATTCTCAGAAGCCTCCACAAATTTATATTCTGTCCTTTTTCTATAATAGTTCTTGAATAGTAAGTACATTACCGTGTGTGGGTAAGATGCGATTAGAAGACACTCTTTGAACGATAATCAGTTGAGGTGGGCTTTGTGGTCGAAGAAGATATCGTGTGTGGGTAAGAAAATGACATGTGTGATTGGAAGAGATGCTTCGAATAGGAATCAGCTAAGGTGGGCGTGCGGTCGAAGAAATAAAAAAATAGTGCCGTAGACTGCTTGTCAATGTTTCCATAACAGGGGCAGCCTAGTCAGTTTCAAATCTCCCATGGGACGTAGTCAGTCGCCACTCACCATAAAAACTCGAACTTGACAACCTAATTTGGCTTTAAAGGGTAATACCAAGTTAAAAACATAAGAAATAGAGGTAGGTGCTATGTTTATTTTTTTCGATACTGTAATAAACATGTCATGAATCTACATTGAATGTGAGTAATTCGGGTGGTATTGGGGAAAAAACCACACACAAATGCAGTGCAAAAGAAAAACGAGTAGGAGAAGGAAAACATAGATTTATGTGGCTCGACAAATTCTCAACACCACGAGAAAGGGGGAACTAATATACTGATTGAATTATAAAATGGATTTTGCTGTTTGTGCATAAAAACTAGCCAGAAGAAGTGATCGAAATGATGCGAAGGGAAAGACTGGATTAAAAAATTGAATGTGTTTTGGTACGTACTGCGTATTTCCTTTCTTACTAATGATGATATTTAGCAATTTAAATTTGTTTAAGGTTAACTCAAGAACCTTTGACCTCCAACAAATACAAAGTATTTGAAGAAAAAATGATAACATAAATTATTCATGAACTGACTTGGCTTTTAAATAGCCTTGTCCGCCACAATGAACATCAACAAAATAGGAGAAACAGTTACCTGAACCACTTACCCACCCAAGTAGGAGAAGAACAGTTCTTCCTGTAATACTAGCTCAACGAAAACAAGATTAATAAGACTTATTCAACAACTAGAAAATAAAAAAGCAGTAATTAGGAAATAGGGCACGTAACAACTCCATTCCGCTTAAAAAATAGCCTTGTCCTCAACGCTATGGCTAGGAAATTGCTTTTTCATAGCAGCAAGATTTTCCCAAGTCACCTCTACAGGTGAGAGTGTTACGATCCAATTTTAATTAGTTAAAGTCAAAGGTGGAATTGTCAAAGTCAAGATCAATATGGACTTAATTGGACTTAATTATTTTTTGGGGTTAATTTTATTATTGTATATATGTGAGGGATTTTAATGGATTATTATTGAAGTGAAGTACTTACTTGTATAGCATTGGAAGTTAAGGGACTTATGGTACCAAATCTTCACATCTTTGACATTTCAATCCATTTCTCTCATTTTCCTCACCTCACACGCAGAGAGCAAGCTGGAACCGGCCAGAGAAGAAGGAAAAGGGAAAAAAAGAGAAGGAAAGGAAGAAAAAAAGAAGGGAAAGAGAAAGGAAAAATGGGTAAGTGTTAAGGTTAAGCTCGAGTTCGATTGCCCTCTTTTTTTTCTAGAGATAAATGATTATTTATGTTGAATTTCTAGGGTTTTGTATGGTCCAAAAATTTTAATGGAGGAAAGGATTGTGATTTTTAGCTCAAGTTTCTTGTTTGGTTAGCTTCCATTTGATTCAAGGTAAGTTATATCAATTTTGGCAAACCCTAGAATTTTAAATTTGGGTTCTTGTATGAGATTATTTGTGTAAATGTTTGTGTTGGTATAATGCTCACTTGAAGGAATGTAGTAATGGAACAAGGTGTCAAAGTTATGATGGAACTATGATTTCAAGTTTTCACTAGAGGGAAGATGGATATGGTTGTGATGGAAGTAATTTGATAAATGGCAAGCTAGTAATGGAACTAGAAAGTGTAATTAGTTTCATTGGATTAAATGATTTATGTGGGAGATTTAGTCAAGTATCGAGAAAGTCTAGTTTAATTATTATTGCATTCGATATTAAAGGTCTTGGTTCGTCAATGGCTAAATTGGCTATTCATATCATATTTCAGGTGGTGATGAACAAATTGGAAACATTTATCAGCCAATCTAGCTTGTAGCTCATACTCTATGAGTGGAAAAGCTTACTTTTCAGAAATGAATAATTATTGAATTTATATCATATCAGGAACTTAATTATTTCCTATATTCAATTTGACAGCATGATTTCGAGAATTTAATGGATTTTATAGTTAATTCTTTTAAAGTTAAATCCAGTTCATTTAAATTATTCATCTAGCATTTTATATTCATATTATGTGTTTCAACATATTAAAAGTTATTTTAAAACCACCAGAAAGTACCCAGGTGATTGTACCACCGTCTGCACTGGTGGGAATGTGTTTCCACAGTGTATGATTTCCTATGGTTATTTTACTCGCTCTGCACTGACGTGAATGTGTTTTCATAGTGTATGAACAGATTATTAGAGGTCTTTGGGACCCACTCTCGTACACACATAGGCTTTGAGCCGTGTACTAGGGTGATTAACCTTTGGAGCAGCTCTGTGTACGTATGACCAGATTATCAGATTATCAGATTTGAATGACTTTGCCTTGTACATCGAGATTACTCTGTACATGAGTAAGGTTATTCATTGAGTACTTATTGGTGTGACTATTTAGTATATCATATTATGTTTATTCATTTGTAGATTCAAATATTTTTGAATATCAGATGATAGTTCTTTCAAATTATAGAATTCAACTTATTCAGATACAGAAATACGATTTTCACTTACAGAAATGACAGCTTTATACAGATTTTTGTTGACACCAGATTAGCTATACTTGGAATATTTTACAGTTGGTTATTCTGCACAAAGAGTAAGAATATGTGATTTTAACATGTTTCAGTTCTAAACAGATGATCAGAATTTAGTACTTCTTAAAGCTGTAAGAAATTAAATTAGATTTTTTAGTAAATATGTATAAATGGAATAGTACATGTAATTGCAATCTATCCACTCACTGATTTACAAACTCACATATTTTGTCATGTTTTCTTTATCAGGAGGTCGTTGAATTTGAGATACTTGGAAAGCCTGCTACAGTTAGAGCCTGATTAACCACCATTTAGTTGCACAATCTTAATCATGTCGTAGTATGTATTATAATTTGGGGACTCATGTATTAAACATTTTGGTCTAATATTTTGTTGAGGTGCATTTAGTCGAAAGGTTGTAAAACTTGATGTAATGCATGCTTGTGGACACGATGTTTGGTAGTAGAAGTACTTAGTCTAGTTTAGTCTCATGTTGTTGCGTTATGGTGGCATTGGTGGTTTCCAAAATATTTGGTGTAGGTGTTTTATGAATATTTGTTGGTTTTGTCAATATTTTAGGGGAAACCCTGTCAAAATTTCTATAAAAATATTATAGTCCTTGATTAATCAATTAGTCATAAAATAGTCTATGTGGCCTTGGTGGTGGGTCCAACATCTAGCTGGAATTCATCATCGGCGTACGCCACGTCTGAGTCCATTAGGATGACTCGAGGCGGGGTCGTGTCAGAGAGTCCCTTCCAATGAATGAGAATTTCATCTTCATATTTTCGATGACGTCGATCGAGAACTGCTTGCTGTGTAGGGGAAATGGTTCATGTATCCATTACAACAGCTAGAAGTTTACCTTAAATTGGATGTCTGGAACTAACTTTTTTCTTCAAAAGAGAAACATGGAACACATGATGAATTTTAGACTCTGCTGGCAATTCCAATTTATAAGAAACTGTTCATATTTTCTTTAGAACCATGAAGTGTCCATAATATTTCGGAGCTAGCTTGGCAACTTTTCTTATTGCCACTGATGACTGTCGATATGGTTGGAGTTTCAAATAAACTCAGTCTCCGACTTCAAATTCTCGTTCTGTATGATATTGGTCGTATATCTTCTTTCATACGAGATTGCGACTCCTGAAGCGTGACTCTCAAAAGCGTGACTCTCTAGTCCTTAAGAACTTGATCTCTAACATGTAGTTGATTGTCCACAGACTCAACAGCAATAGCACCAGGAATGTAAGACAACAATGTAGGCGGAGCCCTGCCATAAACAAGTCCAAAGTGGGTCGTTTTGATAGAGGAATACCAGCTAGTATTGTAACATTATTCTGCCCATGCTAACTAGTTACACCATTCTTTTGGTCTCGAACTTGCAAAACACCTTAGATACATCTCAAGGGTACGATTCATCACCTCGTATGGCCATTGGTTTGCGGATGGTAGGTAGAGCTATAATTAAAATTTGTACCATTTCTCTTGAATAATTGTAAAAGTGGGATCTCGATTACAAACAATCGATCTCGACAGCCCATGCAATTTAAATATATTCTCAAAAAAAAAATCTTAGCAACACCAACAGCAGTATATGGATGGGGCAATGGAATAAAATGTGCATACTTGGTCAGTCTATCAACCACGACAAAGGTTGTAGTTTTGCCTTTAGATATTGATAAACCATCGATGAAATCCATTGATATATCCTCCCATACTTGATTCGGAATTGGCAGTGGCTGTAGAAAGCCAGTAGGAGCAAGTTGTTCAGACTTGTGGCGTTGGCAAATGTCGCAGGCAATAATAAACTTCTTGATTTTTTCCGCATTCCCGTCCAGTAAAATTTGGCCCGAATCTGGTAAAGGGTTTTATGATACCCTTCATAAGAGCTGTTATGAAACTGCTCAATTATATCAGGGATTAATGGTGAATCTATAGCTAAGAAAACTCTTTAAAAAATATCACTCCATCAACAAGCTTCCATGGTCCCACGACTTCATCTCCTTGG
The DNA here is from genome assembly GCA_019097785.1 of Fraxinus excelsior. NCBI lineage: Eukaryota > Viridiplantae > Streptophyta > Magnoliopsida > Lamiales > Oleaceae > Fraxinus > Fraxinus excelsior. The sequence continues at coordinate 22,323,193 of CM032628.1, forward strand.
ATTCGTTGAACCAAGTCTTGCAAATATGTTTTAGAGCTAATTTCTTCTTTGATTGCAGTTACCCAATTTGACACTGGTTGAGAGATTGCTGCTAACTCACCAGATGGTTTTACCTCCCTTACATCGTCTTCTCTTCGAGATAAAGTATCGGCCACAATATTTTCAAGTCCCTTCTTGTATTCGATGACTAAATCAAACCCCATCAATTTACATAACCATCTTTGTTGAGCTAAAGTGGTGATGTTTTGGACCCACAGATACTTCAAACTTTGGTAGTATGTTCTCACTACGAATTGTCTCCCGAGTAAATATAGACGCCATCGTTGTACAACCAAGACTAATGCCAGAATTTCTTTCTTGTATGTTGACAATAATAATTTTTTTCCTTGCAACACTTGATTGTAAAAAGCTATTGGTCGGTCTTGCATCAATATAGCTCCCACCCTTGATTCACTGGCATCACATTCCACAATAAATTGTTCAGAAAAATTTGGTAGAGCTAATACTATCACAATTATAGAAACAAACGGTATTTTCTATTATATTTTCTCAATAGGTAGAATACAGTTAAATAGGAGAATGAATACTCCTATTTTTTGGTTAATACAAATTGGTAGCTAATTGATTGATTAAAATGACTAATTCTATGCCTTGAAAGATATGATTATATATTATTTTGTTTCCTAAAAAATAACTTCTATCAACTCACGCTAACACTCCCCCTCAAGTTGATACATATAGGTCGCTGATGCCCAACTTGTCAAGTAAGTTGTGAAAGTCTTTACTTGAAATTGCCTTTGTGAGTATATCCGCTAGTTGATCCTTGGACTTCACAAAAGGAAAACGAACTATCTTTGCTACCAGATTTTCCTTGATGAAGTGTCGATCTACTTCCACATGTTTTGTTCTGTCGTGTTGAACTAGGTCATGAGATATGGCGATGGCAACTTTGTTGTCACAATAGCTCCATCTCAGAAGTAGGAGTAAAGTCGAGTTCAGTGAGTAGTTTCTTGACCCAGAGTAGTTCACAAAGTCCTTTTGCCATTCCTCGAAACTCTGCTTCAGCACTAGACAATGATACCACCGTTTGTTTTTTACTTTTCCATGTAACAAGATTTCTGCCTACAAACATGAAGTAGCCTGAGGTAGATCTTCTATCTGAAATGTTTCCAGCCCAATCTGCATTTGTATAGCCTTCAACTTTCAAGTGATCATTCTTTGAGAACATCAGTCCCCTACCTGGTAAAGATTTTAGATATCGCAGTATTCAAGTCACATCATCCATGTGGTCTTTACTGGGGTTATACATAAATTGACTAACCACACTTACAGCATATGCAATATCTGGACGGGTATGTGACAAGTATATAAGTTTGTTAACTAACTTTGATATCTCCCTTTTATCTGTAGGCTCTTGATCTGAAGCATCACTTAATCGATGGTTCTGGATAATTGGAGTGTCTGCTGGCTTGCATCCTAACATCCCGACTTCAGCCAGTAAGTCTAGCACATACTTTCTTTGGGATATGAATATGCCTTTCCTTGATCTGATCACTTCAATTCCCAAGAAATACTTAAGACCTCCCAGGTTCTTCATCTCAAACTTAGATGTCAGCTGTTTCTGAATTCTAGATATCTCTTCTTTATCATTCCCCGTGATAATCATGTTGTCAACATAGACTATCACTGCAGTTACTTTGCCCACATTATGTTTCAGAAAGAGCGTATGGTCTGAGTCACTCTGTTTGAACCCATATTTTTTCATTACCATACTAAATCGTCCAAACCATGCTCGTGGTGACTGCTTCAAGCCATATAGTGCTCGCTACAATTTACACACGACATTGTATGAAGGCCCTGTATACCCGGAGGGAGATCCATATAGACTTCTTCTTTGAGGTCACCATGGAGAAATGCATTCTTCACATCAAGCTGATATAGTGGCCAGTCAAGGTTAGCTGCTAGGGACAGTAATATTCTGACAGTGTTAAGTTTAGCAACTAGTGAAAAGGTCTCTTGGTAGTCTACCCCATATGTCTGTGTGTAGCCTTTTGCGACTAGCCTCGCTTTGTACCGTTCAATAGATCCGTCTGCTTTGTGTTTAATTGAAAACACCCATCTACACCCCACCGTCTTCTTTCCTTCAGGTAGTGGAACCAATGTCCATGTGTTATTCTTTTCTAGTGCCTCCATCTCATTCTTTATTGCTTGAGTCCATTTGGAGTCTAATAAGGCTTCTTGAATTCCTGTCGGAACATGATTAGAAGAGAATATGTGCAAACGCTCTCAACGGTTCAGGTAACTTCGTGGTGGATACATAGTTGGCAATTGGATACCTTGATCTATGTTCTTCAATATCTGGAGCGTATCTACTTGGTGGTTTGCCTCGATTATGCCTGAAAGGTAAAGTGTAGCCACCGGGAGTATCTAAATTGCTTATATGGGGAGAAGTGCTTACCTCAGAGATATTCTCAGGAGATGGGTCTGCAGATACTGAAGAAGGGGGTTCTTGTTCAGTGGATTTTAGTTCAGCTTTTGTAGTTGGATTAGCTTCAGCAGCAGTTGGTTCAACCCTATCAGTATTTGTCAGAGTTGTATCTGTTTCAGAATTGTTTGACCACTCAAACTTCAACCAATTCAATTCTTCATCCCTCATCTCCCCCTGAAGAGGAGAATTAGGTGTTGGAGAAAAAAATGTGTCAGACTCCGAAAAGGTAACATCCATAGTCATATAAGTACGCTTGGAAGACGGATCATGATGGATAGCCCTTCTGATGTGTAGCATATCCCAAGAAGAGGCGTCGAATAGCACATGGGTCAAGTTTTGTTTGTTGATTTTTGTGAAGATGAACATAGGCCACACAACCAAACACTCGAAGAGGGAGTATGAGGGTTGTGGGTAGAATAACATGGGACGATAGGGCCTGAAGTGGAGTCTTAAAATTTAAGACTTTAGAGGGCATCTGATTGAGCAAGTATACGGCTGTGGATACTACATCAGGCCAGTAGCAATTTGGAACGTGGGTTTCATGGAGGAGAGCTCTTGAAGTTTCAAGAATGTGTCGATTTTTCCGTTCAGCAACGCCATTTTATTGAGGAGTCTGAGGGCAAGACGTCTCGTGAATGAGGCCATGTTGTTCGAAGTAGGTACGAAAGCGTTGGTTAACAAATTCACCGCCATTATCAGATCGAAGAACTCCGAGTGTGGCAGAGAACTGAGTCTGGATCATGGAATGGAATGACTGAAATACCTTGAACACTTCATCTTTATTTCTTAACAAATAAAGCCAGGTCATGCGAGTACAATCATCAATAAAGATAACAAACCACCGAATCCCAGAAGTTGTAGTAATTGGTGAGGGGTCCCATACATCAGAGTGTACTAAAGAAAAAAGAACACTAGTTTATTCATGCTTGACGGATAAGAAGTACGTTGACTTTTTGCTAAAGTGCATGTGTTACATTTAAATTCAGAAAATTCCTTATTCGAAAAAAAACTAGGTAATAAGTGCTTTAACTAACCGAATGATGGATGTCCAAGACGACGATGCCACAGCCAAACCTGTCGTTCCTTCACATTGCTCTGAACATGATGAGTACGACCCACACTGACATCCTCCATGTAGTATAACCCCCCTCTCTTAGTACCACGCCCAAGTATCTCCTTGGTGAGAATATCCTGAACGAGACAAAAATTTGGATAAATAAGTACTGCACATGGAAGGAGACAGAGATACAGAGCCAGCTCCAATGACTGGGGAAACAATTCCGTTAGCATTCGCAACACTGGTACGTCGAGGTAAGGACCTCAGAGTAAAATCTCCTTCATCATTTGTCATATGGTCAGTTGCCCCGGAATCAAGTAGCCAGAAATTATTATTCCTGTCACTCGATGATGAAACATAAACTGAACCAAAATTACCTAGTTTTGGTGCGGGGTCCATATCATGTAAAGACCCTTTTTGAGGGATCAAAGATAGTTGAGAGTCAGCTGTTACCATAGCTACCTTGCCTGTTCTCCTATCCGTGCCAGCCCCATTTTTGTTCCTTTTTTCTTACAACTCATGCCACCAATCAGGGTACCCGTTAAGTTTAAAACAATTTTCTCGCGTATGTTTGTTATTTCCACAGTATGAGCATTTAATTTCTTCATCCACTCCTCTTGACTTATTTGACCCACTTTTATTTGAGTTCCCTTTTGGAAAATTCACTCCAGCAGTCTGTCTAAGTCTCAATCCTTTGGTAGCCAGAACTGCTCCAGAAGGATTGTCGGAGTCTCTAGGTGCCATGACCACCTGTCGTAGTGCCTCTCTACGAACGTACGCATATGCCTGCTCAACAATAGGAAACGGCTCCATTTGCAAAGCTCCACTGCGTATGTTGTCGAGGTGATCATCGAGCCCATCAAGAAATGTATAAACTCGATCTTTTTGGGTCAGATTGTTGAATTGCTGGATGTCAGCAGCGCACTTCATCGGATTTGGGTGACGAAAGTCAATTTCGCGCCACAATGACTCCAACTCGGTGTAGTATTTTTCCACAGATCCACCCGTCTGTCTTAGTCGGGTCACCCTTCTTCGGAGGTCATAGACTTGGGATTTATCATTCCCATCAAAATAAGTTGTGGTAATCGCATCCCATACATCTTTTGCACTAGAAAAATGAATAAAATTTCCGATGAGTGCAGGGTCCAGTGAATTAATAATCCATCCTTTGACAACGGCATTCTCAGTTCGCCATTTTCTAAAGGACCGATCAGTCGACAGAGGTGGAGGAGTGTCTCCATTAATGTAACCCAGTTTATCCTTTCCAGAAATATACATTTCCATAACCTGTGACCATAAACCATAATTTGCGTCATTCAGTTTTATGCCAATCTAGGGTGAATTTTCAATGAGTGGGGCTGATATGTGTGTTTTGGTTAAGGTTTCAGAAAGTTTGGTGGTAAGATCTGTAAGCATGGCATCGGCATTGGGTGGAGAATCCGTGATGATATTGGGGTCCTCCATGTGTTTGTGAAAATGCTCACAAGAACAGGCTTAGAAGAAATCTGCAGAGGAAGACCATGGATCTTGTGCCTTGCTCTGATACCATGTCACAATTATAGAAACAAACAGTATTTTCTATTATATTTTCTCAATAGGTAGAATATAGTTAAATAGGAGATTGAATACTCCTACTTTTGGATAATACGAATTGGTAGCTAATTGATTGATTAAAATGACTAATTCTATGCCTTGAAAAGATATGATTATACATTATTTTGTTTCCTAAAAAATAACTTCTAACAGCTCACGCCAACAAATCCGAGAGCTTTCGTCATTACTGATTTTAGATTCTGGAAGGCAACATCCGATGGAGGCGACCATGGAAATGAGTCTTTTTTTAGCATTCGAGTCAGTGGCCTTGCGATCTTCCCGTAGTTTTGGATGAACTTGCGATAGTAACCTCCCAACCCAATGAACCCTCTCAGTGCTTTTGGGGTGGTCGGTTTAGGCCAATTAACCATAGAGGCGATCTTGTCTTGATCCACTGCAACCCAGTCATCAAATATTACATGGCCAAGGTAATGGACCTGTCGTTGCCCAAACTAGCACTTTTCTCTCTTAACAAACAACTGGTGACTTCTTAATACATTTAAGGCTAGTTCCAAATGGTGAAAGTGTTCTTTCTAAGACCGACTATAAACAGGAATATCGTCAAAAAATACTAAAATAAATTTATGCAAATATTCTTGGAATACCTCGTTCATTAAGGCTTGGAAAGTTGAGGGTGTGCATTGGAGAGACAGAACAGCATCACCAAAATTCATAGTGCCCATGATGCGTACGAAAAGTTGTCTTAACAGTATCCTCTGGAACTACCCAAATTTAATGGTAACCGTTTTGCAAATCAAGCTTCGAAAATATTTTTCCCCCATTTAAATAATCAATAACGGGAATCGAAAACTTGTCCTTGATCATGATCTTATTAAGAGCACGGTAGTCAACACACATTCGCCATGAATCGTCGTATTTTTTAACCAAAATGACAGGAGAGGAATAAGGACTGTTACTTGGCCTGATCACTCCTGAAGAAAACATCTCCGCTACCAGTCGTTCAATCTCAGTTTTTTGATAATATGGATATCGATATGGCTTAACACAAACTGGTCCACTTCCTGGTATTAATGGAACCTTATGATCATGTGTGCAATAGGGTGGTAGTCTATTTGGTTCTTCAAAGATATCTTGGAATTTTTCCAGGAGCTGTTGCAAGTGAGAAGATTGATATTGTTCTTCTTGTAAAGACCTCAGACTATCTAGAGAAAATAATTGGAACAACATACCTTTATATCCTTTTCATGCCTCCTTGATGAATTTTGATTCCCCAACTATTTGATTTTCAGGACATGATTCTCCTTGTAAAATCGCATCTGCCTCTGCTACTTTGAACTTCATCTATAATTTCGCAAAGTCCCACAAGATTGGACCGAGCGTTCGTAACCATTGTGTGACTAAAACAATATCGTATCGTTTCAAAGGCAGTAAATAAAAACCAGCAGACACAGGAATCCCTTATATGTTAAGAATTAACATCATCAACTTCAGCTCCAGCTCAAGTCCTAATCATTGGTGATTCAACATTCTTCATCCATGGTGTCATAACCATTTTCTCCCAGCTTGTTTTCTGGACCACATTCTATTGTATAAGATTCCCAACATGATCCATATAATAAGGAGATGCCTAATAGCCTTGGTTTCTAGATTATTCTTGTGACGATACAATGTATTATAAATTCAATTAGCTCAATCAATATGAATTACAGCTCATTGATATCTTCTTTAAGCTATAAAGTTTTTCTTGGTATTAGAGCTTCAGCCATGGCAAACGCCAACAATACTCTACAAAATGTTGACCCTGCAACTGCATCAGCCTCCCTCTCCAGCAGCACTGCTATACCATTAACTGGAAATAGTCATCTTTCACCATTTGGTGTAAACCTCACTCAAACTGTATCTGTAAAGCTAGATAAAAACAATTATCTACTGTGGAAAAATATGACCCTCCCAATCATTAGAGGACATAGCTTGGAAGGGTACATCCTTGGGACAAAGACCTGTCCTCAAGAGTTCATTGGAACCTAAATCACTAGTGAAGCTGGAACCAGTGTAGAGATGGTGAAGAATCCAGAATTCAGCCAATGGATGTCGACTGATCAGCTGTTGATGGGTTGGCTTTATTCTTCTATGACCCCAGACATTGTAATGAGAGTGATGGTGCAGCCAACTCAAAGGAATTATGGACTAACATTGAAGAGAGCTATGGAGTCCAGAACAGATCAAGGATTACCTTCCTTACATGTGAACTTCAAAAATCAAGGAAAGGTAATATGCGCATCGATCAGTATCTGAATAAAGTGAAACAGATTGCTGATAATCTTGAAATTGCTGGTAAGACCATCACTAATACTGACTTGATAACCCAAGTTCAAGCTGGGCTAGATGAAGATTACATGCCAATAGTTGTTCATCTAAATAGCAGGGATCACATCTCCTGGGGTGAACTCCAATTTACATTAATGACTTATGAAAGTCGATTGGAACATCTCAACTCTATCAGGAATGAAATGACTGGGATAAGCCTTGATCAAACCTCAGCAAATATCTCGCAGAGATCAGGTCATCATCAGTTCAGATCCAATACGCCAAGAACTAGAGTAAGATTCAACAACTTCAATCACTACAGGAGTGGAAGAAGATGAAAGAGCAGATGAGTCAGTACATTTGGAAGTGATAGGCCAGTTTGCCAAGTGTGTGGGAAAGTTGGACACAAGGCAAACATATGTAATTTTAGATACGATAAGAGGTACACTGGCACTTCACCTCATTAGAGGATCAACTACAATTCATCAGAGGAAGGTGCAGATGATTCAGTACATTTGGAAGTGATAGGCCAGTTTGCCAAGTGTGGGAAAGTTGGACACAAGGCAAACATATGTAATTTTAGATACGATAAGAGGTACACTTGAACTTCACCTCATCAGAGGATCAACTACAATTCATCACCTGTTGCCCTCCTAGCCACTCCTAACACAGTAAGTGACCCAGTTTGGTTTGTAGACACAGGGGCTAGCAACCATATCACCTCTGATAAGGCAAACATAGCTTCAGCAAGTGAGTATACTGGTAAGGAGAAAGTCGTGGTGGGAAATGGAAATAAGTTAAACATTTCACATTTTGGAACCTCACATATACATGCTCTAAATGATAAAACACTGGTGTTAAATAAACTGCTACATGTGCCTGAAATAAAGAAAAACCTCCTTAGTGTTTCACAACTTACTTCAGACAACTAAGTTTTTATGGAATTTCACTCTAATTGTTGTTTTGTCAAGGACATGGCAACGAAGGAGGTGATGCTACAAGGGAGACTTAAGGAAGGGTTGTATCAACTGGACTTTCCCCATCAAAGCACCAGTCAACTCTCTCATCAATCAAGCTTTCCAAATAAATTATGCTGCAACACTTCCTCAGTCCCGACTAGTCAAAAGTCTTTAGTTAATTCCAGTCAAGAGTCTCCTATCAATTCGAGTCATGAGTCTTTAAATGTTGATGTATGGCACAATAGACTTGGTCATCCTTCTAGCCAAGTGATGATTCAAGTGTTTAAAGTCTGTAATGTGAAAGCAAAGGAAAATACCATCAAATCTTTTTGCAATGCATGTCAACTTGGCAAATCTCATCTGTTACCTTTCTCTCTATCTTCATCACATGCCAAATCACCTTTAGAATTAGTGCATACTGATATCTGGGGACTGCACCAGTGCTATCAACTTCAGGTTTTAAATATTACATAACTTTCTTAAATGACTTCAGTCGTTTTACTTGGATCTATCCTTTGAAACTGAAGTATGAAGCTTTCAAAGTGTTTAACCAATTTAAAAACCTTGTTGAAAACAAATTGAATTATAAAATCAAAACCCTTCAGGCTGATTGGGGGGAGAGTACTGAGTTTTTTTCAAACTTTTTAGCACAAGAAGGAATCGAATTCAGGCATCCTTATCCCTTTACTTCAGCCCAAAATGGTATAATAGAGAGAAAGCACAGACACATAACTGAGACTGGCTTAACTTTGCTGGCTCAGCCTCAATTGCCTTTAAAATTTTGGTGGGACTCTTTTTACATAGCTACGTACCTCATAAATAGGTTGCCAACTCCTGTACTTAAACAACAATCTCCCTATCAAATCCTGTACAAAAGAGAACCCAACTATGGAGACTTAAAAACCTTTGGGTGTGCCTGTTTTCCTTGCTTAAGGCAATATCAGAAAAACAAATTCAGTTTTCACTCTACAAAATGTATCTTCCTTGGATACAACAACTCTTACAAGGGTTATAAGTGTCTAAACTCTTCAAGAAAATTGTACATATCAAAACACGTGATATTCAATGAATCCGAGTTTCCTTTTGAGTCCTTGTTCAATGGCAAAAACCAATCTCAGCCTACAGTACCTGAGATAGTTATTCCTTATATCTATCTTCCATCTGATCTAAACAATTCAACTTCAACTCCACTTGATATAGCTCAGACTGAAGCAGCCCATGGACAGCATCACTCATCTTCAAACCCAAGTGACAATCAACAGGAAAGTGATTTTCAGGATAACAATTCTAATAAAGGTGAAAGAACTGAAGTTGAAGGTAATTTTGAACCAGAATTTGTAGAGCCAGCATTCAATATGCGGGAGGAAAATGAAATAACTGAGAACATTCAACAAGCAACTGATAATCAGCTCCAAGAAAGGCCAATGTTTCATAATCAAAATCCAATGGTGACTAGAGGTAAAGCAGGGATATTCAAACCAAAGGCTCACTTGGCAAAATCAATTGAAAATGACTCAAAGGTATCTGAACCTAAGAGTGTTAAAGAGGCAATGATGAATCTAGATTGGAAGAGAGCCATAGAAGATGAATTCAATGCGTTAACAAAAACCAAAACTTTGAAGCTGGTACATTTATTACCTACACAGTGGGAAAAAATGGGTATTCAAGGTCAAGCATAATGCTGATGGATCAGTTCAGAGGCTGAAGGCAAGATTAGTAGCTAAGGGCTTTCATCATGCCCCTGGAGTTTACTACTATGAGACTTTCAGCCCAGTCATTAAGCCATCAACACTGAGGATAATGCTTACTCTAGCAGTTACAAATGAATGGATCATTAGACAGGTAGATACTAATAACTCCTTTTTAAATGGAGAATTGGAAGAGACTGTCTACATGAATCAGCCAGAGGGTTTTGTAGATGACACAAAGCCTAATCATGTTTGCAAGCTTGAAAAGGCTCTTTATGGATTAAACTTTTAGCCCAATCATTAAGCCATCAACACTAAGGATAATGCTTACTCTAGCAGTTGCAAAGAAATGGATCATTAGATAGGTAGTTATTAATAACGCCTTTTTAAATGGAGAATTGGAAGAGACTATCTACATGAATCAGCCAGAGGGTTTTGTAGATGACACAAAGCCTAATCATGTTTGCAAGCTTGTAAAGGCTCTTTTGGATTAAAACAGGCACCTAAGGCCTGGTATGATAAGCTGAAAGCAACCTTTTTAAGTTAGAAATTCAAACAGTCTGTAGCAGATACATCTTTGTTCTATTTCAAGAATGAAAAGCAGGTGATTTTGCCCTCTTTTATGTAGATGATATTGTTATAACGGGGAATGATAATGACCTGGTGCAAGGCTTCATAAACTCACTTAACATAAAATTTGCACTGAAGGATATTGGAAGCCTACATTACTTTCTTGGAGTTGAAGTGGTGTGGCATAATTCTGGCATTCATCTCACTCAAGCCAGATACATTGGTGATTTTCTCAAAAGGTTTGAACTGGAAAACTTAAAGGCGTGTCCTACACCTATTCCTACTGGCAAAACCATCTCCAAGACTGATAGAGAATTATTGGCAGAACCTTCTCACTACAGAAGTGCAGTTCGAGCCTTGTAATACCTCTCACACACCAGACTAGACATCACTTTCAGTGTCAACAAGCTAAGTCAATTTCTGCAATCTCCAACCATTATTCACTGGCAAGCATTAAAGAGAGTTTTAAGTTATCTAAAGGGCACTATAAACCATGGATTATGGATTCAGAGAAGCGAAAGGTTAAGCTTAACTAGATATTCAGACGCTGACTGGGCTTCATGTCCAAATGATAGAAGATCAACAACGGGGGTATTGCATCTATTTAGGTGACAACCTGATATCCTGGCCCTCAAAGAAACAACGTGTAGTAGCTCGCTCAAGTACTGAATCCGAATATAGGGCACTTGCTTCAGCTGCATCAGAAGTGGCATGGATACAATCATTGTTTCAAGAACTTGAACTTCCTTTAGCTGGAACTCCAACGCTGTGGTGTGATAATATGAGTGCAGGAGCTCTAGCCTCAAACCCAGTCTATCACACTAGAACAAAGCCTAGACATTCACTTCATCAGAGATATGGTGCTGGAAAAGAAGCTCGAAGTAAAATATATACCAACCTCAAATCAAATTGCAGACCTACTGACTAAAGGGTTGAATCACTCGAGATTTCTCTTCTTGAAGGACAAGCTTGGAGTCACATGCGTGTCGTCCAGCTTGAAAGGGGGTGTTAAGAATTAACATCATCAACTTCAGCTCCAGCTCAAGTCCTAATCATTGGTGATTCAGCATTCTTTATCCATGGTGTCATAACCGTTTTCTCCCATCTTGTTTTTTGGACCACATTCTGTTGTATAAGATTCCCAACATGATCCATATAATAAGGAGCTGCCTAACAGCCTTAGTTTCTAGAATATTCTTGTGACAATACAATGTATTATAAATTCAATTAGCTCAATCAATATGAATTACAATTCATTGATATCTCTTCTTTAAGCTATAAAGTTTTTCTTTGTAGGAACAACGTTACACACTTGCACTTCCCTTGACTAGATGAACGTTCACTTGATGCCACCATTACTTCAAACGATCCTCATTGTACTGGTTGTAACCCCAAATTCATTACTGGAACTTCATTAGTGAAGTTATGAATGCTTCCCGAATCAACCAAAATAATGGTGGATATCCGCCCGATGTTGCCTCTGACTCTCATTGTCTCTGGTGCTCATGATCCTAAAATAGCATGCAAGGAAATTTCTGGCACGTCATTCAAGGGTGTCTATTAGTTTCTTCTTCTTTTATAACCACATCACCGTCTCCTTATGCGTCACAAAGTTCAATTAGGAAAAACTTTTTACACCGATTACTCGAAACAAATCGTTACAGTTGTAACACAAGCCTTTCACACGTCAATTCTGTAGTTCTGTTGGTGATAATCGTCTGACTAGAAGAGTTGTGTTGCTGTTTTTTCCCTCCTGCTGCGGAAATGAACCTTTTCTAAAATCTGTTGTCATTGTTGGTCGGCGCTGTGATGTATTGCGAGCTTCATATAGTCGAGCTAAACCAATGGCTGTTGACAAGGTTGCAGGGCAACCAACTAGTACATAAGCTTTGATGGATTCTTTCAAGCCGCTGATGAAACAACTTACTTGGCAATTCGGAAGAAGATACCCCACTTTAGCTAACAATTTCTCGAAATGAGTATGATAATCTCGAACTGAACCAACCTGTTGCAACTTGATCAACTCCCCGAAAAAATCTTGAAATTTAGTGACACCAAACCGAAGATCTAATCTATCCTGGAACTCTTGCCACGTCAGTACATCCTTCTCCTGTTTGAGTAGTTGATACCATAATTGAGCGTCTCCTTCCAAATGAAAGGCTGCCAAAGCCACTCAATCTTCTTCCGGGGTATGATTGAATTCAAAAAAACGATTCACTCTACAAAACCAGCTTGTAGTATCTTCTTCCCCCTTGAACCGTGGAAAATCAAGCTTGATAAATCGGGGTGCGTAGTGCGACCCTTGCTGTGATGTGCCACTGGTGTCGCTCATTCGCCAAATCAAATTCTGGAGCCGAGCCTGTGAGTTCATTCAACTTGTCAAGAATTTGTTGTTGACCGATGGTGAGAGAGTTGACATCTGCTTCCAATTTCTCCACTCTTGAATCCATGCCAAAGCTCTGATACCACTTTGGTACGTACTGCGTATTTCCTTTCTTACTTATGATGATATTTAGGAATTTAAAGTTGTTTAAGGTTAACTCAAGAACTTTTGACAAATACAAAGTATCTGAAGAAAAATTGATAACATAAATTATTCATGAATTGACTTGGCTTTTAAATAGCCTTGTCTACCACAACGAACATCAACAAAATAGGAGAAACAATTACCTGAACCACCTACCCACACAAATAGGAGAAGAATAGTTCTTCCCGTAATACTAGCTCAACTAAAACAAATAAGACTTATTCAACAACTAGAAAATAATAAAGCAGTAATTAGGAAGAAAGGCACGTAACATGTTTTAAACTGACAAATGATAAATGTGATATGACATTATATGTAAGTCTTGATATAGCATTGTCTTCATAAAGTTATGAACTTCAATTACCACCCTCTTAACCTCTACCTCTCTACACAAAACTAAAATACTCAATTTCCATTTCTTCTTTCTGTTTCTCTCTCTACAGCTACTCACTTGGGCAACCAGAATAATGATAGGATAAAATCACTCTTACAAAATAAGCGGTGTGAAGGGCATAATTAAAAAAAAAAAAAATCAAAAGACTTAGAATACAAACATATCTAGGACACAAAGGAATTAATTTTATTGATCATGGTTAAAATTGATATTTTAATCAACGAAGGAGTATCAAGGCACAAGGTTGAAACATGCATGGCTTCAATCTCTTCACAAAGAATTTGAGATGCTATACGTGAAGGGATGGGAGTCGGTCAATGATTATTTTGTAACAAAATTGACAATTGCAAACAAAATGCGAATTAATGGAAATAAAATGGAAGATGCGTCATTCATCGAGATAATCCTTCATGTCATGGTTCGAAAATTGGATTATGTGGTGTGTTTCGTTGAAGAATCAAATGGAATTAGTAATCTTTCAATTGATGAGTTGCAGGGCTCATTGATGATACACGTGCAACAAATGACTAGTCATGTTGTATAAGATCAACCTATAAAAGTTATCGCTGATTTAGATACATCTCTAGGAAGACACACAGAAAGTGATGGATTTTGAGGACGAGAAAGAGGCACACGATATGTTTCAACATACAATCAAGGAGTACAATATGGCAAGGCAAATTTTAATCAATAAGGTAAATAGTTTGAAAATTCAAAAATCAGGTATAAATTTAATTAATTAAAAATATTTATTAAATAATGATAATAAAGTCACAGTTTGTGATTAATGGTCACAGATTCATAATTATAAGTTACAGATTTATTTAATGGTCACATATCGTCAAATTCGATTATTCGAGGTCACAGATCAAAATTTTTTTACGCCACATATTATTTCGAGGTCACAGATTTTAAATTAATTGGTCACATATTAATTTTGAGTCACGGATTATTAAATTTTTAGGTCACAGTTGATTGATTGGTCACAGATATTACCAAACATTTGGTCACAGATCACCAAACATTTGGTCACAGACTAAATACACTACTACAAATACTTGGTCACAAGTCATAGATAGACCAACACAAACTAACCAATCACAAAACACGGACGAAAACTGAACCGCGACATATCCGCCGCCACCACCAACAATAAATCCGCCACCAACAACAACAAATATAAACATCCAACCTCCAATCCGCCACCACACAGATCCGCCAACAAAAAACCACCATCGCCGCCGGAAGCCGCTCCGAGCAGCGGCAGCAGCAGCTTGCTGCTGCTGTCGGTGCTCGCAGCAGCGGCTTCCGACGGCAGCAAGCTGCTGCCGGCAGAAAGGAGGGGGGAGGGGAGGGGGAGAACGCAGAGAAGGGAGGAGAGGAGAGGGGGAGAGAGAGAGAAGAGGGGTAGGGTAAAAAATTAGGGTTAGGATGTTTATATATTACCTGATTTTTGAGAAATAAAGTTTGGCCTCTGATTTTTGAATTGATGTAAACTTTACACCTGATTTTTGTAATTATGCCAAATTTTAACTCTTATTGATATATGGGCTGGGCCAGCGCCCAATGAAGAATTTAATGGTCCAAGTCACTATAATGTTTAATGGAAAAAATTCATAAATAAGAGGTTAAGTTTCACCAATTTCAAATTTAAGAATCTAAGGTTTAAAATTTCAAATGTCAATTTTTTTTTTTCAAATTTTATTTATAAATTAATTAATTAAACATATATTTTATTAATGAAATATATTAAGGTCACAAATTATAAATTAATTAGTCATAAATTATTTCTCGGTCACAATAAAAAAATTTATAGGTCACAAATTATTTTACAATCACAAATCGAAAATTTTATAGGTCACAATTTTTTTCATCGGTCACAAATTTTATATATCACAGATTATTTTAACGTTACAATTCAAAAAATTTATAGATCACAATTTGTTCATCGATCACAAATCAAAAATTGAAACATCACAATTTATTTCTAGGTTACAAATGACAGATATTATAAGTATTTATTAGACAATCACAAATTATCAAATTATCGGTCATAAATTAACAATTTTATAAGTCATACATTATTTTTTTTTATCACAATTTATCTTTTTCATTGGTCGAATATTGTTTATCGGTCACAAACAACCAAATAATTTGTAACTACCACCAACACTTGGGACTATCACCTCACCACTGAACCCAATAGCATGGCAACCGAAACTCAATTGCGGGAACCACTACCACCACCACCACTTCCCGATAGCAAATCACCATCTAAAAATACGGACATTCCACAACCACCACTACCCACCCACAACCACACTACCACCACCATCACCACTAAAACCAGATAACCTCTACCACCTCCTATCCTACAATAAAAAAAATCCCCAACCTTACCATCATCACCGTCACCGCCGTTGCCATCGCCGATCACCACCAACACTACCACCACAATCACCACCAATCCACAAACATAACAATAGCCCTAGGGATGTCAATATGGCTTACCGGCTCATGGCTCGGTGGGACCGAGCCCCATTTTGGGGCATCAACTCTAGCCCGAGCCGGCCCGTTTGGCTCATCGAGCCACATGGGCCGGCCTGCTAGTGAGCATTAAAAATAAAAAATTAAATACAAAACTTAAAAAAAAAAACGCTATGAAGTCATTCGCATCCACTTTTTTTTTTAAAAAAATTTATTTTAATTTTAACTATATTTTTCTTTATATGTTAATATTTAGTTATTATTTATAATACGTATAAATTGAACAAATTTTAAATTATTTTTAAAAAAATTTAGATATGTCATGAATTAAAAAAAATTGAGCGGGCTCGGGGCCTAAATTTTTTGGTTAAGCTTTTGCTTGGCTCGGTTCGGGCCAAAATAAGATTGAGCCATTTTTACTCAAGTCAGCTCGAGCAAAAAGTTTCTGCTCGCGACTCGGCTCATTGACACCCCTAAAAAGCCTTGTCACTACCTTCTCTATCACAACCACCACCGAACACAGCACCCAACCACTCACCTAACCAATGCACCACCACCGCACTTACAATACCATAGCCGCACATCACCACCGCACCGCACACCTCCACAATTACCACACCACTCAAATTTTTTTTAAAATAAGAAAGAAGCACCTATAGCACCATAGTCGCACCCACCAGAGATATCCGCTCCCACCACAGCACTGCACACCTCTACAATCACCACACCACTGAAAAATTAAAAACAAAAGAACGGAACTACACAACGACGACGACGACTATTACATTTTTTATATCACAAGTGTACGATATTGTAACAAACAGTATAGTGGAGTCTTGAGTCCAAATATCGTCCCCACGAGGACTATACTTTAAGACTTAATCTAATTTTTCTAACTTCTATTTAACAAAAGCAAGTAAGCAATTATGATGGTTGTTATTATTTTTTCTAACTACTTTTAACTAATTGAAAATATAAGAAAATTGCAAACAATGGATGATTGAAAATTCAAATATGTGATGAATATTAGGGCATAACGATTTCATGTATTGATCACCTTAATTTTTAATTCAAGGTTCATAACCTAATGTAGTGTTCGATCAAATTCTTCTATTGTATTCAATTTACCCCTCTCTACTTCTCATTGAGCCTGTTTAACTAATTAAATTAAATATCTCTTTGCGAATAAATTTTAGTTAAATGAAACACTAGTTCTAAGAATTCATATTATGATCGTAATAATTAGTATAGGTATCTCTACACGTTATACTAATTTATCAGATTTTACTATATAGCCTAAATCTCAAACTCACCTCTCGATTCGTAAGAGACTCACATAATCATCAAATTATTGATCAGGTAATTTAATGCATTAAATTCATAGTAAAATCAACACATAAATAAATAAATCACATAAATCTTGAATAGAAAAATAAAGTTTCACAAGTCGACTACATTGCTTTCCCTAATCTAAAAATTAGTTATTCATACTGTAAAAATAAAAACACGCAAAAGTGAAATGATATCACCAAAAATTGACGAAACGTGAAACTGCTCGTGTATGTCATCACCTTTCTTTGTCTTTTCTCTTTTATTTTCCTTTCATTTTCTTTCTTCTTCTCTCTGCATATTTTTCTGCTGCCTTTGACTTTTCTTTTTCTTCCTCCTTTTTCTCTATTTTCTTTCTCTTTTTTTCTTTGCCCTTTTTCCGTGCCCTTCCCCCTTCTCATTTTTCCGTGTGTGTGTGTACACGTGTGTGTTTAATTTGGATCCCCAATTAAAATTTTAAATGCAAGTCCATTGAGACCCATTTAACTCCAACCTATTTAATATATTATTTATCTCGGGTTTCATATTTGGATTTTGTCATTTTTCGTCACTTTTGCATTCTTTTCTCAAATTCTTCATTAAACATAATTTTTTACCGACAAAATACAATATAACATAAATTAGGTAGAATTTTATCCAAATGAGAATAAAATGATTTAGGGTCTCAATCAAGTTTAGAAACTACATTTATCGACGACTCATAGCAGTGCTCCCACATTGATGCACCGCTACGACGTCGTCGAACAAGGCTGGACTGTCTCGTGGAGGCTAGGCTATTGATAAAGAGGGAGGAGAGTGGCGTTGATAGAGAGAGTGATGGAGAGAGGAGGAGGAAGAAATACACGGCGACTTACAGCAGTGCCCCCACAGCGATGCATCGCTACGATATCGCCAGACAAGGTTACACTGTCTCATAGAGGCTGGGCTGTCGGTAGAGATGGAGGAGAGTTGCGTTGGTAGAGAGAGTGACGGATAAAAGAGAGAAGGAGAATGAACATTGGAATGAAATTGATTAGGGTTTGGGATGAAAATTGTATAATTAATATTTAATATTTAAGAATGAAATATTTAATTTTTGAAAAGTGAAACCTTCAATCTGAGTTTCGAAATTGAATCTTTAAAGTTTTGATTTTGTGTAATTTCCACATGTTTAATTGTTGTTAAACAATTGTGGCTGTACAATATGAGATAAATAAAACAAAGGGGGGCTATACAAAGAGGAAAACCGAGGCGTTGCACATAAATTAAACAGAGGTTGCCGACAAGAAAATAAAAGAAAAGAAAAGGGGAGGTTTTTCTTTCAATCTTTAGGTGTAGTTTGTTCACTCAGAGCAAATAGAAGTTTCTCTAAGAATTTTTTTTTGGAGCTTCATCAATCGAGTTATGGTGAATTGTATTTTTCTTAGAGAATTGTTCAATCTGCTTACATTTTTGGGCATTATTGAATGTTATATAATCTTTTTTTATTATAGTGAATTTGTCTCAAAGTGCCTCGTGATTTTTTCCCTTCAGACTAGAGGGTTTCTACTTTAAATTTGGTGTGTTCTCTTGTGTTTCTATTTTCTTTGGTATTTCCTTATCTACCTGTTTGTTGTTTCCATTTGCTTGGGGTTATTTAACTTGCACAAGATTGTAATTTGGTTCAACAAAGTGCTATCAAAGCTTGGTTCAAGTTGTAGGTCATTTGTCTTGTGTAAATTGAATGGAGAATATTTCAGCTACTGTAATTAAACTCACGACATCTAATTATTCCATTCGGAAGCCGATGGTGGAAGATATCCTTTATTGTAAGGATTTGCATGGCCCTATTGAGGGTGATAGTGCCAAGCCAAACATGGAATCAAACACAAAATGGGAAAAGAAATCGAAATGCTATTGGGTATATTACACACTGGATTGACCTTAGTGTTTTCTATCATGTATCTCAAAATATGGATGCCAGCAAACTATGGGAGAAATCGGAGGGCCTCTAGGAGAGGAAAACAACTCAAAATAAAACTTTTGCTATTAAAAATCTTTTGGATCTAAAGCTGAAAGAGGAAAAATCAGTTGCCGAGCACTTGAGTGAATTTCAAGACTTAGTAAATCACTTGATCACAATGAAAATAGTGCTAGATGATGAGATGCAAGAAATATTACTTTTGAGTTCATTGCCTGATAGTTGGGAGACTTTGGTGGTATCATTTAGTAACTCTGCTTCGAATGGTATACTTGAACTTACTCTAGTTAAAGATAGTTTGTTTAATTAAATAAGAAGAAAATACTTGGGTAGGAATGATGCACATGGTTTCTTTTGGGACGTGGTAACTTCAGAAGCTAGTCAAAGGCAAAAGGAAAGGTTAAATGTTTTTACTATGATAATGAGGGCCGTATAAAGAAACATTGTAATACTTGGGGAAAACAAATCGAAAGAAGAGAAAAATCAGAAGAAGACTAATCAGAATACATCGCTAGCACATCAGATGAGGAAGTAGTAGTAGTAGTAGTAGTGACAATTTTTCTGCTAAAGATGAGCAGTCCTGTCATGTTGCGAATCTGATTGTTGAGTGGGTTATCAACTCAGCAACTTCTTGCCACGTTACTCCAAGACGAGAGCTCTTCACTTCGCATAAATTGGGTAACTTTAACTGAGCGAAGATGGGCAATGACACTTTTGCAAACATTATGAGAATTGGTGATATTTGTCTTCAGACAGATATTCGATACATCTTACCATTGAAGAATGTGTGACATGTTCCAGATATAAGCTTGAATTTGCTATCTACACATGCATTTAATGAAGCAGGGTTTGACAATTATTGTGGTAGTGGGAGATGTAAACTAACAAAAGGGTTGATGGTATTTTCTAAAGGAAAGGTTTGTTGCACACTTTACAAGACACAAGTAAAGGTGTGTAGTGAAGTGGTGCTATTGAAAGTGATTCTTCACGGGACTTGTGGCATAAGTGGTTGGCTCTCTTGAGCGAGAAATGATTGCAGATTTTGGTAAGGAAGTTCATCATTCCTTTTACCAAAGTCACACTACTGAACTCATTTGATTATTTTTAACTTGGTAAACAATACAAAGTCTCTTTTCATAAGTAGTTGAAAGTCCAATATTTTTGGATTTGGTTTATTCTAGTGTTTGTAGTCCCATAGAGGTGGAGTCCTTAGATGACAATAAGTACTTTTTTTTTTTTTTTTTTTTTACTTTTATTGATGATGTTTCACGAAAGTTGTAGGTATTTTTTTAGATCAAAAGACCAGGGTTTTAAGAAGTTTCATGCCATGGTGGAATGGGAAAGTAGAAAGAGTTTTGCAATTTATGTAGTTCGACCCTAACAATACCTAGGGGGTTGAATAGGTATATAATGCGGAATTCAAAATTATTAATTAATTAGAAACATGTCACCAATTAATTATCTCTAGATAATTAAGCATGCAAGTCAATTTAACATGTGTTTAAATACCGCAGCTAATATAATCAATAAAGAAAATAGTAAAAACACACGGTATGATCACGGAGAAGCTCAACTGGAAAAAAACTCCGAGCACTTTACTAGTCAATCCTCTATAAACTATTCGGACATTTACAGCCAGACTAGACACTTCACATACTATCTGATCTCCGGACTGAAGTTCTTACAGCTCTCCTAGAAACTGTGCTCCCTTACACCAATCCTTAGCTGCAGTTTTCAAATCTCTCCTAGAATCTGCTACCCTGCAGCACTCCTAGCCTTACGGAATCATCTATCTCCTGTGGATCATGAAGAACACCTAGTTCTTCACCGAATGGAACTCCAGTAAACTTTCCTCAATCTTCAGCAACTCTGACGATGCGGAGGAAAGAACGGTTTGGTATTTGGATTATGAAAGTGATGTTTTTCTCACCAAAACAATCTCACGGGACGAAGGTTGAAAGATGGAATATGTAGAAATTTTCTCTAATGAAGCTCTCTCAATGATCAACCTTGTCAAATCACGTTCAAACGTGTTTTGGTATTTATAGATAGGTTAAGAAAGTAATGGGCTGGGAAAAAAGCCCTTAAATCGTGAAATAAAAATTTCTCGAATAACAGTGTCGCTCGAGCAAGGGCTCAGCGACAGTCGAGTGATAGAAGTTCTATTTTTGATACTCGAGCTAATCTATGGCGACAGTCTAGTGAAAATCCGGTTGTATTTGCCTTCTTTTGCCATACTCAAACCCAAGACCTGAAAAACCTATTTTCATATAATTGTACATGACTCCTTGACTTTTTACAACATATACAATTAAATCCCTTTTTTTACTGAATTGTCAGTTACATAATTAAAAACCTAACGAGTTTCTCCTTTGACATTCTATGACAAAACTACTAACTAAAGTCAATGCAGTAATCAAATATGAATTACAGACTCAAAAATCTATGACACAACTAATTGACTTGAACAGATTTTGCATTTCAATTAGCACATGTTTCTTGAAATAGACAACTCAACACCTAGTGTGAAATGTGTGGAAAAAAGTATAAGTAAAGCAGTTCAAGCGGTTTAAGCATAAAAGAAATCTAGATATACATATACTTCCCCAAAAATTACATGTCACTAAAAAATAAATATACTACTCCCCATTTTTGTCACAAAATGACAACGGGTAAAGAATAACATACAACATCTTCATTATGCATGTGTAAGCAGTCATAAGTATATGCAATGACCAATAAACTTTCACACAAATCTCACTCAAATTACCCATGGAGTAAATGATATAAGTGACCATATGTGTTAAGTGACACTAATCCTCTGGTAGTAGGACTCCAAATCTTAATTTTGTGAGAAATGACTTGTAAAACATCACTGCTAATAAGGATATTCATCTACTTATGAAAGTCAAACCAGTAAAGCACATTAGAACCTACATATGAAAGCTCATTTTTTTTTTATGGTGAATGTATTTTCTCTCCCTGATTTTTTGCATAAAAATTATCTTATATCACAATATTAAATAGGAATGCTCATATATACATTATTTTTCATCTTAATGTAGACTCCTTTTCATTAAGTGACTAAAATGACCCATATAACGAGTTTTAGGTTGGTTAATCCAAGTCAGTTGACCATAGGCACCAGGTTATGGGAAACCTCGCAGATTTAATTACTCAAGTGAAGTAGGCTTCAAAAAGTAGCATAAGATATTGTGTCCCTTTTTTTCCTCATATATTTATTTATTATTGTAGGGATAATCTCGAGCTTAGGTCTAATCAAAAGGGTCAATTCATGTTCAAAGTCACCCTAGGAACATGTGACTGCCATACCAAGTCTCAAACACGTGGTAGAGTCTTACTATCAAGATCATAGTGTGTGCAGTGGAGATGGTATATGAAAAGACATATACTAAATACTCCATAAGTATCCTAAGCCAGCAATGAGAATTATGTTACAGCTTACTAAATAAACTCATGCTTGATTACAATCAACAAAATCAAGTGTATTATATCATGTTGTAAAACAATTTCCTGTATAAAATATATTTTTATTTGTTATTTCCTTTTTTTGTCAAAATTTTTAAATCATAACAATACAAAAAAAAAATTCTTTGTTTTCGTAGAAAACATGAATGCACCAAGCAGACAAAAAAAATCAAATTCACACAAACAAAACACAAAAACAGAAAAATAGAAATGCGTGAGAACAAATAAATAAATAAACTTGATGAATGCATAACTCAATGCCACATAATAGTAAAATACGAGCATGCATCAATTATACTCAGTCAATGAGGCACACAAATACCAATAGCTATTCTAAGAGATTCAAGCCAAAACCATCCAAGGGTTTAGTAAACAAGTCAGCTAACTGATTCTCAGTAGAAATATATTCAAGATTAACAACTTGAGTTTTCACAAGCTCTTGAATAAAATGATGTCTAATATCAATATGTTTAGTTCGAAGTGTTGAACAGGATTTTTCGAAATATTAATGGCAATGGTGTTATCGCAAAACACATCCATAATTTCTTTTTCAATCCCTTAATCACTCAACATCTGCTTCATCCAAAGCAGTTGAGTGCACCAACTTCCTGATGCTATATACTCGGCCTCTGCTGTGGATAATGAGATAGAATTTTGTTTTTTACTCATCCAGGCAACGAAATTAGCACCAACATAAAAATAGCCTCCAAAAGTACTTTTTCTATCATCGGTGTTTCCAACCCAATCGGCATCGGAATAACTACCAAGATCTAGATTAGAGTCTTGAGAGTACATGATTCCATAATCTACAGTTCCATTTACATATCAAATGATACGTCGCAGGGCGCTCAAGTGAGATTCCTTAGGATTGGCCTGAAAATGCGCACAAACCCCTACACTAAAGCTATGTCAGGTTTACGAGCAGTGAGGTAAAGTATGCTACATATCATACTCCTATAAAGTGTTTGATAAACACATTTACTTGTAAGATCTAGACATTACTGCTCATGGGGGTTCTAGTATGTTTCTTGCTGTCTAGTCCAAAGTGTTTGACAAGATTCTTGGTATATTTTGATTGAGATATGAATAATCCCTCATTAGTTTGATTTACTTGAAGATCGAGATAGTAAGTTAATTCTTCAAACATGTTTTTGTCAAATTCTTGTTTCATGTACTCAACAAAATTATGAGCAAGAAAATCAACTGGAGAACCAAAGACGATGTTATCCACATAGATCTAAGCTACGGTGATGGTTTCTTCAATTTGTCTTATAAAAAAGGCTCTTTCTACACCACCTCTTGTGAAACCATGTTCCAAGAGATAAGCAGTAAACCTATCATACCAAGCTTTAGGAGCTTGTTTCAGGCCATACAAGGCTTTATTCAACTTATACACATAGTGAGGATGCTTCGGATCAATGAACCCTTTAGGTTGTTCTACATAGGCTTTCTCCTGAAGAATTCCATTCAGGAAGGCACTCTTAACATCCATTTGGTATAATTTGAAACCTAAAGTACAAGCAACAGCCATGAGGATTGTAATAGATTCAGATCTAGCTACCGTGGCAAATGTTTCTTCAAAATCAACACCTTCGACCTGAGTATATCATTGGGCAACTAACCTAATCTTATTTCTAGTTATGCTACCTTGATCATCAGTTTTATTCTTGGATATCCACTTAGTACCTATAACATTGCAATCATCAAGTCTAGGTACCAAATCCCATACTTTGTTTTTCACAAACTAATTTAATTCTTCATGTATAACATTTACACAACATTTATCCTTAAGGGCTTCTTCGACCTTTTTCGATTCAACCTGAGACACATAACTCGCATATGATAGGTTGTTCAAAACCCTCTTGCGAAGTCTCAAACCTTCTTCTAAAACTCCAATAATATTAACCTTAGGATGATTTGACCTTACTCTGGACGAAAGTTCTTTAGGTGGTTTAGCTTTATTATCAGAAGTAGACTCCTTATTTGAAGCATCTAAATCATTCGATGTGCATGAAGGATCAGGAACTGAAGCTTCTTTAGGTTATGTTACCTTGTTTGGATCAACACTCAAATGTTCCAGCTGAAAACAATCTCTCCCTCACTACACGCATCATCTACCACCATATTAATCCCTAAAAATACCTATAGAGGGTGAATATGTATATTATCCGGAATTAAAATTATTAATTAATTAGCAACATGTCACCAATTAATTATCTCTAGATGATTAAGCATGCAAGTCAATTTAACCTGTGTTTAAATATCGTAGTTAATATAATCAATAATGAAAGTAGTAAAAACACACGGTATGATCATGGAGAAACCCAGTTGGGAAAAACTCTGGGCACTTTGCTAGTCAATCCACTATAAACGATTCAGACACTTACATTCTACCAGACTAGATGACACACATATTATCTGATCTTTGGACTGAAGTTCTTACAGCTCTCTTGGAAACTGTACTCCCCTGCACCAATCCTTATCTGCAATTTTCAAATCTCTCTTGGAATCTGCTACCCTGCAGCACTCTTAGTCTTGCGGAATCGTCGATCTCCTACCCAGTTCTTTACCGACTAGAACTTCAGTCAACTCCCCTCGATCTTCAGTAACTCTGACAGATATGGATGAAAGAACGATTTGGTATTTTGATTATGACAATGATGTTTTTCTTAACAAAACAATCTTACAGGATGAAGGTTAAAAGAAGGAATATGTAGGAATTTCCTTTGATGAATCTCTCTCAATGATCAACCTTGTCAAATCACGTTTAGATGTGTTTTGGTATTTATAGGTAGGTTACGAAAGTAATAGGCCGAGGAAATAGCCTTTAAATCGTGAAATAAAAATTTCTCGAAAAACACTATCACTTGAGCGAGGGCACAGCAACATTCGAATGATAGGTTGTCGCTCGAACGAAGGTAGGGCGACAATCAAGCGACGAAGGTTCTATTTTTTATGCCCAATCCAATCCATGGCGATAGTCTAGCGAACATTCGCGCCGTATTTTCCTTCTTTTACCATACTCGAACATTTACGATTAAATCCCTTTTGTTTATAGAACTGCTAATTATATAATTAAAAATCTAACAGTTTTAAAGTGTCTCCAATCTGACAATTAAGAGGAATATAGTCTAAAGTGTTTGAAGATTTTACACTTTAATAAAAGTGTTGGCAAATAAAACCTTTATCAAGAATTGAAAGAGATGAGATTGAGAAGTTTCTTTGTCAAAGAGAATTCTTGATAAAATAGATGAAACTAGTTTTGATTAATCAAGAAATTCTTTGTATCAAAGTTTTTCAACCAATGATCTCTCTTAACAAATAATATAAGTTAAGTATGAAGAGAGATTTTACACTTTAATAAAAGTGTTGGCAAAGAAAACTTTTATTAAGAATGAAGAATATATGAAATTATGAAAAGTTATTTGCAAATTGGAATTCTTGATAAGAATGATGAAATAGGCTGGAACAACCAAGAAATTCTTTCTAATAAATGAAATAGAATTTATAATCAAGTAAACACAATGATTTTCAACAAATAAGCTCTCTAAATATCTCTTGTAAGTTGTTGAAATTGAATGCAAAAGATATGAATATTTATAGAGCAAAAGGGACACTCCCAGTCACTTTTGATTGACTAATTTTGCACTTTTGATTGACTAAAATTGTCAATATAGCCGTTGGGAATCAAACCGTTGGAATTTCGATCCGGTTGACCGAACCGAAAGTTTACTTCTTTTTTTTTTCTTTTAGAAATTGTTTTTTCCAAAATCTATTTCATATTATGAATCAAAAGCATTTTTGTGCAAGTGATGGATTATGAAAATAATTTGAGATTTATGCACTTGCTAAGAATCGATGAATTAATGCCTTTACATTTATGTTCCGATACACTTCTAAACTCTATTCTTTAAGATCCTTGTTATTGTCGTTCTTTTGACTTGTATCTTGATTTGCGTCTTTTGCGAATCTTCAAGTTCCAATTCGATCGTCGCATGCAAATCGTTATCGTCTCGAATGCTAACTTTCACTTTGATCTTCATTTCGAGTTTGATTTATGATGTTTTCATTTTGGCAATTCTTGATCGAGTTTAACATTGAACTATCATCACTCAAAATCAATAGTTAGAAACAATATTAATCTTGTTTGTTATAATCAAAACATTAAGGTTATAATAAGCCATATGTCAACAATTTTCCCATTTTTGATTATGACAAACAAGATGATTTGCAATGTAAGATTTGAACAATTAATATCATATTGATAAAGGAATATACATCATAAATTCATAATTCAATTTATATTCCCCCTTTTCCTTTACAAATCAACAACTAGATATTTAAAACATATTATATTTTCAAATCAAAGCATGCATAATCATCATCTCACTTCATATTTTCCCCCTTTTGGCATAAGCAAAAAGGCATAACATGTAAGATCAAAACTTTAAATCAACCATAAAAGCATAATATATTCCCTTTCAATTAAGCACAAGATGCAACAAATTTTAAAAAATAATTATCACTTTATAGTAAAATATTAATCAAAGTATAAGTGATACAAATGACAAAAGTAAAATCATTTGAATATAATTTATATTTCCCCTTTTTAACATTCCCCTATCATACATAAATCAAGTTATTCATCTTCCCCTTTTGATATAAGCAAAAAGGGATAGCATGTAAGATCAAGGCACAATTTTTTACATTTACAATAGCACATATGAGAAGAATATTATTGCATATAAGATCAAAACTTTTAAATCAACCATAGAAAATAGTAATATATTCCCTCTATCGTTTTCACTTATATTCCCCCTTTTAATAGGAACCAAGTTTGTGTCTATTTCATATTTCTTATAAAGATAGTATAATATTTAGAGACATGCATTTCCACAATTCATTGAAATAAATCACATTAGAAGTCATCACAATTCATGGAAATAATGAGAGTCATAATTCAAGTTACAATGCATAGATTATAATTTATATTTCAAGCAATTCAATCACATACAAAATATAATATCGAGTTTACTTGAAATTTAGAGAAGGGAGTTAATCATACCTCGATATTTTTGTTATGTATATAGAAGTACCTTGATTATCTTTGTCCATTTGATTGATGATCTCATTGGAGTGTTCATTTGTGTTTACCTCATCTTCAATGGTCATAAAGCACATGTTGACAATTTCTTCTTGACTCTCATCTTCATCATCTTCGCTTTTGATAAGTGGTTTCTACACTTATTCGAGGTTCTAAATGATGATATTTTACTATTCTTTGGATAAAATACTACCTAAGTTGTGTTATATTTCATTTCGTAGGTAAAACTCAATGTTTGATGAAGAATTGGAGAAAATAATGCAAAGATAGCAGAAAATAGCTCTATTGTATCAAATACAAAGTTCAGGGACTGAAATGAAAAAATTCAAAAGTTACGTCAAACCTCATGATGAATATTCGAAAGGGTTAGACATCAATTGGATGAAGAAAGAAGCCAAATGGATGAAATATAGTTCAAGTATTATCACATATCAACTTCCAGCCGAAAAAGTTATGCTTCGAATTTTCAGGCTCACATTGAGATGCAATTTTGACATAGAAATATTTCGAATTGTGAAAATTGATATTTCTATAAGAATTGTAGATCATTGAATGATCTTTCTAATGCAACTTGAATTAGCTCAATCGGATATGTGTAGAGAAAATTATGATCAAAATACTGGAAGCTATTCAGAGACAAACCTGTGTGCGCGCGCAGGCAATTCATGGCGCGGGCTCACGGCCTTATTTTCCCTAACCCGAGAGTCAGTTGGTTCTATGGCGCGTGGGCAACACTTATAACAGTGTGCACACATAGGCCTTTTTCGCAGAAGAATCTTTAGTTTCCTTTCGCGATTCAAACTCTTTTGCAAACCAAATTGAACGGGATTTTGACCTATTTTCCGAATCTTATAAATAGAAAACGAGGGATACACATAAGGGGGACCTCTCTTGCCTCTTCATGCACAAAAGTTCATCAAATTCATCAAGATCAAGAGGCTAATTACTATATTTTGATGGAGGAGATCAAGCTCCAGCAAGGACTTGAATGTCAATTACAACAAGATTTTGAAGAATTCAACCTTGGAATTGAAGATTAACATTCTTTGATTTATTTCATGATCCGGGTGATATTTTTCTATTATTCTTTTTGTAATATTAATATGCTAGGCTAGATTCGTTTTTGTATTGGATGAATGATGAACCATATTTCTTATTTATTTTAATTCAAGACAATTAATTTAGTACTTATTGATTTTTCTCGATTGGTTTTGCATTCCCATTGAACTATTTGATTATTTGATCACCAATTAGATAGTAAGTTGCTTGTTGTAGTGTAGGAATACTCACAATAAGTCTAGAACACGGTAAAATCAATACATGGACAATAGGTATTAGGAATTATATCTATGGCATGTGCAATCATGTGCGATAAATCCTGTGATTCAATACATGACTTTCATATGAATTCGGACTAGGAATAGGATCGGGTTATGTTAGTCATAGGTTTAATACATCTTGAAAAAGAATATTGAATAATAGTGGATTATCGATTGTCTTGAACGCATGAATTTACTAGATTAATTATTGAGAACTGAAATAGATGGAAATAGGGGGATTCACGATTCCAATACAAACATTCACGTATTATATAAATACTTTATTTGTTTTGTTAGTTTAGGATTAATATAGAAAACATATAAACCATCTATTTTGATATTACCACAATTCGAATTTAATAGTAGCTATTAAACTACAGATTAGACCTTATTCCTCGTGAGAACGATACTCTTAACTCACAAATCTTATTACTTGTACAACGATCTCGTACGCTTGCGGGTTTCATGCGAGCAGCTTTCATCCCATGTCGTTTGAAGAACTTTCTTTTCGATGAATCTATTCTTCTTTTCGCCATTTTCTTCTTTCTTTTGGAATCGATGTTTTTGGCAAAAACCTTTCCACTTCTTGATAAGAAGAACTAGATCATCAAGTTCTTCATCATTCATATTCTCGCTTGAAGTGCCTTCATCGACTATGGATTTAAAAGTAACTTAGCGTTTTTCCTTTTCTATGCTTTTCAATATTTTCTCCTTTGTCTCGGTATAATTTAGCTCATATGTCATCAATGTTATGTAGAGCTCTTCCAATGGATGTGTATTGATATCTTTTGTGTTTTCAATCAATATTTTCAATGGACTCCATTCTTCCGAAAGCGACCTAAGCATTTTACTTACAAGCTCACAATTAGTAAATTCACAATCAAAGCCTTTGAGTCTATTAGTAATATTGGTGAAGCGAATAATCATATCAACAATAGGTTCATTCTCTTTTATGAATTTGTTTTTCAAAATCTTTAACTAAGTGATTTATCTTAGTTTCTTTTACTTTACTAGTTCCAACATGAGTAATTTTTAAAGAATGCTAAACATCATAAGCCAAATCACATGTACTAATACGATTAAATCCATTTATATCCAATGCACAATAAAGTATATT
The DNA here is from genome assembly GCA_019097785.1 of Fraxinus excelsior. NCBI lineage: Eukaryota > Viridiplantae > Streptophyta > Magnoliopsida > Lamiales > Oleaceae > Fraxinus > Fraxinus excelsior. Next base: position 22,353,521 of record CM032628.1, read on the forward strand.
TTTGGCTCTAGCATTTAGGGATAATTTTCTTTTATCACCCTCATCATATTCTTCTCTAGGTTTTGAATTTATTTGGTCTGATTTTCCATCAACTTTATTAACTTTAATAAGCTTATGAGGACCAAATTCAATAATTTCCCAAATATTATAATCTATGGATTGAATAAATATCATCATCCTAGTTTTCTAATAGTTATAATTAGTACCATCAATTAAAGGAGGACGATTTGTAGAATGTCCCTCAATATTAAGATTAGCCATAACACGGGATAGTAAAATCTTAAAAACGTGCACATGGGCTCTAATACCAATTGTTAACCCAAGAATAACTAACCAAGAAGGGGGTGAATTGGTTTTTGAAACTTTTTCGACAATTAGTCTTAAAACTATTCAAACTTAAGAAACAAATGCAAAGTGTAATACGAGAATTAAATATACAAACTCGATAACTTAATTCAAGTATGAATATAGACAATATAAATGGCAATGTAAATTAAAGTACAATAATGTAAAGACAACAAACCAATTTAATGGGGTTCGATACACAATGTGTTCTATGTCCCCGTTACCAAGCTCTTCGTTACAAGGAAGGTCAAGTGCACTATAATGGTAACTTACAACAAGGAGTACCAATCTTTAAGTGACTTACAACAAGGAGCACTTATCCTTAGACGATTTACAACAATGAGCACCTACCCTTAAGTGACTTACAATAAGGAGCACTTATCCTTAAGTAACTTACAACAAGGAGCACTTATCCTTAGGTGACTTACAACAAAGAGCACATTTACAATTGAGTTTTCACAAAACTAATAAAGTATAAATACTGGTTTTACAATTGAAAGAACTCCATTAACAAATGAAATAATCAAGTCAAGTATATAGAGAGTTAGGATAGCACTTCAATAGATAGCAAATAGTAAAGCTCAAGTGTTTTTGTTGTAAACTTTGATGAATGATGAATAATGAAATAGTTTGTATATTTGTATCAAAGTCTTTCAACCAATGATCTTTCTTAACAAATAATACAAGTTAAGTATGAAGAGAGATTTTACATTTTAATAAAAGTGTTGGCAAAGAAAACCTTTATAAAGAATTGAAAGAGATGAGATTGAGAAGTTTCTTTGTAAAATAGAATTCTTGATGAAATAGATGAAACTAGTTTTGATCAATTAAGAAATTCTTTGTATCAAGTTTTTCAACCAAATATCTCTCTTAACAAATAATATAAGTTAAGTATGAAGAGAGATTTTACACTTTAATAAAAGTGTTGGCAAAGAAAACTTTTATAAAAAATGAAGAATAGATGAAATTATGAAAAGTTATTTGCAAAATAATTTGAGCTTTATGCACTTGCTAAGAATCGATGAGTTAATACCTTTACAGGTCAACAACTTTAAGGGTGATCATAGAGGTAGTTAGGGGACATGCCTCTAGTGGTCCCTAGATGATGGTCCACTCGAATGTATCGATATCATATTGACTATTTGATTAGTGATTATTAATATTTATATTGCGTAGAAATCTATCTGGTACATAGTAGGTAGGTTAAAGGCCCAAATGAAAGGAAAAGATTTCAAATAAAATTATTTCAAGCTGACATTGATGAATAATTGAACGAGACATTTTTAGCATAATGTTTAAAGGAAATGACATGATGGCATATACTTTTATTACTCATACGCATGACATGCATGATTTTGCTTACTAGGCATTAGCTTATATAATTCTTACATTGTAGGTGAGTATGGAACTTCGTAGAAGACATGGATAGTTGTTAAGCTCTTATGGGATTACGAAGTTCGTTATACATGGATGATGACATATAGGGTTATTTTGTGAGCTGTTGTTTTGGTCTTACAATTTGTTGTATTATATTTTTGGGGATCCTACATGTATATGTATGAATTCTGAAATGGTATTATAGATATTTTTGAACCTCAACGTAAATATGTTGAAAATTGGTTGTATATTATTTTATCTTAATATGCTATATGAACATCATATATGGTCGGTGAGAATATACGGGGACTTTATTATGAAAATGCTTATTTTATTTTATCTTGTCAACAATAATAATAATAATAAGCAATCGTATGTCTAGCTAAGTTATCAAATTTTTATTTCAATACTGGTGAATGTATGGTTGTCTATATGAATAGTGTGACAATTAGGTCACATGCAGACAGTGTTTTAAAAAGTGTAAAGTGTGGCTAGGCGTAGAGACAAAGTTTCAAGCTTTACAAGTTTAAGCGTAAAAAAACGTTTTCTTATTTTTAGTATATTTTTTAAATTTCAATCATTTAATAATTTAAATAATACATATCAAACATTTAAATTTATAAAATACTATAATTACTTAATAGTTCCTATAATTAGTCAATTATAAAAGTTTCAAAATTTTGAAATACAAAATCTAGACTATTTTTCATAGTTTCGATTTTCAACTAGATAAGTCCTACTTAATATATTTATAGAAACTTTATACATGCTTTTCAAGTTTTCAACAAAATAACGAGTTTCAAGATCAAAATTACATATGATAGTATTGTAACTTTAACCTTATTTAATTATTTATCGAATAAAGTCCTTTTTACTTTTGTACAAATAAACTTTTTTAAAAACCTTAAATTAAAGTAAAATGAAAAGTTTTTTTTTTTTAAAAAAATTAATAAGCTAAAGTCAAACAAAAGACTTCTTTTAAAAAATGGAAAAAATTTAACAAAGCATGCATAAGGAAGACGAAAGAGGGGGAGAGGGATAGGCGCGAAGCGAGGTGTTTTGCCCGAGCTTCGAGCCTATACGAGCTTTTTAAAACACTGCATATAGCTCATGCAATTAGTACCTTTGGTAGATTTATAGCCAATCGTGGCCTTGAACACTGAACTGTTTTGAAATGGCTGCTGAGGTATTTAACGGGATCTTCACAGTTAGGATTATATTTTAGGGCTTGCATAAAGGTGTTGTACATAAGGGTTTTGTTGATTTTGCCAGAGATACGTTAATAGAAGATCTATGGCATAAATATTTACTTTATGTGGTGCTTGTGTTAGTCGGAAATCCCAACTTCAATATATTGTGGCTTTATCTGCTACTGAGCCTGAATATGTTGCTGCTACTACAAAAATAAAGGAAGCCTTATGACTTAAAGGTTTGTTGAATGAAATAAATGAACTTACAAATCCTGTAGTGGTATATTCAGATACTCAAAGTGTTATATACTTATTTAAAACTCATGTTTTCCATGAAAGGACTAAACATATTGAGGTCATTATTTCTAAAGAAACTTTACATCTTGAGAAAATTCCTACATAGTACAATCTGTCTGATATGGGAACAAAGGTACTGCCTCAAAACAAGTTTAAAACTTTTCTAAGATTATTAAATATTGATACTTGTTAGTTTTGGTTCTTGCAGGTACTTAATCTTGGTGCTATCCAGGAATGCAAGGAAGCTATCACTAGAATAGTAGTGAAGTAGTTGTAGTGTTAAGCTTCTTTTTAGACCATTGACATCAGGGTAGAGATTTGTTGGGCTGTGATGCCAAGTCCAGTCCAACTATTGGCAATGATGAAATGGGCTTGGCCCAGCCGAAATTAGAAATGTCCAATAATTTCAGTGAAGGCCTAATATGTGGACCCAATACCAATAAGATAAGATGCATTTTAGAAGTGCGACTTTGGTTGCGACTTGAATTGTAAAGTTTTCAGTTGCTCTGAAGCATTGGATCTCATCCTAGATTGATGGTTAGGTTTTCGAGTATAATAACTCCTTTAGGTAAAACCCTAAGTGCATTCTATGATTTTTCTGTTTATGTTCCATCTTCTAGAGAGTTCTGTGTAACCTTATTCATCTTCTTCATTTGCAACTTCTGGTTGGATAATTTAATTTCTTTGTGAGATAGTGAGTCTGAGGGACTCTTGTAGTAAGAGGGAAGACGACTGATGTGGTTTGAGTTCTTTCGGTCCATAGAAGTAGCTCCAATGAATCTGAGAGCTAGGGTTTGGATTGTTTGGAGCCTCTATGATGAAATAGATGGGTACAATTGTCTGAGCCTTCGATTGACGAGATATTGGTGCCTTTGGTTTGGTTGGAGTTGTAATACTTTGTAAACTTCAGAAACCATTTTATGTTCTTGGGTTTTTTAGAATAATAATAAGAATCAACATTAGCTTTTTCTAGACTGTTACAGACATCAAAATAAACAGAGATATAGAGTCATGTCTTTGTAGGTGCAACATTCAGTTTTAGACCAATTTTTGTTGGCAAATGAAGTTTTAGAATTATTAGGCCGTTTAGGTATCCATAGCTTTATTTTTCAGTCTTATGGGTGGCATGTAAGTTCGAGTATTGTCAATTGAAATATTAGGATTACTCAGTATAGCTTGGTAAGATAATCTAGATTGTTGTTTAACAAGATAAAAATATGAAGGCATTCATGTTGGGTTGAAGTCCATTTTATGTGAGCTTAAGGCTTTGATAAAAGCCCAAAACAAATCAACAAAGCCCAAGCCAAACCAAAACAAAACAAATACAAGTGTTTGTGTGGGTGTGTTAGTTGGTTAAAAAAATATACAAACACACACAAGAAAGAAGCCAATAGAAGAAGAAAAATAGAGAAAGAAAAAGGGAGAAAGAGAGGTAGTTTTCAAGATTCAATGGTCGATCCTCCTCCGATCTTTCTCAAATTTCAGTATATCGTTGGTGACAACTCAAGCTACGTATCTAATGGTTTGGATCGTCGATTCCTTTTCTTGTATTGCTTTTGAACTGTAGAGATTATCCAAACTTTAGTTTGATGTTTTTGTTGAAACCCACCTTTGTGTGAAGTTTGTGATATTTGGATGTACCTCTAGTATTATCTAGAGAGAAACTTGTGTAACACATTATTTTTTATAGTGGAAGTTTTAGTGTGGAGGTTAAGAATGGCGTGTTGATTAATCTGTGATTGATTGGTGCATTTGGTATATTTTCTTGATTGGTTTATTATCCATTTTGACACACAAAGAGGGAAAGTAATTATTCCGCTGTGGTTGGGCTTTTGTTGTTATAGAGCTCAGGTTTTTGTGTAGTATTTTCCCAACAAAGTTGTATCAAAGCCTTGGGTTGCTATGAGTTAATTTTTTGTGTGTTAAAATGGAGGGATCCAATGAAATGATTAAATTGAATTTAACTAATTATTCTATTTGGAAGTGTATGATGGAAGACTTTCTTTATTGCAAAGATTTATACAAGCCAATTATACTAGGTGATGAAAAACTAGATGATGTGACACAAGGTGGTTGGAAAGTCTTGGATAGAAAAATGGTTGGCTACATTAGAAGATGGGTTGATCATAATGTGTTTGAAAGTGTATGTGATGAAACTGAGGCTCATAATCTCTGGAAAAAGTTAGAGAGTATCTTTGAGAAGAAAACAGCAAGAAACAAAACCGCCTTGATTAGAAGACTTGTTAATCTGAAGTACAAAGATGGAAGTAGCATGGTAGAGAACACAAGTCAGTTTCAAAGTATTGTGAATAAGCTAGTTGCCTTGGAATTAAAGCTTGATGATGAGGTTCAAGCTTCTTTACTTCTTAGTTCATTGCCTGAAAGTTGGGAAACATTAGTGACGACAGTTAGCAACTCGGCTTCAGATGGAAAACTAATCATAGATTTGGTTAAAGACGGTCTGTTAAACGAAGATGCAAGAAGAAAAGAAATAGGTGAATCTTCTTCAGGGGCACTTCTAACAAAACACAGATATATCCAGGATTGTGGGTATTGGTGATATCTACTTGGAAACTAACATCGGCAATAAGCTAGCACTTAGAGATGTCAGACATGTCCCATATATTCGTCTCAACTTGATTTTTACCGGTAAACTTGATGATGAGGGCTTTGATAGTTATCATGGTGGAGGTAAATGGAAGCTCACCAAAGGCTCTCTAGTGGTTGCCAAAGGAAAGAAAATGACTACACTTTGCAAAGGAGAGGTAAATCTAATTCAGAAGGAGGTCAACATTGATCTTTGGCATAAGAGGCTCGGTCACATCAATGAGAAGGGACTTCAAACTCTTGCTAGGAAGAAGTTTATGCCTCAACTACAGCATATGTCTTCCCTCAAAACTTGTGATCATTGTATATTAGGGAAGACACATAGAGTTCCATTTAATGTACATCCACCATCTAGAAAGCCATGTGTTATTAATTTAATACATACTGATGTTTGTAGCATGCAAAGTAGAACTCTATGTGGTGCTCTTTATTTTGTAACATTTATTGATGACCATTCTAAAAAAGTCTGGATTTTCAATTTGAAAACTAAAGACCAGGTACTTGATACTTTCATGAAATTTTGTGCCTATGTTGAAAGAGAAACAGGAAGACGATTGAAGTGTGTTAGATAAGATAATGGTGGTCAGTACAGGGGTCCTTTTAAGAAGTATTGCTAGAGTCACGGTATCAGGCTTGAAAAGACAATAGTGAAAACTCCTCGGCAGAATGGCATGGCAGAGAGAATGAACAAAACCATTGAAGAAAGAGTATGATGTATGCTTTCTCATGCCAAACTACCTAAGCCATTTTGGGGAGAAGCTGTGAGAACCGCAGTTGATTTGGTCAACCTTTCTCCGTCAGTTCCACTTAATGGTGATGTGCCTCAAAGAGTATGGACAAGGAAAGATATCTCATATGATCACTAAAGAGTTTTTTGCTACAAGGCTTATGTTCATATTTCGAAAGATGAGAGATTCAAGCTTGATAACAAGGCAAAACTATGTATCTTCTTGGGATATGGCCATGAAGAATTCGGATACAGGTTATGGGATCCAGTGGACAAGAAAGTCGTTAGAAGCATAGATGTTGTATTTCTTGAAGATGAGTTTGGTGAAGACGTTGAAGAAACTGATAAGCCAAGATCCTATGCGAACATCTGTTGATTTGACACCAGTTCATCCTCATCCAGTGCTAGATGATCATATGGAAAATGATCAAGAAGGCCATGGCAATAATAGTGACTGAAATGATCAAGTAGATGAAGATGAAGATCTAGAACCTCTACAAATAGGTTCTGAGACTCCACAAAGAAGATCGACAAGGGTGAGATAGCCTTCTACAAGATACCCTCCAACAGAGTATGTGACACATACTGATGGGAAAGAGCCAGAGACTTACCACGAAGTCATTTCACAAGAGAAGAAGAGTGGTTGGAAGCCATGCAAGATGAGATGAAATCCTTACATGAGAATCACACTTATGATTTAGTGAAGCTACCCAAAGGCAAGAGAGCATTAAAGAACAAATGGGTATATAGATTGAAGACTAAAGAAAATAGCTTACAACCGAGGTACAAGGCAAGGCTAGTTGTGAAGGGGTTCAGTCAGAAAAATGGCATTGACTTTGAAGAAATTTTCTCACCTATTGTAAAGATGTCATCCAATAGAGTTGTGTCGGGTTTAGCTGCCAAACTGAATCTATAAGTTAAGCAACTTGATGTCAAGATTCCATTTCTCCATGGTGACTTGGAAGAAGATCTCGTTTGCAGGTTGAAAAAGAGCTTGTACGGTCTCAAGCAAGCACCTAGACAATGGTACAGAAAGTTTGACTCTTTTATGGAGACTCATGGGCATAGCAGGACAAACTCTGACCATTGTGTATTTGTGAAGAAATTTTTTGACGATGATTTCATCATTCTCTTGTTATATGTGGATGATATGTTGATTGTTGGCCATGATGCAAGTAAGATTGAGAATTTAAAGAAAGATCTCAGTAGGACCTTGGCATGAAGATTGTTCGTAATAGGAAGAACAAAAGACTTTGGTTATCTCAAGAGAGATATGTTGAGAAAGTTTTAGAGCGGTTTAACATGAGCAAGGCAAAACCAGTCGTATCTCAACTTGCAAGTCATTTCAAGCTGAGTAGTCAGCAATGTCCTTCAAGTGAGAATGAAAAAATAAGAAATGATAAAAGTACCATATGCCTCCACGATTGGTAGTCTCATGTATGCCATGGTGTGTACCAGACCTGATTTAGCTCATGCAGTTGGTGTTGTTGGTCGATTCCTTTCAAATCCAGAAAGAGAGCATTGGGCAGCAGTGAAGTGGATTTTGAGATATATCAGAGGTACCTCTAAGATGTGTCTATGTTTTGGAAAGGGTGAATGCGTACTAAATGGTTTCACTGATGCAGATATGGCAGGTGACATAGATTCCAGGAAGTCTACTTCTGGTTACTTGATCAATTATCTAGGGGGAACGGTGCCTTGGCAATCCAGATTGCAAAAGTGTGTTGCATTGTCTACAACTAAGGCTGAGTACATTGCCATTACAGAAGCTTGCAAGGAAGTCTTGTGGATGAAAAAGTTCCTACAAAAGTTGGGCCAGAAGCAAGAAAGGTTCATCCTCTACTGTGACAGTCAGAGCGGCTTACACCTCAGTAAGAATTCTTCTTTTCACTCTCGTTCTAAACATATTGATGTTAGATATCATTGGATTTGAGATATGTTGGAAATGAAGTTGTTATATATTGAGAAAATCCATACCAATGACAATGGGTCGGATATGATGATGAAGACTCTGACTAGAGAGAAGCTTGCTACTTGTAGAGAGATTGCAGGTATGGGGGAGCCCTATCTCACATAAAGTGGATGAGGAGATTTGTTGGGTTTAAGTCCATTTTATGTGGGCTTAAGGCTTTGATAAAAGCCCAAAACAAATCAACAAAGCCCAAACCAAAACAAAAAAAAAATACAAGTGTTTGTGTAGGTGTGTTAGTCGGTTAAAAAACATATACAAACACACATAAGAAACAAGCCAACAGAAGAAGAAAAACAGAGAAAGAGAGGTAGTTTTCAAGATTCAACGGTGGATCCTCCTCCGATCTTTCTCAAATTTCAGTATATCGTTGGCGACAACTCAAGCTACTTATCTATCGGTTTGGATCGTCGATTCCTTTTCTTATATTGCTTCGAACTGTAGAGAGTATCCAAACTTTAGTTTGATGTTTTTGTTGAAATCCACCTTTGTGTGAAGTTTGTGATATTTGGATGTACCTCTAGTATTATCTAGAGAAAACTTGTGTAACCCATTATTTTTTATAGTGGAAGTTTTAGTGTGGAGGGTTTTCCACGTTAAGAATGGCGTGTTGATTAATCTGTGATTGATTGGTGCATTTGGTATATTTTCTTGATTGGTTTATTATCCATTTTGACACACAAAGAGGGAAAGTAATTTTTCCGCTGTGGTTGGGCTTTTGCTGTTATAGAGCTCAGGTTTTTTGTGTAGTATTTTCCCAACAATTCATTGAACCAAAATGAAAGTTGGAGTAACATAATAGTTTTAATGAAACAAATTGGTTTAAGAATTGAGTTTGCATGATATTATTTGAAGGTTGTTGCAAAGAGGAGAAGTAAGAGTCTTTTGAATCCATTCATAAAAAAAATTCTGCAAAAATGAACACCATATAAAATGAAGGAATGAACAAAAATACATGAACTATATTCATTAGCTTTAAACGACACTAATTCTTGTCAATAATATTGAGTTCACATAGGAATATTATAATGCATATTTAATCTACAAACATTATCTTTACACCACACTTAATGAGTTCAAGAGAGGAACAAAGACATTGTAATCATTTATTAATGGTGAACCAGAAGGGAGAATTGCATCTTGCTCAAGTTCAAAGAGTAGATTGGTTGCGAGAACCTAGATGAGAAGTTGATGGCAGTAGTGCACGTAGAAAAAATAATTCATGGTTTGTAAACTCTAATGGAATTTAGTTCCCTTGGAAATTCAAAAGAGTCAAATTTACTCAAACCATATCGTGTAGGAATATTTATGTAGAAAAGGATCTATATTCTATTGATGAAGAACTTTAAAGGTAGGAAATGATGGCATACGAACTCTTAGGTGCAAGGAGCACCTATTGGAATGTGGAACAAGAATTATCCAAAAAAATTTAAAAAAAAAGTCAAGAAACAAGATCGTCTAAATGTTTATGTGTATGTTATATCAAAAATAAAGGATTCGTATTTTTACCTAAATTTGATGATTAATTTTTAAATTGATTCTGAATCACAAACTTCTAGCATGCTCCAAATCTTTAAGTCTTCAGTGGTATTCTTCAAAGTTGAGGCTACACCAATGGGTGGGCAGCACCATGTTTCAATTAAATCAAAAATTAATTCTTGGACTCGATAGATGAATAAAGTAAGAAAATAAACTCTCTCTCTCTCTCTCTCTCCACATTTGAAAAATATGGAGTAATTATTATATTCATGTTTTATAGTTTCTAGCTCCATCTAGTCTCTATTTATAAAGATAAAAATCTTACAGTCCTTGTACAATAAGGATTCCAAATATAGTCCGAATAGGAGTCATAATTAAAATCTAAATATGAGTTTTAAATAAAACCCAAATCTAATAAGTTTATATTTAATTAAAGAACCATTAAATACAAAAAAAAAATGCACGATCAAATTTGGAATCCATTAAATGCACACGCTATATATATATATAAAGGATACGAAAATTGAAAAATCACATAAATCATATGTCATGTATGTTCACAATTTTGGATCAAAGCTTACAATAATTTCAATTATTCAATCTACATATAATAAATCATTCCTAGACATGGCTTGACTAAAACATTCAATCAAGATTCAACAACAATAAATGAACTAGATTGCTTTGATACTAGCTGTTCGAATGTGGAACATGAATTACTAGAAAATTAAAAAATTCCATTAATTTAAGAAATCAGATTGTCTAGGCGAACGTGTATGTTATATGAGAAATAAATTATTCAAATTTTTACATACACACGATGGTTTCATTAATTTAAGAAATCAAACCGTTTAGGTGTTCACGTGTATGATATATCAGAAATAAATGATTCAAATTTTTACCTACATTTGATGGTTAGTTCTTGAATTGATTCTGAATTACGAACTTCATTTTTTTTTCTTTTTGGATCATGAGCTTTCAGTTTTTAATTACAAGAACCTTATGCTCCAAAGCTTCAAGTCTTGTACGATATTCTCAATGTCGAGACTACACATGTGGGTTGGAATCTTTTTAATTAAATCAAGAAACAAATTCTTGAACACCATGGAATAATCATTATATTATGTGTTGTAGGATTTCAAAGTTCGATCTAATTTCTATTTATAGAGATAGAAATGCTTCAATCTATGTACAATAAGGATTTCAAATAAAATCCAAATCGAAGCCGAAATTAAAATCCAAAAATGAGTTTTAATTGAAGTCCAAATTCAATTGCTTTATGTTCGTGTAGTCCTAGAACTTTAATTAAAATTATTATTAAGTTTACAATTTTCATAGCAATTACAATTAAGCTCAAAACTTTTATAATAATTGCAATTAAGACATAATACTTTATAGAGCTACCACGAGACCCTAATCAAACATATATTATTCAAGCTACAATAATTATATCATGTCTAATCGACCCTAAATCACCCAATCTATTTTTCAGTCTTTTCCTTTTTCACAATAAGCAAAAGATTGCACTCTCTGAATGTATAAGATTATAGAAACCAATAAATCTGTAATATTGAACCCCCTTCGGAGATTTAATAATTAGCTACGAGCATAAATGATTATTTTGCCCTCTAATTATTCTCACTAACATAAGTATTATTTTTTTCAACGATCCTGTAAACTAATCACATTTGTCGAAGTTTAACCATCCTTAAATACCGAGCTCAACTTTAACTATTCAATAAAAAATACTTAAATAGTCACTCTATTCTTTTTTAAGGGCGATGTTCACAATTTCTTGTACTCTACATTGTTCATTCTCAAACTCCCAAATCGTTGAAATATTTGACCAATCAAATTAATCTCATACATTGGTCAATCAAGAAACCATTAACTTCACAAAAAGATATATATATATATATATATATATATATATATATATATATATATATATATATAATCCCATCAAGGAATTTAGATAAATTACTCGATGATCAAGTGTACTAGTGTCATAAGGACAAATCGTAAACTCGAATAAGGAATCGGTTAGCGCTACAATATTTCGATACAAGGTGTCAACCCTTGTACATTGGCTATGAAAAAAATATTTACGATCAAAATATAAGTTGTAACACTGTGTTTTTCAACACAAGCACCCAACTTATATTATCACAAGTGATCACAGACGCTTTAATTCATTTGTTCGATAGCAAATAAATACAATTTATTATAAAATATTATTTTATTACAACGAAATATATTATATGTGCGTACAATCCAACGGAACCAAGATGCATTTCTAAGAGAAGTAAGAAAGTTTGAGGAAAAATGGTCTAACTATAAGGTTAAAATGAAGTCAATGAAAGAGGTGTGGCAAAAGCATATGGCATCTTTGCAAATAAGTTTGGCTGCATCCAAAAAAGATTAGTTGACTAATGGTGGTTCAAATGCGATCAAGCCCCCAAAGGAGTTTGAGCAAAGGAAAAATAAGTAGAAGGCGAAGCCAGAGCAATTCTTGTCAAGATGTCAACCATACTTTGAGCGCAGTAAGTAAAAGATTGGCTATGACAAGTCTAAGATTCGAGGGCAAATCCTCTTCACCTCAGAAAGCATGTTGAAGGTGGGTACTGAAAGGCAGCAAATCAGAGTGAATAAAGGAACAAATCGCGGCTGAACCTTTGGGGAATAAGCTTGCGGGGATTAAGGCTGTAACCAAGTATTCTATTGTTTAATGTTATTTTAGTAAGTGCTAATTAGTTGCTTTATGTTATAAATAAGTGCCAATTCTGGTATACTTTATGGTTTGTGGTGGGATTACAAACTGTCACGCTGTTCTTTGTTCATAAGTGAAATTTTAAAATAATTAAATGAAGTCTTGGAGTGTTCATATTCTTGATCCAATTCTCAGTATTATTTCCAATGAACAAGCCTTGTTGCCATTTTGTATTATCTTCTACAGCTACATCAGCATTGCATCTAACATGACAGTTGTGAGTATTATGCCCTAGGTACAATCAACTTTGGACATAAACACTTTCAATATATGTAATCAATGTGCATTTATGGCAATATCTATTATTTAATTAATTAGAATATTAATTTAATTAAACAATAGAATCCGTAGATTCAAGTCTTGATGATTTGTTAATTACAAGGAGTTGTGATTGTGAAATACAAATTACATATGACTGAATCTTAAATCGTCTATGATCGTATGTAATAACGAGATACATATATCGTTATTACGGATAGACAATCATATGTGACATTTTTAACTTGTGAAGTAAGTAGTTAATCTCACAAGTTAAAGTGCACTAACACTCTTAAATGAACATGTTGATGTTTTATTATAAAACAAAATATTGGAGACCTGCTGGGAGATTCCACATGGATAACTACCTGAGTATTAGTGGTTAATCTCTAACGTTCGGTAGTGAAATTGGTCATTTGACCTGATGTCATCATAGTGCCTTATATGGGGACAGTCATACTTTGGTAATATTGGATGTTTCTCTGCCAAGGATCGCTAATACAGTATCATTCGGGTATGTCAAGAATCATATGAAAGTTGTAAATGATCAATAGATGATTCATAACTCTTATATAGTAAGAGATTATGATCTACAATTTATCTAGTTAAGTTGATAATGAAATCACTGGCCAAGGTGAACTTATAAGTCGAAAAGAAATTTTCAACTTACATTGACTTAACAGTGGGATAAAAGATATGATCGATAATTAAGATTGATACATCTCCATATCTCACAATTGATCAGACCACATTGATGAAAGGATTATAGTTTCATGGTAAACGAACAAGTTTGGTTTTGTCATACCACATGACATTTTCGTTACAATCCCTAACACATTGTTAAATGCCAATCAGGGACGACGAATGTGAATTGATGTTAAATTAAAATGGGTATTTTAATTTATCGATTTTGATTAGATCAAAATAATAATTCACGTCGTTACGCATCATGATCGAAAACCTAATGGGTCACACACAAAAGAGAACCAGAAGAATGAGATTTACCAATTAATTAATTGACAATTGTTGGATAATTAATTAATTAGGTTGCTTCTTAATATGCCCGAATTAATTAATTGGATTAATTAATTTATGAACCAGATTTAATTAATTTGATTAATTAAATATTGGACCGAGTTAAATTTAAGAGACGAGCCAGCCCGCTTGGACTTATATTAATAGGTTGCTAGGGTTTGATAACTGGATAAGAAATATTTATTATTCTTGCTAATACAAGAAAAGAAAATCATAGTCGTTATTCTTGTTCTCTGTGTGGATCATCATTGAAGGCTAGACAATCTTGAATTGTTGATCGTGATCATTCGAGTTCAAGAAAAGCAAATGAGCTTGTAGAATTCATCAAATGTATAATTTCTATCACAGTTTCTATCTAAATACAAAACAGATCCTTATGCAGGAATTGAAATCGTTTTACTTTTCGCTGTGCATGATTAAGTAAATTCCCAACAGTGGTATCAGAGCCAACTTTGTGCTTGTTAAAAGATGTTTTACATATTGGATCAGTCAAAAGTTGAGTGCTTATTTTTTCTTGAATTTAGCAATTTAGAAAATTAATTTTCATCATCAAAAATCTATTTTGAAAAAGAAAATAATTTTTTTGTAAAATTTTGGATCTAAAAATTACGATGGGGGCTGCGTCACCACCACTCCATCGGGCCATGGCGGCAGAAACACGCTACTCACAAGGCAGAGCATCGCCACAACCCAGAAGCAACAGCGACTGTCACTATTGCGCGTTGCAGTAGTGATAGTCGTTGCTGTTGCAACGACGCTCGTAATCACTGCGAGTTGCAGCGATGAGCGCCGCTGCTAGAGATCGTAGCACGCTGCTGCTGGTTATTACAACAGCGTCGTGCATTGCTGCAATACCCTGTGGTGCGCCAACTGTGTGACAGTGGCGCACCGCCGTTACTCCATGGGCGGCGCCGCCCGTTGCTGAAAGAAAAATGAGTTTTTCTAGGTTTTCGGTTAAGGTTTGTCGAATGAATTGGGGACTGGGCTTCACTTGTAATTTATGAGATTTCAGGGCCCAACCTGCAATTATGGAAACATTGGTCAAGTTTGCAATTTTTAAATGAAGGACCTATCATGCAATTAAATTAATTGAAGGGCCTGCTTTTAATTTAAAATTTGGGTCAAGTTATAATTTTCAAAAAGGGTTTTGGAATTTAAATATTAAAATGGTTTTAAATTTGGTTTTCAAATAGGTTTTGACCCATTTCAAAATTTATTTAAAATTGACGACGTTTTATATTTTCGTTAAAATTGGATTTTAACTTAAATATTAAACTTTCACCCTAAATTGAATTTTATTTTATTTAGGAGTTTTATTCTAAATTAAAATATTAATTCAATTACATTAGAGTTGGACTCTAATATAATATTTAATTAGAATTTAATTTTAGTTAAATTATCCACCTTAATATATTCTTAAAATTAGATTTGGACTCTAATTTGACATTTAATTGAAATTTGATTTTAATTAAATTGTCTCACCCTAAATTTTTTTATTGAAATTAGAGTTGGACTCTAATCTAATATTTAATTAAAAATTGATTTTAATTAAATAAATTCGCCTTATAATTGCGAAATTAGAGTTGGACTATAATTCAGTATCTAATTAAAATTTGATTTTAATTAAATAACTCCTCTAATTAAATTAATTGATTAATTTTATTAATCAATTATTTAATCGTTCTGATCTATTTGTCTAAATTAGTTTAGATGACTGTAATTGCTAGAAACTTGAAACATGTTTGCATATAATATTAGATATTATATAAGAAATCGTTTATATGATGAATGTTTATTAGTGGATGATTATGGATTCAACCATGTGGATGTGTTGAATGGTTAGTTTTATTCTTGTTGTTTTATGGGTACGTGGGCTGTTATTTATTTTGGACATGCGAGTCCGTTATTATTTTGTGGGCCTACGTACCAACTACTATATGATACATGTTGTAACAGGACTAATTGAGGATACAAGAAAAGGAAGAGACCATAGAGATGGAGCATTGGATGAATCAATGCAATACTCCCTGGAAACTGACCATAATCGTCCACACTTCAAGGCCTGCGTACCAACTACTATATATATATATATATATTATTTTAGTTTTCGTCGTTTGCATTTGTTGAATCACGAGTAATCATTTGTATTTGAGAGGCATATTGAATGCCAACAATCAAACCAATTTTTTTTTATTGGGATCGCAATCTAAGAATTGTTCTCAGGCATGAGAAAATTGGTTATGTCCTTGAGTAGCCATTTCTAAAGACACTTGTTGATGACTCGATAAAGGAAGATATAGCTATTATAATAAACATAGTGATGACGATAGTATTGTAACATGTGTGATGCTTGCAACTATGTTACCTGAGTTACAAAAGAAACATGTGAGTATTGATGAACAATCATGTGTGGAAAGATATGAGATTTCCTAGCAATTATACCAGTGCATAATGGCATAAAAATCTTCAGCCAGTGCTCGTAAACTGAAGATGTTGACTATATTGAGAAGTTGTCTCAATTAAGTTTAGTTATGAACCATGAACTAAGTATAGACTTGGTTCTGCAATCTCTACCGGAGAGTTATTCATAACTAATTATGAATTTAACATGAATAAATTCGAATGCATACTTATTAAGTTGTTGAACATGCTTAAGACTGTTAAACCCAATATCTATGTTTGTAGTGGGCAAATCTTAGTCATAGATTTCTCTAGAGAAGTTTAAAAGATGTTTTAGGAAAGCAACCAAGTTGGTTAAGACAGTTAAAGGATAATACTAAATCTAATGACCCTTATTATCATTTTTGAATGATAGGTCATTGAAAAGGAAATTGCAAGACTTATATCTACTTCATTAGTTTCATGAATATTAGATACTAGATATGGATCTCATAAATAGAAGTAGATCACTGCAAAAAGGGAGAAGTTGACATGTACATTGAAAATGGGTAAAAGCTGCTACATTGCTTGTAGGAGCTACTTCTTGCCTTTGTCTTTAAGCTTAATATTAGATTTAGAGAAATGTTATTTTTTTCTTACCATTACCAAGAGCATTAAATAAATTTCATGTCTGGATATGAATTATTTTAATGTTAACAACAATTGTTGTTCATTTTTATCTTGATAAGATATAAATGGTTATAGTAAATTACAAAATGAAATTTATATTCTAAATAACACATACCTGAATAAAACATATATCTGAATAAAAATGATAATCTGAATGACACATATATCTGACATTGCTGATTTGGTTACATAAATAAAAATGCAATTCCAAACTTACATGGAGATGTATATTTAAGTCAAATGATTTTGACTCATTTGACAAATGCGAATCATGCCTAACGCATAGTGAACAAATCTCATTTTACTTGAAAATGAGAAAGATATGCATAATTATTGGGTCTAATATATAGTGATATATGTGTATCCATATCAATTAATGTCAGATGAAGTTTCTTTTATCTCATCACATTTACTGATGACCATTTCAGAAATGATCATATATGTTTGATAAAATTCAAATATGAAACTTTTGAAGTGTTCAAGGGATTCAAACTAGAAACTAATAAACAAATAGATAAATATATTCTCATACTAAGATCTGATCGATGTGGAGAATATATAAAATGTAGGATTTTAGATTATCTAAAAGAGAATAAGATTCTCTCGCAGTGGATTCCTCCACATACACTGCAACATAATAGTGTATCTGAAATGAGGAATTGTACACTATTAGATATGGTGCAACTAAGAGTAAGCCATGCAAACATTCTGAAATTGTTTTGAGGTCATGCACTGATTGCCACGTACTCCACACTAATTCGTATCTTATCTAAATCGGTCGACAAAAATCCATACAAGTTATGGAAAGACAGAAGGCTCAGCTTCTCTCATATGAAAGTTTGGGTTGTGACGCTTATGTGAAAGGCACTGAATTTGATAAGTTTGAGACTAAATTCGATATTATATATGTGGGATATCCAAAAGACAATTGGATATCAATTCTATAAGCCCGTTGAGAAGAAAATGTTCGTCTCAAGCAACATACTCCTAGAGAAAATGTTTATTCTAGGATAGGACAGTGGGAGCAAAATAAATCTTGAAGGAGTTCAAGAATTCACAGATATAGTTAACCAAGTAGATGAACCTGAGTCTGATCTCAAACCTGCTAAGGGACATGCTCTTGATCAGGAAGTAGAGACTCTTGGGTACACGACAACTCCATGTAAATCTTGTAGGATCATTCGATCCTCTAGAAGGTAAGAATCGATGATTACCAATCAGGCATTACTAATCTAGGATGATGAACCTACTAATTATGCATATGCAATGTCAAGTGTTGACTCGTCGAGATGACTGAATGCTATAAAATTCGATACGAATTTAATGTACATAACCAAGGTGTGGACCCTGGTCTACCTTTCTAATGGATTAGAACTCATAGGTTGTAAATGAGTTTACAAAAAAAATGTCAATATGGATTAAAACAAGTCTCTTGGAGCTGAAATCTTCGATTTTATGCAAAGTCAAAATGTTTGATTTTATTAAAAAAAATGAAGATAAATTGTGTGTTTACAAGAAGATAGTGGGAGTATTGTCGCATTCCTAATATTATATGTATGAAACATATTATAGGAAACGACGTCTCTATATTTCAATTGTTGAAATTATGGTTGTCAAATAATTTTTTCATGATAGATATGGAAGAAGCAAATTGATCTATAAATATAGATCTAAAAGATTGTTTAATTCATCCCAATATATATAGATAAAATTTTGAGAATATTTTATATGGAGAATATGAATTGAGAGTTCATGGATACACTGATACTAACTTCTAGTCGAAATAGAATGATAACATATATCAATTAGGATATTGGTTTACTCTTAAACGATGTGTTGGAAAGGTTCCAAATCAGAAATAACAGTTGATTCAATAATAGAAGCATTATACATCATTGCTTTAGAAAGCAACAAAAGTTGTGGTCTGGATCAGAAAGTTCATTAATGAATTTGGAGTAGTTCCTAACATTATTGATCGCATGCTTATACATAGTGATAACAATGGAGCCATCGTGCAAGGGAATGAACTAAGGTCTCATCAATTATCCAAATACGTGTTAAGGCGGTATTATCTCATTGGAAAGATAATACAATGAAATGACGTAAAGAAAAAAAAAACAAATTCCCACAAATTATTAAATTGCATATCTACTAAAAAAGAGTTGTCGCAGCTTAAACATGATTATCATGTAGAGTCTTATGGTATAAGATACATAAGTGATTAGATCTAGTGCAAGTGGGAGTTTGGGAGTGTTATGCCCGAGGTCCAATCAGTTTTGGACATAATCACTTTCAATATATATATATATATATATATATATAATCAATGCGCATTTATGGCAATATCTATTATTTAATTAATTAGAATGTTAATTTAATTAAATAATAGAATCCGTAAATTTAAGTTTTGGTAATTTGCTAATCACAAGGAGTTGTGATTGTGAGATACAAATTACATATGACTGAATTTTAAATCGTATGTGGTCGTATATAATAATGAGATACAGATATCGTTATTACAGATAGACCATCACATGTGACATTTCTTACTCGTGCAGTAAGTAGTTGATATCACAAGCTAAAGTGTAGTGATTCTTGAATGAACACTTGGATGTTTTATTATAGAACAAAACATTGGAGACCCGCTGGGAGATTCTGTTGGATAAAATAATGGTAAAGTGCAGAAAAACTTATCAATAGATCGAGTCTCGTGACAGCACGATATCCTAAAGCGACTGCTTTAACCTCCGTGGACAATCACCTCCAGGATACAACGATCAAATAAACCAATTGTGCAGCGATCACAAAAGGTTTTCAGAACTCTCAAGTGTACTCCAGAAATATGAAAAAATAATTTGAGTATAATATTTTTACTGTATATATGAAGAGACAATTTCGTTTTTTGTTGTGTTTTTCTAATACCCAAAAGTGTGTTTATATATGCATAAAGAGATGTAACTTCTTCCACCATGATCTAGCATTAAGTTACATATGTAATGGGCTATGGTAATGGATATTAAAACTGGGCAGTTAAAACAGTCATATTTTACTGGCTAGTTGATCCATTAAATAATTCCGAAAATAATTAAAAAATAATAATTATTTTATTAGAATCAATAAATCCCAAGAGCCCAAGGCCCAATCAAAGACTTTTAATATAATGCGTGAGGCGTGGCTCGAACCCCAGACCTCCCACACAAATTCCATGTTTTTACCAGTTGGACACTTTATCTTAATTAATTATTTCTTTCACATATTATATTTATTGTATAAATATATAACAGATTCCACATGGATAACTATCGAGTGTCAGTGTTAATCTTTAAGGTTCGGTAGTGTAATTGGTCCTTTGACTTGATGTCATCATAGTGCCTTATATGAGGACAATCATACTTTGGTGATATTGGATGTTGCTCTGTCAAATGTAGCTAATACATGATCGTTTGGGTATATCAAGAATCATGTGAAGGTTGTGAATGATCAACAGAGGATTCGTCACTCTTAGATAGTAAGAGATTATGATCTACATTTTATTCAGTTAAGTTGATAATGAAATATTTGGCCAAGGTAAACTTATAAGTCGAAAATGAGTTTTCGACTTACATTGACTTAACAGTTGGATAAAAAATATGATCGATAATTGAAATTGATACATGTTCATATCTCATAATTGATCGGACCATATTGACGAAAGAATTATAGTTTCACGGTAAACGAACAAGTTTGGTTTTGTCATACCACGTGATATTTTTCGTTACATATATTGCCATGACACATTGTTAGATGTCAATTTGGGACGACAGATGTGAGTTGATGATAAATAAAAAGGGGTATTTAAATTTATCGATTTTGATTAGATCAAAATAATAATTCACGTCGTTAGGCATCGTGATCGGAAACCTAATGAGTCGCACACAAAAGAGAACCAGAAGAATGAGATTTATTAGTTAATTAATTGAAAAGTGTTGGATAGTTTATTAATTGGATTGCTTATTATAGGCCCGAGTTAATTAATTGGATTAATTAATTCATGAACTAGTTTCAATTAATTTGATAAATTAAATATTAGAATGTGTTAAGTTTAAGTGACGTGCCAAGCCCGCTTGAACTTATAATAATAGGCTACTAGGGTTTGATAACAGTATGGGAAAAAATTATTATTCTTGCTAGCACAAGAAAATAAAATTCTGGTTGTCATTCTCTCTGTGTGGATCATCCTTGGAGGCTGGACAATTGGACAGTTTGGATTACAGATCGTGATCATTTAAGTTCAAGAAATGCAAATGAGCTTGTAGAATTCATCAAATGTATAATTTCTATCACGGTTTCTATCTAAACACAAGGCAAATCCCTGTGTGGAAATTGAAATTATTTTATTTTTCGCTGTGCATGATTAACTAAATTCCCAACAATAGTAGCCTTCACTCTTTATCATGAGGCCTATACTCAATGCTATTAATTGCTCACTATACATTAATATGAGTTTGGCCACTAAACTTTTCAAGTATCGGACATTACTCACTAAAATCACTTTTGTTTCGTATCTCTAATGTAAGCAAGGCGTCTTTGATTTCTCTCTATAATTTGGCAAACGTTTTAAATTGCTCACTATACTTTAAGTTTGTCGAGATTTGACCACTAAACATCACAAAGGGAATCCGATTTTGGGAATGCAGATTTATGTCGATACGGTATGAGTTTTTTCAACAAATGTGAAACAAAACAGGGATTACAAAATATAAAATTGTAAATGAGAAATTAGTTCGAAGGCATACACACCCTTATTTAAATTCATCTATCCACAAAGGAAACCCCAGCAAATGGCAGAATCATCGGGAGCAATTTAGAACAGATGCATCCAATTTCATTCGCTACATATTTAATCTTTAAAACATGTTTGTCCACACCATGTACTTGACATGCGCACTGGCTAAAATAATATCCACCAGAAAACTTATTTTCTATTAGGTGATATTGTAATATATATTAATGTATCCCTAATTCTATCAATTCGTATGCCAATATGTTTTATTTCATCTTGCACAATTAAATTAAATATATGACAAATACAACGCATGTGAAAAGAAAATCATCGAAATCTGGATTAAGAGCCCGACATAATTTATCAACTAAAGGTTTATTAACAGTTGTATTAACAAAAGTAAAACCACGAATTTTAGTTTCACAATGGTATTATTTAATAATTGATATAATACAATTATGATAAATACAATTTTATTAACAGTTGCATTATTTAAAGTAAAACTACAAATTTTAGTTTCACAACAGTATTCTTTAATAATTGTCATAATTAAATATATTATTAACATTATGAGGAAATTAAAAACAATTATTTTTTTGTTCATTACCCATAATGGGTCTTTGTAGTGAGCAGTTACAAGTATGTAAACTTATTTTTATTAATAACTTTCCATAAGTCGGATGTGAAAGATATAACACCGCCATACTTTTGTAAATCTCGTATTAGCATTTTTTTGTTCTATTGAAATAATCAACGAAATTAGAACGAAGAATTATCTACTTACTACAATGTATCTTGGTTAAAGATAATCTTTTGCAAATTTGGTGAGAAGTTTGTTGTCCACCATGCCTAGCAGAAGCTCAGCACCGGCTATGAACTTGACCATTCCCTCACAACATCTTTCACTTCAATAGATCCATGTGTTGAGTGTACTAGAACTAGTACTGGGAGAAGGAGAACCAAAATGGAGTTGTGTTCGTGTGTGACCTATAACTCCATGTTTGGCCAAGCATTTCTTGTAATGGTGATTTAAGTGGATAGTTCTGATGCCCTTTTGTCATGCTAATTTCGTTTACCAATACTTATTTAATACTTTGGATTCTTGCTTTCCATCTACTAAACAACCCGTGGATACCAATTTGAAGTGTTCCTAATATTTGACAATTTGTTTTGTTTTTCTCTTATCCGTACCTCTTGCACCTACTTTGAGTTTTTCTTCTTCATCAATGTCATCCAAATCGATTAGATAACTACTCCCATGCAAATCTTCTATCCCCAAATCATCGAGAATTGAATGTCATTAAGTCTAATAAAATCATTATCGAACATAGGAGATGCACTTTTATAGTGTCAATGGTATGTTATGACGCCGGGCAGAATAACGATTATTTTGCAGGCGGGGATCAATGGACAAGAATAGGGAATAAAACAAGAGAAAAACTAAAGGAAATGATAAGAATTCTTTATTATTCAACAACTGAATGAAAATTAACCCACAAGTCGTGTTATATAGCCGAATATGTGAAATTAATGAAAATTTACCAAAAATGGTACATTCTAATTTTTCTACCAAAATAAAAGAAACAATATCACCAAAATCCGGCTCAAATCGAGCTTTTATTCTATTTCAAAAAGGTAATTGAAATATTACCATAAACGGCAAAAAATAACTTAAATTGATGATTCGGAAAGGAAAACAGCTGAATTTGGCTTCGAAATCGATGCTCACCGAACAAAGTTTGGTGACCACGTCATGCAACTTTGAAAAAGGCCTTTTCGGATTGGGGTCATGGGCGTTATTCTAACAACCGTAACAAAAGTTATGGCCAAATTACCGAAACATGCCCGTAGATGGCCCCAATTAGGAAATATCGCCAATTATTTGCCAATCTTGAGCTGATCTACCAACTCATAGTATTTCAGTGCCATTAACGTACTATCAGACAGCTCGGCCTCGTCTGACTCGGATCCCCTTGCATCATGTTACCACCACAAAACATAGCCACGATGTAGTTATTGGGATTCATGTGTGGAAAATTAAATTGAAAAGTAGAAGCAAAAAATAGAAATAAAAAATGTGAAGACTTGAACTTGAAGCGATCAAATATGAAATAAAGGTAAACTAATTGTGTAACTTGTGTTTGTCTGAGAAATATTGAATAATAAGGAATTGAGTTAAATTGAAAATATTAAATTGTAGAATTGGTGTGAAAAAATGAATTTAAAGGGTAGGTCTTTATAGAATAAAAAATTAATTAAAGTTGTTCACAAAAATATTTGTTTGTTTTAAAATCATTGCAAGTGTATGGTTCGTTAACAAGTAGTAAAATGGATTTTTGAGTCCAAATATCGTTCCCACAGGAATTTATTAGTTCTAATTCTAATTATCTTGACCTTAATCGAAACAAATAAAATGTTTGTGTTGATAAAATTATAAGTGAATTAATGATAAATATACAGGTATGAATAAATTAATTTACTAAATTCAAATTGGATATCAATATGATTTGAGGTGTTTTCTAATATGTGATGAATGTACTAAGATCATAAATTCCTAAGTATTAATCTTTTTAACCCCAATTTCACACCTTGGCACACGATTGCAATATTGACAAATCGATGTTCCTAAATTTTCAACAATCTCTATCGAGTAGAGTTAAATCTATTTTCATATATGACTCAATTATATTTCTATGATAGATGTAAATATACAAGAATGTATAATTTTTTATGAACACTTAAAAATTTACATAAGGCATATCGGTATATTTCTATCCCCTATCGGACCCTATGATGATTTATATATATCGAATTTATTTTCCTTCTCTTGAATAAATGAAATAAATCAACAAATTCATATAATTATCGTGCACTATAATCATGAAGAAAATAAGATCATATAAATCATTCAAATATTCCAAAACATCTTTTTGATGTCAAGAATGTAAAATTAAAAATTAAAAATCATAATACAAAATTCATCGTTCCCTAGTACAGAATTAATCTAGTCTGGCATGGTGGAGAGAAGAAAATCAGAAAAATAGAATAAGAACGACATCACCCCAATCAATCTTCAATTGAATCTTCATGTTCTTGGAGTTGTTCTTCACACTCTTGCCTCTTTTCTCTCTGAAAATCTTGATAAAAACTCACTCTCCCATTCTAGACGGCTTTGTAGTTTATATAGATGTCCAAATATTGGTTTCCATAAGAGTTGGAACAAAATAAGTGAAACAGAAATTCGCCCCCAGAAAAACACTATGCGAATGCAAGGTTATGTTGAATACGGTCGCATAGAACAATAAATTTTGCCCAGAAATTCTTTGAGACCTTCTATGTAACCGCATAGTTAAAAAAGATTTCGTCGGACAGTTTTCAATATTTTGGCCAAATATTTCTCTCTTGATATCCGATTGAGGCGATTCAAAATACTTTGGAAGGCTAACTAAAGGGCTACAAATCTTCCAGAAATATGGGTTTTCAATTTCGAATGTTTTCTAAGCCAAAAATGGATCTCAAACTGAGACTGAAAATTTGAACCATAACTTTTGTAGTTGGAAGTTGATATGTGATAGTACTTCGACTATATTTCATCCATTTGGCTTCTTTCCTCGTCCAATTGATACTTAACACTTTCAAACCTTCATCGTGAGATCGACACAACTTTTTAGTATTTGCACTTGAGTTCTCAAACTTTGATTTTGCTTCATTTTAACCTTTTTTCGTATTTTCTCCTAATTTTCACTGTATTCATCATTTTTGTCCTGCAAAACACAAATTACATCAAATCAAGCTATATTCCACATATTTATTAACAATTATCCATGTTTGTGGCTTAGATTAAGTGTGCAAAATACACTTATCAACTCCCCCAAACTTGAACTATTGTTTGTACTCAAACAAAACTGTAACTTAATTCTATATAAAACATGGTTAGACAACATGTCGGGTCTCAAGATTGGAACTTAGTACTAAACAAAATGAACAACTTCAATCGAATCGAGGGTCCAGAGGAGAATTGACCATTCAATCTTGTGAACTAATTGAGACCGAAATGGGAAAAAGAGACACGAACGGAGAGGAATAACCAAGCGATGAAAGAACATGAAATGTGTTAAATCAAATCAATCTCCACATGTTACATACATAACTTGACATGTATGTGTGTGGAAACTCATGTAGACATATTAAGATCATGATTAGCTCATCACCGACCCAAAAGTAGTCAAATATTTCCTTACTTCGCTCGAGAAATGCACACAACCCAAACTTATTCTTTTCATTCGATTATCTATAGTTGAACTCATTTTCATCTACTTCTCTTAGTTAGGATGGATCAGATTATTACAAGTTCACACTTTAACAAGTAGAGATTCTCCAATTTTCTTGATTACTTCAACCTTTGAGGTTAAATTAAGTTACTCGAGACGTATTAGAGATATAGTTCTATTGACCGAATGTTTGGGGGGTTAATCAATGCAATTTTATATACATAAATGTATATATGTTATTCTATTTTTTTTAGTATCTTCTCATTTGCTTTCTATATAACTCTTGTAACAAACTTTAGGTCGATGACTCCCAAGTCAGATGACCATAAGGCACCAAGTTTTCAACCACCCTTACATACTTAATAACTCAAATTATATAAGCTCAAAAAAATATTTTTATTCACATATAGATTAGTGTAATGTCCTTTTTCTTTTAGACATTCAGTTTAAAGTAACCCCTAACTTAAGACTTTTGCCTCGTCATCTTCTCATTGGTTTAAGATAATCCACAAAAGATAATATCATGCACGGAATCCCTACTCATCTCAATGTTCTCTTGCAATAGCTTTTCCACTTTCAAACTATTCTAAAAATGGACCATAGTTTAGTACAACAAAGGTTATTCGGGTTTATTTACTATGTTCAACTTTTCTAAATAATGAACCGAATCACCAACCAAATATGTCAACATGAGTATTGTACAATAAAAATGTTAAGTTTAGCATTCACAAGCTTTGATTAATCTAATAGTGCACTATTTTCATCATTCACTGTTCATATATAGTCTAATATTCACATCATAGCCAGCAAGGTTGTCAAACCACACAAGCCCACAAAATTCTAAAATAATGCTAGAAAATAAACAACTAAACTGATAGTAACTAATGAAAATTATACAAAAGACTATAATTTTTTTTCTACACAAAAAAACTACAGTAACATGATGAATGAAATATCCACACCCCAAACTTATATAGAACGTTGTCTTCAATATTTAAAGAATAACAAAATATAAACTTAAAGGTGCAAAAAGCTAAGGACAAATTCACAAAGAGATAAAGAAAATGGGGCTACGGATACTTCCCTGATTAGTGTAGATGTGAATCTGAAGATCATAGAGTAAAAGAAGTATGGACCATGCATAAACTCCTTGTATCCTGTAAAGACGATGAATAACCAGTATTATTAAAAATTATAAAAGCTCGAAAAAGAAATTTCTAATCTATTGCATAACGCGAAATAAATAAAAAGGAAGAATTGTTAGGTTGCCTCCCAAGCAACGCTAATTTATAGTCTATAACTTAACTTTACTTCGGTAAGTTCATGGTAGTTCAAATAGAAGGATTTCACCAGTGCATTCCTTGCAATTTTCAGCTCTACATCCTTTTTTAGCTCTTCAAACATTGAATCCTCAATTCTTATCTCTGCCAAGAAATCCTCCAAATTTTGGTTTTCTCTTCTGACAATTTTGTTGAAGGGATAGTTCATTTTCATTAATTCACTGACACTCGTCAAGGACTGATGGTTGTTTAGGTGGATTGTATAGTTTAAAAACTTTTTGCTCCTCATATACCCTCAAAATTAGCTCTCATTTCTCCATATCAATCAAAGTTTGACATATTGTTAGGAATGGTCTCTCGAAGATTACTGGAATATTTTTATCTTCTTTTATGTCTAGAATGAGGAAGTCTGCTGAGAAGATGAATTTCTCAACTTTAATCAGCACATCTTCTATAATCCCTCGTGGTTGGGTAAGGGATCTATCAGCCAACTGTAGAGTCACCATTGTTGCTTTAGCATTTCCCGAATCGAGTTTCCTGAAGATAGAAAGTGGCATCAAGTTAATACTCACCCCAGTATCACATGAAGAATTAAAAGTACTAATGTTTCCAATTGAGGCAGGTAAGGTGAAACTCTCTGGATCCTTGAGCTTGGAAGGTAATTTCTTTTGTACTCTTGCACTGCTCTCATCTGTTAGTGCCACTATTTCACATTCTGGAAGTTTTTTCTTCCTTGATCTCATGTCCTTCAGAAACTTTGCATAGTTTGAAATTTATCGGATTGCGTCTATGAACGGGATATTAATGTGGAATTTCCTTAGCATATCCAAAAATTTCTTAAATTGTTGGTCAAGTTGGTGTCTCTTTAACCTTTGTGGGAATGGAATAGAAGGTTCTTAAGGTTTGATAAAAACAGTTGCCTTAACCTGTGGTGTATTTGAACTCTCTTTAGTAGATGCCTCTATCGTCTGTTCAATCTGTTCCACGTGCTCCTGATCTGAAGAAGGTATTGTTTCTTTACTCACATTCTGCCTCTTGATATGCATTTTTGATCATTGCACCCCACTCCTGGTGGTGATTGCTTTCACAAATGGATCTTCAACTACTTTATTTCCCAAAACACTTATGGTCATTACATGTTCTTTGGGATTAGTCTTAGAATTGCTTGGCAGGGTACTTGGTGCTCTGTTTGTCATAGAAAGTGCCATCTGCCCAACTTAAGTCTCCAAATTTTTAATAGCAGCACTTTGATCTTGGAGAGTTGTTTCGGTCTTCCCCGTGAACTGATTGTTAGCCTACATGTATTGATTTGTTTTCTCCATAACTTTCCCAAACATCTCTTCTAGTTGAAGTTTCTTCTCCTACTGCTGAAACTGATCCTACAGCCTATTCTGATTCTGATTTGCCCACGAGAAATTTTGGTGTTTCCTCCAACTTGTGTTGTAAGTATCTGAATGTAGATTATTCTGTTGATATTGTCGCCATTGCACAAAATCTACTTGTTCCATACCCTGTGCAAGAATAGGACAATTTGCTATGTTATGGTCAGTTCCACACTCCCCACAATTTGGATGTTTGGCTTGTGCAACATTTGATGTTTGTGATATGCTCTCTACCTTATGAAATAATGAGTCTATCTTTGTAGATAAGGCTGAGTACACATCCAACTCGTAAACACCATGCACCTTCCTTAGAGCCACCTGCTCAGAAGCCCACATTACTGTAGTAGTTGCCACCATTTCGAATAGTTTCAAGGCGTCATCAATGGTTCTTGTTGATAATGAACCAGTCGACGAGGAATTCACCATATTTTTGAATGATGGAAGCAATCCCGCATAAAAAAATTGGACCAGGGTCATTTGCTAATACCGTGATGAGGACACTTCCTTAGTATGAATTTGAACCGATTCCAAGCTTCATCAAAGGATTCTGATTCACCTTGACGGAATATTGAGATGTCATGCTTCAATTTCGCAATTTTAGCCGATTGAAAGAACTTTGTGCAGAATTTCTAAGCCAAGTCGTTCCAGGTACTGATGGTTGCAATATGTTGAGAATCCAACCACTCTAGTGCTTTATCACGTAGTGTATGTAGGAACAACCGTAGTCTGATAGCATTATCTGAGATATCCTGATATTTGAAGTGTTGACACATCTCTAAGAATCAAGAGACGTGTGTATGTGGGTTTTCTTCAGCTCTGCCATAAAACTGATGTCCATTCTGAAATAGATGTATGATGCTGGTCTTTAACTGGAAATTAGGCTGCTCACACGAAGGGTAGATGATGCTAGATTGACATTGAATGATTTGCGGTGTCATGAAGTCCCCAACCAACATGTTTCCCTCATCAATGATTTCCTCTTCGTTGACTTGGACCACTTGTTCGTTTTGCGCGTAAGCTATTTGTCGTACTACTCTTGCTTCTCTTTGCCTATGATGGAAGGTCATTCAATTTCTGGATAAGCTAGAATCAAGGCACCGTCAAGCAACATTCGCATGCAAGACCTGAAAATGAATCAAAAGTAGCACTTAGGTAAATTAATAAAAATAAAAATTACTAACTAAAATAAAAATAAGTAACGATAAAACTAATGTTCGAATTAGTGTCAAAATAAATAAAATTAAACGAAATTCAATCCCCGACAACGGCGTCAAAAATTTGTTCACGAAAATATTTGTTGGTTTTAAAATCACCGCAAGTGTATGGTTCGTTAACAAGTAGTAAAATGGATTTTTGAGTTCAAGTATCGTTCCCACAGAGATTTATTGGTTCTAATTCTAATTATCTTGACCTTAACCGAAAAAATAAAGTGTTTGTGTTGATGAAATTATAAGTGAATTAACGATAAATATGCAAGTATGAATGAATTAATTTACTAAATTCAAATTGGATATGAATATGATTTGATGTGTTTTCTAATATGTGATGAAAGTACTAGGATCACTAATTCCTAAGTATTAATCTTTTTAACCCTAGTTTCATACCTTGACACACGATTGCAATATTGACAAATCAATGTTCTTAAATTATTCAACAATCTTTCTCGAGTAAAGTTAAACATATTCTCATATATGATCCAACTATATTTCTATGATAGTTGTAAATATACAAAAATGCATGAGTTTTTATGAACACTTAAAGATTTACACAAAGCATGGCGGTATATTTCTATCATATATCGGACCCTATGATGATTTATATATGTTGAATTTATTTACCTTCTCTCGAATGCATGAAATAAATTACCAAATTCATATAATTATCGTGCACTATAATCATGGAGAAAATAAGATCATATAAATCATTCAAATATTCCAAAACGTGTTTTTGACGTCGAGAATGTAAAACTAAGAATTAAAAATCATAATACAAAGTTCATTGTTACCTAGTACATAAGTAATCTAGTCTAGCATGGTGGATATGAGAAAATCAGAAATGAAGACGACATCACTCTGATCAATCTTCAATTGAATCTTCGTGTTCTTGGAGTTGTTCTTCACGTTCGTCCCTCTTTTCTCTCTGGAAAACTTGATAAAAACTCTCTCTCCTGTTCTGGACGGCTTTGTAGTTTATATAGATGTCCAAAGATTAGTTTCCATAAGAGTTGGAACGAAATAAGGAAACCTGAAATTTGTGCCCAGAAAAACACTATGCGATCGCATAGTTATGTTGAATATGGTCGCATAGAACAATAAAATTTTCCCAGGAATTCTCTGAAACCTTCTATGCAGTCGCATAGATTTATGACTATGCGGTCGCATAGTTATAATTCTTTTTCGTTGGACAGTTTTCAATATTTTGGTCGTATTTTTCTATCCTGATATCCGATTGGAGCAATTAAAAATGCGTTGGAAAGCTAACTCAAATGGCTACAAATCTTATAGAAGTATGAGTTTTCAAATTCGAACGTTTTCTATGCCAAAAATGGGCCTCAAGTTGAGATTGAAAATTCGAACCATAACTTTTTCCACTGGAAGTTGATATGTGATAGTACTTCGACTATATTTCATCCATTTGGCTTATTTTCTTATCCAATTGATACTTAAAACTCTCAAGTCTTTATCGTGAGATCGACACAACTTTTTAGTATTTGCATGAGTCCTCAAACTTTGATTTTGCTTCATTTTAGTCCTTTTTCGATTGTCTTTAGTCCTTTTTCTCATAATTTCCATCGTATTCATCATTGTTGTCCTGCAAAACACAAATTACATCGAATTAAGCTATATTCCACATATTTATTAACAATTATCCATGTTTATGGTTCAGATTAAGTGTGTCAAATGCACATATCAAAAGTCAACATGATCGTTGTGATCCCAACTATCATATTAAAGTTTAAATGTGGCCAAAAGGTCAAGCCAACGGCTTCCCTGGGGATGAGCCGAGCTAATTCGGCTCGTCCAAATATTTTGGGCTTGTCATGTGCCGAGCACGCAATTTCACAAGTTGCTCGGCCTGATGCCGCTCCTACATTTGCGGAACCATTCCCTCTACCAACATTTTTGACCTATAATTTTGATAAAATTTGAACAATTAAATTTAAGCTAATCTAATGGTCACCGTCAATTATATTAAAATTCTTCAAATTTTATCTTCCCACTTCTAATCATACCTTAATTACCTTTCAAAAATCACTAATTACCTTTAAGAAGCATTTAAAAAAATCAAGATCCTGATTCTTCTATGATTGGCTTAATTATTACTATTATTTGAGGATCCGAATAAGTATATTGTTATACTCACGTATCAAACTCCCTGAAACTTTACTTTGACTCTTCTTGAGCAAAGCTATATATTGGATTTCGTGATAAGCTCTCAAATAATGCAACCAAAATATTTTTCTAACATAACATATTCTCGATTGATGTGTATCTTAATAGCCGACTCCAGAGATGCACACACATTCAAACTTGATATTTTTTTTCCTCTCCCAATGTGTTATTTTTTATGTTACTCTCAAATTACTCTTTCCAACTCAAATTCTATTGGTTCGAATTAATAAAAGCAACTAAATAGAAACATGAAGAGTCTCCATATTTTTGAGTATCATAACCTTCAAGTTTCCACTATGCAAATCAAACACATTAGTTATCTAGATCCCAAATTTACTATCTAAAGTTTAGTCAGGTTTGTAGTGCGTACTCTATTTTAAACACTTGCTTCTATCCATATTTAGAAATTTCTTTGTAAATTTTCAGGATATTTATTTAGTGTTCACATTGGGATCTTTTAGAGGTAGTTTCGTAACGGGACAACTTTTTTCCTCTTTGCCATGATTAGTGAAATACTTTTAAAGTAGTAATTGGGATTAATCTGTAACATACGGTCATTACCTAGTTTTCGCCATGATTAGTGAAATACTTTTTAAAGTAGTAATTGGGATTAATCCCTAACATACAATCAATACCTAGTTTTCACAGCTTAGCCAAAATCATTCCACACATATAATTTCCTCAGAATCAACACATATCCAACTAAATAACTCTATAATTCAATCATCCCTAAACTATTATCACAAATAGATATGTGATTGATATATTTCATCATAGGAATTTAATATCGTAAATTATTGTAGACCGTCGAACTTACTATAACTGATTATTTACATATTTTCCTTTAATTAAAAATGGTCTTAATCAAGAAAAACACAATTAATTCTTTGATTTCGATTTTAGCTATATCTACTAAAATAAACAATTAAACATAAACAAATAATGACTTCGAATTAATCAGTTCACAAAAGGCAGCGAAGTTTCGAATCCATTGTTACTGGTCTTCGGAGGCCCTTCACTTGGTTCATCCATCTTATCTGCCACATGTTGGATGGGCTAATTGTGGTATTGTCGCGTGGATGCCGAACCAAATTCATGACGGATGAACCGATTCCATCATGCCGAACTGAAACGCTATTACCCCGCTTGGAAGAATAGTCTGACTCATCTACCATTCACGGCGGATGCAAAGGCTACACTCCGCACTCACTGCATTTCACAATCCGTCTCACCACCTCTACCAAGATCTTTTATAAGGAGATCTATCCAAAGTCCTTGGCTGGTTGATGGGACTTGTGGCAGGCTGCAACCGGTCAAATCCGTTGCTATGTCAGAAACACATTAATACTCACCAACCTATGGATTGACAGATTGACGCCTATGAAAGGATGACTCATCCGGGATCCTAGTCTACTGGTCTCTCCATCCAACAGTTCTCTTCTTCCTTTCTCAAGTATAAATACCACCACACTATGATAAGGAGGGGTTCCCATTCTAATCATGGCATTCTCGTCCTTTGATTGAAAAAAGCCTCACCTTATATTTACACACATTCTCAACCACGTCCCGATGACCACTTCACCGTCGGGCACCACTTTTCGATTGACTGAAATATTGACTTGACCGTCAAAGTACTTGCAATTGCTTCCATCCCTATCGGAAAAGGCCACGAATGACTGATGTCGTGCTACCGCACATAGGGAGGAGCATACGTGAAGACTTATTCTATAGGCCACGTGTCAGAGCCATTTTTTGGGGCCAATAGATTGGTGCCGCTTGTGGGAAACGAAACTATAACCACGAGTATCCCCACAAAAGAAAAAGCTTAACAGAATATTTGGTTGATATTTCCCCTTGAAAAGGAGATTGGTTCTTGAAAATAGAACGAGTAGAAGCTGTAAACTTCATTATTTAAGAAAAGAAAACTTGCAACTCCAAGCTGATGAGTTCTAGTAACGAGGAAGTGAATCCGTTGAGAGTAAGGGAGATTTCTAAAGAAGAGATCATCTGGAACAATGTTACGCACCAACGGCCCCATCATCGATATCGCAGGGGCGGTAGAACTGCTGCACAACTAACTGCCGAAGTGGCTCGCATGGCTACTAACATGAGGAACATTGCAACCCAAAACGTAGCCATGCAGGAACTCTTTATGCAAGTACAACGTCAAGGTGGCTTCCAAGCCCATCATAATCCTCTGCATTCGGTCTGCGACCGACGAGATGAAGTGGAGTCGAGCTGAAGAACTCATCAGAGTCCACAAAGAGAGGCTCGGGTCGAAAGGGAAGTAGGAATAGACACTTCCAACTACACTATAGAGGGAGATAACTTCTCCCTGGATTATGAAGAGAGGCCTCAGAGATCTGCAAGTGTGTTTGATCGAATCACGGTGAATACCTAGGAATAGGTGAGAAAAGCGAAACATAGTGGATTGGGGAAATTGAGGTGGAACTTCACTACAGCCACCTCGCTTTTTAGTATATGGGAACGATTTTGACGAGGCATGTTGGTCTTATGAGCTTGATGACGATGATGAAAATCTCCTTTTCTCTAAGGAGCTCCGTAGCTTTCCCATGCCATAAAACTTTGCTCCCTCCAAAATTCCAAAGTATGAAGGAAATGGTGACCAAGAGAAATACCTCAACGAGTACAAAATGCAAACGAGTTTTCGAGGCGCTATGCCCGCTCTTAAATGCAGGGCCTTTTACTTAACACTTAGTAGCACGACCGAAGTGTGGTATAGTAGGTTGACACCTGTTAGCATCAGGAGCTGACCAAACCTCAAGAAGGCATTTTTGAACCAATATTTGTCAAGAAATGAATGAGAGGCTCCAATCCAGTATATGAGGCAAGTAGCAAGGGAAACTCTGAAAAGTTACCTCGCCTATTTTACTGATAAAATAACTTATTGCGAACAAGTCACGAACAAAGAAGCATTCTCAGCTCTAAAGAGGGAGACTGAATATGAATACGTTGTTTTGGAAAGATGTCTAAAGTAAAAACCCCTCTACCTATGGCGAATTGGTAGAAATGATGAAAGCTGAAATTGTCAATGAAGAAATGATTGACCATTAGAACAGGGCGGCACAAGGGCTTCCTCCGCCTCAGAAGCAGATCGGTAGAGGGCATTCCTCACAGATCGTCAGCCAGCAATGGACTTAGGCTAGACATACAGTGGCTCCCACTTCTGGACAGATGTTGGCTACGACCACTTTGAATGTTGTACCAACATGGGCTTACAAAAACATTGGACTTAGTGGTAATAATACAGTTAGAACTCCTAGGAGACCCTCTACATTTAAGAATTGAGGAAGAGGCAGAAGGCTAAAAAATAGGCCCCAAGAAGAGCTACGACCCTATTGCACGTTTCACCATTTTCGTGGCCATGATACAAGTGGGAAGCTATTAGGTCCACAAGGAGCAACCCTCGCAGCACTAGGGAGAATTACCATCAAGATGAAACTCCGAGGCAAAACTTACTAAGAAAGGGCGAGACTGGGCGACGCCTCGGTATGATAGGAACGAGGATAAAGAGAGACCCAGAAGTGGACAACGACCCAGGAGAGACCGGTCCCCTCAAATGAACACCAACGCATTCGAGAACATCCTATTAGGCTCCGCATGATAAGATGGCGGTAGACCATGAACTCACTCCTATGACTTCTCCCTTGTACGGGTTCACCGGAGATAGCATCATTCCAAGAGAAATGATCACCCTGGCTATTAAAATGGGAACCACGCATCTAGTAGCACGTCACTTCATAGAGTTCTTGGTAGATAACCGTCGGTCTGTACACGACGAGTGTTAGGAAGACCAGCCTTGAATGAGTTCTGGACAGTCACCTTCATCCATCACCTATGCATGAAATGCTCCACTAAACAAGGAATAACCATCGCCCGAGGTGAACAGATAGGCTCAAGGGAATGTTACCTCAACTCTTTGAGAAAGGCTAAGCCACTGGGAGTTAACATGGTACTCCTTGACATTAAAATGTTAGAAGTCCCTGAAGAATGGCAATCCCCTACACAATGGTAGATGTCGAGATGGTAGAAGGTTTTTTTATGGGCCAATCTGAAAAGGTATCCCTGGATGAACTAGATCCCTGGATTATTAAATTCGAGCCACAAACTGCCCTAATGGAAGAACTGGATTGCTTTCAAATAGATTCCCAAGACATTTCTAAAGTCCTATAGGTTGGAAAATATTTGGAAGATAAAATAAAGAGAGAACTAAAGGATTTCTTCCGCAAGAACTCAGACGTCTTTGCATGGAAACACGAGGACATGATCGGAATAGACCCGAAGGCCAGTTGCCATCATTTGCAAATTGATCCAAGTCGAGCCCCATACAGGCAGGACAGCTTTGAACGCAGAAAGGTATGATGCTCTAAAAAAGTAGAGAAACTAATCAGCAATATCTTCATTAGGGAGGCCACCTATCCGAAATGGATATCCAATCCCGTGCTAGTAAAGAAACACAATGGAAAGTGGAGAGTATGCATTGATTTCTCCAATCTCAATCAGGCTTGCCCAAATGACAGTTTTCTACTTTCTTGAATAGACCAATTAGTAGATTCGACCACAAGACATGAGTTGCTATGTTTCATAGATGCTTATTCGGGTTACAATCAGATTTCCATGTACCCGGAAGATGAGGACATCACTTCTTTCATCACGAAAAGATAACTATATTGTTACAAGGTGATGCCCTTGGGGCTAAAAAATGCTAGAGTCACCTACCAGAAGCTGGTAAGCAAGATGTTCTCTGATCAGCTCGACAAAATGTTGGAAGTCTATGTTGACGACATGGTCATGAAGAGCCTTCGAGTTGAGAAGCATGTGAAACACTTGGATGGGGCCTTCCAAATCCTGAGGAGATACTAGAAGAGGCTAAACCCTCTTAAGTGTGCGTTCGGTATGGCATCCGATAAGTTCTTGGGATACATTGTAAATTAGAGAGGAATTGAAGCGAATCCAGAGAAAATTATGGATTTGATTGAAATGAGGTCACCTCAGAAGTCGAAGGATGTGCAACGACTCACTGGTAAAGTGTCTTCCCTTCTTTATGATTGTTAAAGAGGGAAGAAGTTCCAATGGACACCAGAGTGCAATGAGGCATTCTAGGCATTGAAAAGTTACCTTGGAGAAGTTTTCCTCCTATCTAAACCACAGGTGGGCAAATCGTTGTTGCTTTATCTAGTCGTGTGTGAAGATGCCATTAGTTCGGTTCTTATAAGGGAAGATGAGACACGCCAGTTACCCATTTACTACGTAAGCAAAGCCTTGTTACCAGCCGAAGTGCACTACCCGAACAATGAAAAACTCGATCTTTCCTTGATCACGCATCTCGAAAGTTGAGGCCATGCTTCTAGGCCCACAGCATTCATGTACGACAAACTTCCCCCTAAAGCAAGTCCTTCAGAAATCAAACGCCTCGAAGAGGCTACTGAAGTGGGCAGGAGAGCTCAATGAGTTTGATATAATGTATAAACCCAGGGCTGCAGTTAAGGGTCAAGCCTGGCAACTTTGTTACTGAATTTTCCAAGGCACATGAAATTGAAGTGAATATGGAACCAGTAAAGCATCCTACCTAGAACCTCTTTGTAGACGGATCGTCTGGAGAAGCTGGTTTGGGAGCAGAAGTAATCTTAGAAAGTTCGGAGGGACATAAACCTAACTGTGCAGTAAGGCTTGAATTCAAGGCATCCAACAATGTAGCTGAATATGAAGTGCTCCTAGCTGACCTTCGTCTGGCTAAAGAGTTGCAAGTGATAAGATTGGCCATCAATAGTGACTCACAACTATTGGTGAACAAGGTTAATGGAAACTTTGTGGCTAGAGACAAGCACATGGCAGCATACCTGAAACTAGTCATGGATTTCCTTCCCAACTTTAAGAAGTTTGAACTGGCATAAGTACCCCCACCAAGAGAACTCCCTCGTTGAGGCTTTATCAAAATTGGCTAGTAGTAAGGATTCCGAGCTTCTTAAGGTGGTTCTCATAGAACACCTTGCCGAACCTTCAATCATAAGGATGGAAAAATGATGTGGATAGAAGGCACCCATTCATGGATGCAGGCGATCGTTACTTTTCTCAAAAAACAAACCGTACCAAACAATGAAGCCGAAGGTCACCGGCTTCGGAGGTGGGATGTTCATTTCATCCTACAGGATGATGTTCTATATAAATGAGGTTTCTTATCCCCCCCCCCCCCCCCCCCTTCCCCCTTCCTCTTTAGATGCACGAGAGGTGAAGAAGTGAATTACATCCTCATGGAGATCCATGAGGGGGTTTGCGAAAACCACTCAGGAGGGCCAACACTATCTCACAAGGTACTCAGAAAGGGATACTGATGGCCTACCCTGAAAAGGGACTCGATACAATTCATACACAAGCGTGATAAATGCCAACATTTCTCCAACGTACAAAGGCAGCCCTCACAAGAACTCACACCAGTATCAGGCCCTTGGCCATTTGCCAAGTAGGGAGTTGATTTTATTGGTCCATTGCCAAAGGGATAGAGAGTGCTTGCTTTTCCTTGTTGCAATTGATTACTTTACAAAATGAGTTGAGGCAAAGCCGTTGTCCAAGATCACCTAAGTGAACACTTCGAAATTTCTCTGGAAGAACATTATATACATATTTGGTGTACCCCACTCCCTAGTTTCATATAATGGTATGAAACTTGATAACAAGAAGATCAGGGATTTGTGCAATGAGCTCAGAATTTTAAAAAAAAATTCTCAATGCCTCATCACCTCCAAGCTAATGGCCAGGTTAAAGCGATCAACAAGACCATCAAACTCACCCTGAAAAGAAAGTTGGATACTTTAAAGAGGGCATAGGTTGGCGAACTCTTTCTTTGGGCTATAGGAACAACCTATATGACGGTAACCGGAGAGACCCCATTCTCTATGACTTACAGAGCTGAAGCCATGAGCCTAGTAGAGGTTGGAGTGCCTTCGTCTTATTGTATCCATTTTAACGAAATAACAAATGATAAGCCGAAAATGCTTGAGCTCGAACTTCTCAAAGAGAAGAGAGATGATTCTGAAGTTAAGCTTACCTCCTACCAACGCAAGATGATGCGCTACTACAAAGCCAATGTGAAGAAAAGGGCTTTTCGCATTAGCGATCTGGTACTTCGAAAAGTATTCCCATCATCAAAAAATTGGGAACGCTGGGGCCGAACTGGGATGGTCCATACCAAATTACTAAAGAAGTGCAACCCGACATATACAAGATTGAAAATTTGGAAGGCAAAGTGATGCATCATCCCTGGAACATCGATCACTTGGAAGTATTATTAGTAGAGAGATTATGAAAACGTCGTGTAATTATTGTTGTCAATTGAATGAACTAATTTTTACTTCTACATTATTCTTAAACAAATTTTCCTCCACAGAGGATGTCCACTTCATCAGGGGAAGCAGGGTGTCACCTCTGGTGAAGTGCATCAACAGTGTTTCCACACATT
Source organism: Fraxinus excelsior (assembly GCA_019097785.1). Classification (NCBI taxonomy): domain Eukaryota; kingdom Viridiplantae; phylum Streptophyta; class Magnoliopsida; order Lamiales; family Oleaceae; genus Fraxinus; species Fraxinus excelsior. The sequence goes on from CM032628.1 coordinate 22,393,208, forward strand.
GTTACTCCTTGCCAAGGTGCATATGCCCTTAAGAGGCCACCTTAGCCAAGGATATCCATTTCATCAAGAGAGGAGCGAGTGCCACTTCTGGTGAAGCGGATCAGCAATGTTCTCATACATTCTTACCCCATGTCGAAGTGCATAGGTCCCTAATGGGGATCATCTCAACCAATGAGTCCAGTTGCTTCATCCATTTGCTTAAGTGGTTATGCTTAGGCGAAGTGTTTACAACTGAATTCCATTTGCTTAAGTGGTAATACTTAGGCGAAGTGTTTACACTTGGATTCCATTTGCTTCATCCATTTGCTTAAGTGGTTATGCTTAGGTGAAATGTTTACACTTGGATTCCATTTGCTTTACCCATTTGCTTAACTGGTTGTGCTTAGGCGACATGTTTACACCATTTGTTTTATCCATTTTCTTAAGTCTTTATCTGGTTAGAGTGTTTTAAAAGAAGTAACAATACTTGGAATGACAATTGAATAAAGAATTTCATTGCAAACAAATCAAGGCCTAAGCCATTACAAAAAAGGAAAGGGAAATGGTGTACATTTCATCTACAGGTCTACATTTATAATGGCCCCTTGTCTCACCTCCTCCAGGGGGCTTCCTCCTTGGCCTCTATATCAGGCCAGCCTCCAGTACGACCGCCAAACTCTTTTTAAGAAATGCGATGTCCAGTTTTGGATGTACCCCTCGCAGGCGAGACATCATATGTTGGGCATTCTACAAAGCCCAGTAGTTGGCGAAAATCTCATATTCCTTCGGTTTGTCGAAGTTATCAATATAGTTATGAACCGCCACTTCACCTATTGTCTTTGCTTCAGCCTTAATAGATTCAATCTCCTTCGTTTGGGCCTCGGGAAGCACCATGAGTTCGGATTTTTCCTTGTTTGTCCCCTCCAAAGCCTCTGAATGAATCCTTTAGTGTTCATTGGACTGGTCGAATCGCTTATTAAGTGCAACCATTTAGGAAATCGACTCGTGGAGTTCATTTTTCAGTTGATTCAAGTGTATCTCAGTAGAGTCTAGCTTCACCTCGCCCTCAGTCCTCTTCACATCTGCCTCATCTGCCTCTTTCCTGGCCTTCTTCACCTCCTCTTCCCACTGGCCTAAGGTCTTGACCCTTTGCTCCAACTCCTCATTTTTCTTGCGGAGGCCTCGGACCAAATCTTATGCCGCAGTGGCAACACTCAAAGCTCTGACCACCTAGCATTGTGGCCGGCTAAGAGGTCATCCACCTCACAGGAGGCGATGTGATATGTCCAGTCTCTGGTCCAATACTTGTTATGGACTGGAGGACAGAAGCGATATATGGAGGCAGCATCTCCAATACTTCTTCGAAGAGGTCATCCTCATCGCTCCCAGAAAAATCAGTTACTTTGCTGTGATCTAGAGGAATGGCAGACCTTTTCAACATTTTTTGAGTTGGCTCTATAGCTGGGATAGCGATAATGGGCACACCAGCCTCTGGAGCTTTGGAGGGGGCTACGATGGTCACTCCAGTTGGAATGGGTGGAGGTGGAGACCTAACCACTGTGGCCGATGAAGAGGAAGCCCTTGTTCGGCCAGATCTTTTCCTCTTGATGATGTCCTAGTCCTCCTCGAAAATCTCGCACCTCGAAATAGAGCCTACAAACAACGAAAATATTAAGCTATAAGAAATCACTCCAAAGTAAAATCGGCTAGGTAGGATGACTTACTGGATGTGGAGTAAGAGGTAGGGACGATAAAGGGTGCCATTGGGTTATTCTCCATGGTGTCCCATCTCTTGGAGACCCAAAACCAAGACTTTCGCCATTGTTTCACCAAAGAGGACAGGTCAACTACGAATAGAGAATGGGATCCCCACCTGATTAAGTAATACCACCCCTTACTCTTCTCTCTTCCGACCACACTCTTAGGGAAACAAAAGGAGTGAAAGATGCTAAAGGGCGTATCCACACCTAGGCTGGCCTGACGCCAAAGCATCCACGACCTAACCATCTATGCCCAAGATTTTGGGTGGAGTTGGGTCGGAGCCAGCCCATAAGAACGAAGAACTAGCCTAAAATAAGTCTAAGGCCAGCCTTTAGAAGGTTTTCACTTTTGGCCACACACCCTGGCCTCAGATAACATGCCATCTCACTTGGGTCTGGTATTATGAGGTCGATGTTGTCAGGAATCCTAAAAACTCTCCTACACATATCCAACTTCTCTGAAGTGATGATAGAGAGGTAATCACAAGTCCCCAGGTGATAGAAGTATCTACGGGTGGGGCTGGTAGCTTCCAAGTATTTCTCCCCAATCTAATCACTATGCATATCTCATCTGAACTAACAACTATAGGGTTTCTAAGAATCGAACTCTCAACACTTCACCTCTCACTCGTGGATGTGCTCCCAGATCTCTCGGCAATTTGGTTTGAAAGAAATGGAGTTGTTGAAGTTTTAGAACCTTGCTTGCCGGAGAAAGAACAAAAACAAAGGAAACGGAATGCAAGAGTTTTAGAGAGATTTTTGCAAAGCAAAGTTGCAAAGTAAAAGGTTTGGGCCTTATATAGGTGTCCCAATTCACCCCAGCCGTCAGATCATTCCTGAACACATCTGGTTGTCGAAATCTACGATTTATCATCACCATTGAAACCAAGAGTCGCGTAAGCCAATGGTCCTAATGGAGTGGTGTACCTCACACACCGATCCAAACGCGTCACCTTAAGCCTATACAGTCGTTGTCATGATTACTATTTATAGTCAAGGAGGCATAACTTGGAAGCAAGTAACACCCCCAGACAACCAAATTATTGGAACGTAGCCTTAGGTTGCCTAATCAGCTAGGACTTCGCTTGCAATAACTTTTCTCAAAGCTGCATACACCCATCACTTCGTCCTCCTGCAAGGACCATTTTGCAACTACTTTTCTCAAAGTTTCCTACACCCATCACTTCGTCCTCCAGCTAGGAATTTGCTTTGCAACAAATTTTCTCAAAGTTGCCAACACCCACGCTTCGTCCTCTAGCAAGGACCGCTTTGCAACAACCTTTCTCAAAGTTGCCACACCTATCACTTCGTCCTCCAGCAAGGACCGCTTTGCAACAACTTTTCTCAAAGTTGGCAACACCCATCACTTCGTCCTCCAGCTAGGACTTCGCTTTGCAACAACTTTTCTCAAATTTGCGTACACTCATCACTTCATCCTCCAGCAAGGACTTCACTTTGAAACAACTTTTCTCAAAGTTGGCAACACCCATCACTTTGTCCTCCAGCAAGGATCGCTTTGCAACAACTTTTCTCAAAGTTGCCCACATCTATCACTTCGTCCTCCAGCTGGGACCTTGCTTTGCAACAACTTTTCTCAAGGTTGCCTACAGCCATCACTTCATCCTCCAACTAGGACTTCGCTTTGCAACAACTTTCTTAAAAGTTGCCTATACCCATAACTTCATCCTCTAGTAAAGACTTCGCTTTACAACAATTTTTCTCAAAGTTGCCAACACCCATCGTTTCGTCCTCTAGCAAGGACTTTACTTGGCAACAACGTTTCCCAAAATCACACTCAACGTCTCGTCCTTCTGTTAGGACTTCGCTCCTACTTACCTTCTCGTCTCTTTTACAACTAACGCATACACCCCAACACGATATAGCTAACTCTACTAAGTCCATGCATTATATAATTATCCATACATGGACTTGAGGGACTGTTGTTACGGGCCTTCGGAGGCCCTTCACTTCGTCCATCCACTTCATCCGCCACATGTTGGACGGGCTGATTTTGGTATTGCCACGTACATGCTGAATCGAATTCATGACAGATGACTCAATTCCATTATGTCGAATTGAAATGCTATTGCCCCGCTTGGAAGAAGAGTCGGACTCATCCACCATTCATGGCGGATGCAAAGGCCCGCACTCGGCACTCACTGCATTTCACAATCTGGCTCGCCACACCTTTACCAAGATCTTTTATGAGGAGATGTCTCTAAAGTCCTTGACTGGTTGATGAGGCCTATGGCAGGCTGTAAATGGTCAAATTAATTGCTATGTTAGAAACCATTTAATGTCTGCCAACGTATGGATTGACAGATTGACGCCTATGAAAGGATGATATATCTAGGATCTGAGGCCATGTGTCCCCCATCTAATGGTTCTCCTCTTCTTTTCTTTAGTATAAATACCCCCACACATGATAAGGAGGGGGTTCTCATTCTAATATTGGCATTCTAGTCTTTTGATTGAAAAAAGTCTCCACATATATTCACACACATTCTCAACCACGTCCTGGTGACCAATTCACCGTGGGGCACCACTTTCCGATTGACATAAATACTGACTTGACCGTCGGAATGTTCGCGACCACTTCCACCCCCACCGGAAAAAATCACGAGTGACTGACGGCATACTACCGTGCGTAGAGAGGAGCATACATGAAGAGTTATTCTATTGGCCACGTGATGGAGCCATTTTTTGGGGTCAACATCCATCATTATTAATTTACTTTAATCACAAAAAGGCATTGAGATCCCAAACCCACCATTCATGGCTTGCATGGATCTCGTTAGAGATTGAGAAAATAAGGCATTTTCTCTTCCAAAACCAGAGAAAATTAAACCAATAAAAATGAAACCTTTATGTCACTATCTTGTACCACCTTGTTGCCTACAATGGAGACATGTTAATTTGAATGGAGACTGCATATTATTTTCCTTATAAAGTAAAAGAGAATCAATCATGTAAAGCCTGGAGTGATGTCTTTTCTGGAAAATCAACTAGTCTTTAAGATTCTCTCATGTCCTTGAATTTGTGGCCTCTAGTTTAATATTAACCAATCTACTGTAATAGTAAATCTACTTTTAGTGCTTTATGTTAAAATCAAATCTTTATCTTAATACTAGTGGAGGCACGTGCAATGCACGTGTTCGAGTTTAGTTGGGTACTAAATAGCATGGAGCAATTTTGACGGCAAGTTTCCAATTGTGTGTGATATGTACTATAACAAATGCAGTACAAAAAAATTTAATGAATAGAAATAATACTTCGTGCGGTCTACTTTGGCAGCTAATAACAAGGTATATAAATGTATTTTGGTACAGAAGAAAACAGGTCATCGAAATGATGGATACATCCTTTTGAAAGTTTGGACTTCAATCTTTTTGTAATCCTACATGAACATGCATATCTTGTTGAAGAGACATTGAAGATGATTTCCTGTAGAACGTTGTTGATAATAATGTGTGAGTATGGAAAGGTTATAATCAAGAAGCGAATTTACAGAATCTTCAAGTCTAGACACAATTTTCTGGCGAAAAAGCATAAATGTGCATTAATGCATTTTTTAACAGAAGAGATTGATTTTTAAAGTAAAAGCAGCAAAACAAATAGCTTAATCATACCACAAAAGCCTTGTCATTTAGCTCGCATTCCAGTATCCCATTAACTCTTAACGCCTGGAACAAATCCTTTAAAGATGATAAGGTGGACGAAAGGCCGTCAGCTACAGTGGGAGGCTATATGAAATTAAATAAGGATATAAATAACACAAACATTCAAATAAGATCATGGATTTATAATTTTATATTTGTTTTAAAATAAGGCCGTGCAAGAATACAAATACATAAAGCCAAACATTTAGAAAAAATGTATTCATGTAAAAAAAGCATATGCTAGAGTACGTAATCATAGGAAAAGGACAATTTTCAGAAAATCACTTGTATTCTTAAATGGAATTCAGTTGTTCTCAAGTGATATTTCTTTTAGTACTTTATATGGTTCATATATTTGTAAACTAAGAATAGCAAATTTAGTAAAACTATTTTTGATATGCACAATTTCCCAATCTTCTTCTGACCACACCTCCAAAACAAACCGCAAATAGACTTCGTCCATACATTTGTGCATTATTTTCACTCATGTCACTTCTAATTCTATCTCATTTCATTTAAGTTTCTTGGGAGTGTGGGGAGTTGCATCTCATTTTGTGATATTCATTTTCTCATTTCCTTTTTATTTTATTTGGTGTTTTGGTCTACCTTGTGTTTTTCAGCTCTCCTCTTCCCTTTCCATATGATCTGGAGTGGTGGTTTGATTTCTTGATTGTGTTTAGTTGAGGAGTAACCATAGTACCACACGTTTTAAGTTTGGTGATCAATGGGTATGCCTTCATATAGGTTCTTGGATCTGTTTCCCGCCTCTAAAGACTGGCTAGCTATTGAGCAGTCTCGTTCGCTCAATCCTCATGTTCTACATGTTCGTAAACTCACATGTAGGACTTTAGTCTCCTCAAGTCCAATCCGTGATTTCAAGGTTCGAGGAAATTCGCATTGAGTAGAGAGCTTGGTTGTCTGGAGGGATTGGTTGGTGGATGGTTGTTTAGCTAGTGGGATAGGGGTCTTTGTGGATGGCAGGAGGTGATGAGAAAGTGGTTGGAATGGAGACTCTTTTTTTCCTATTGTTTTTAATTTTTTATAAATGTATTTTAGATATTGGACAATTTTTCAGATAAAATCTTTAAATAACCTATGCTCCAAAATTCAAATGGAAGGATCACCAACTCAAAGACATTGGTTATGCATCAAAAGTTAATGGACAAAGAAATAAACCACAAAATGCTATTCAAAGCTAAACATGAATAAGAATTTATTAATTTACCCCACCCAATGAGTCTATATCATTTATTTTTGGGAAACAAAGTAACCATAACATGCATGTTATTCTTCTAAGAACTTTAATCCCTTTGGTGGCAAGGTATGTTGAATCAATCAGCCATAAACAGGCAGGCAGAGAAAGAAAGAAAAATTCCCACATAGGACTTGAATTATATCATCTTTTGACTATGGAAAAATAAATTTTCCAAAGAAACACAGTTCACATTTCTCCACGATGAAACTTATTCCTTATCACTTATGTTCTGATTTTCATCCCAGGAAATAAGAAGAGTGGAAGTAAACAAAAATACATATTGCACACACATTCATGAAACAATAATATAATTTTTTATCCTAGAACTGCCTTGATGACGATCCTTTATTGCGGTAGCATCGAAGGTTTCTCAAACAATAAAATTGGATATGAAATTATGCTTTTCGGGCCAATCTCCTCAATGCTATAATCTTCTTACATATGACATTCAAAAAATAGTATCCTATAAGGTAACAGAAACCTAAACACAACTCAGGTCTCCCACTAAAAATGGAAAAAAGACAATATTTTTTAGAGATATTCTAATTCTCTAGCTTATGCCAAACTAATAAGCTATTAAGAAATTGCTCAAGAATCTATAATCAAGTGATGGCAAGCAGTCAACATAAAATTTATGTGTTCGAGAACAGTAAGGACTTATATTCTATCAACTGAAATCTACTTCTTTTATAAGGACAAATTTTCTTCTTTAAAAATGTTTCCTTTTAAGAGAATCACAATTAACTACTTTTCTCATATTTCAGCAAGTATTCCTTTTCTCCCTTTGAATATTTATGTTAATGATTGATCATGGCGACAGTGAAGTAAACTAAGCAATGAAAGAACCGAAATAATTATTGTGACCATTTTTAATTGTAGATATTATAGTGAATAATTTTCCTATTTCTCAATCATCATTAATAAGAAGTGTCATAATCAAAACTATTCAGCTGACAGACCATAATGTTTTCCATAACAATAGCTAATATAAGTCGAAACTAATCTTAACTCATTATCATTCTTAGGATTGCTTATTGTATCATTATCAATTGGTGATCATCATATTCACATCCCATTATTTCCATCCAAAACAAAACAACCATCACTGAAAAAACTCTTACTTAAACATCAGAGAAATGGAGAAACTAATAGGAATTCAGCTATTAAAAAATTAATTAACTTGATCCACTCCAAATGACCAATGATTACCATTTGGCCTGAGCAAGGCGCCTGAGCAGGGATGGCTGTGGAGCACTACAGGGTCCCTCAGTGGCAATCTCCTCGTGAAGAAGAAAACTAATTACTAAACTAATTATGAAAGTAGAATGAAAACTGTCAGATTAAACCAAAAATCGGGGATTTCCAAATAAGGCCCTCACGACATCTAACATTCGAAATCAAAATACACATAAAAATTTATATCAATCATGATCCGAAACAAAATGAACTGAAATTCCAAAAAAAAAAAAACACTTGGAAGAAGAAATTGGAGGCTCGGAGAGCATCTTGTTGCCGGTAAAATGAATGCACAAAGAACTTACATTTCAGGTAGCAGTGATGATAATTGGGGCTGGGGATGGATGAATGTAGTGTCAATTGAATTGATGGATTTTGCAGAGAGTAAAATAGTGCACGAGTAGGTCTTGGATTTGCAGAGGGTTGTTCGGCTTCTTGGCAGAGAGAATAGGGCTTCTTTGTTTTAGGACTGGCAACACGACGTCGTGTTGGTTGACAAAACTGGCTCTTCTATATGTTTAAGGAAAAGCAACTAGTTAAAAACACGAAGAGTCTCCCTTTTTTGAGTATCGTAGCCTTCAAGCTTTCACTTTGCAAATCAAACACACTAGTTATCTAGATCCCAAATTTAATGTTTAATGTTTAGTTAGGCTTGTAGTGTATCTTGTGTTTCAAGCAAATGCTTTTATCCATACTTGGAACATTTTTTTCTAATTTTTCAGGATATTTATTTGGTGTTCACGTTGGGATCTCTAAAGTTTCGCAACGTGGTAACTTTTTTTTCTTTGTCATGACTAGTACAATGCTTTTTTAAATTAGTGGTTAGGATTAGATCCCTAACATAAGGTTAATACATAGCTTTCACATATTAGCATAATCACTCCACACGTATAATTCACTTAGAATAAACACATATCTAACTAATTACTTCTACAATTCTTCCATCTCTAAACTATTTTCAAAAATAGATAAGTGATCGATGTATTTCATTATGGGAATTTAATATCCTAAATTATTGTAGTGTCGAACTCGCGATAATTGATTATCTACAAATTTCACTTTAATTAAAATTAGCCTTAATCAAGAAAAAGACACAATAAATTCTTTGATTTTTGTTTTAGCTATATTTACTAAAATAAAAAGTTATACATAAACAAACAAGGTCTTGGAATTAATCAAATCACAAAAGTGCAGTGGAATCCCACCATTATGAACTTACTTTAATCACAAACAGCATTCATAGCTTGTATGGATCTCGTCAGAGATGGAGAAAATGAGGCAAAATTTTCTTTCAAAATCAGAGAAAATTAGACAAATAAAAATGAAACCACTATGTTACTATGTTGTTCCACTACTCTTGCTAACGGGGTTGCCTGCAATGGAGACGTGTTAATTTACGGTGAAAGAGAATCAATGCTGGAAGGCCTGTAGTGGTCTTTTCTGATAATCAGCTAGTCTCTTAAGACTTCTTTCATATCCCTGAATTTGTGACTCTGTCTTAATATTAACTAATCTGCTTAATAGCAAATCTACATTTAATGCTTTAACTAAATCAAATTTTTCCCCTATGATGATCCGCATGACCTATGTAGGATGCTCTTACCCCCACTTTCTGAATCAGAATCTGTTGATTAAAGTAAAACTTGTTTTCCACTAGGTATATGATAAAGGCGTTTTTACATATTTATTTCGGTTCACAAACATGGAAAATTGTCGATAAATGTGTGGAATATAGTTTAATTCGATGTAATTTTTGTTTGCAGACAATAATGATGATTGCGGTGGAAATTGGAAGAAAATGGAGAAAATGGGGTAGAATGAAGGAAAATCAAAATTCGGGGACCAAAATGTAATTATTCAAAAGCTGAACGGAATGGCGAATCAAACATGGAACTGCGCTAAGCAACAAAGTGTGTGTATCATGGAGTATGAGGAGTAGAAAGCAAGGCCAAAAATTGATGAAACAAAATTTGAGGACCATACTGCAGAAACTATGCGGTCGTATGGTGTTACCACCTATGCGATCGCATAGGTGTCTTCAGAGAAATCCAAAGCACAATTTTTTTTAAACTATGCGATGGTATAGGGTAACACTATGCGGTTGCATAGTACAAGATTTGTGCGAAAATCTAGATTTCCTATTTTGACTCAAACTCTTATGGAAACATGATTTAGGTCGTGTATATAACCCGAAAACTTCCGAGAATGAGGACTACACAATTTTAGAGAGAAAAATGCATTAAAGAGTAAGGCAGAAGGCATAAACGAGATATTTCAATCCAAGATTTAAGATTTAAATTCAAGAATTGGGTGGTCTTCTCCTAAATACGTTTCTTGTTGTTTCATTTCATCCATGCTAGGTTAGATTTTCATTGTACTAGGAGAATGATGATCCTTGCAATGTGAACTCTTAATTCTTTATTTTGCAATTTGATTCTAAAACATGAATGATTGATGTTAAATGATTTATATACACTTTAATGTCTCCATAATTAAATGCATGTGATTATGTGAGTTTGGGTGATCTACTTCATGCATTCAAAAGAAGGGAAGTAGATTCGATAAGGTATAAATTATTGTAGGGTCCGATAGGGGATAGAAAAATACCGCTATGCCCTACGTAAATCTTTAAGTGTTTACAAAACGTTATGCATTCTTGTATATTTTCATTTGTCATAAAAATATAGTCAAATGGTATGCTAGAAAATGTTCAATTCTACTCGAGAGAGATTATTGGATAGATTAAGAACATTGATTCTTCAACTAATTCATCGTGTTGTCAAATTGTGAAATAAAGGTTAAAAATGAACGTGCTTGGTGACTCGGGATCCTAGTGTGTTTTTCATAAATTAATTTCTTCAAGTATTTGTACTCAAACTTTACTTTGCAGTTTAGTTTTTTTGCATTCATATAAATTGGCATCCGTAGTATAATTTAGACAATTTCACGTTTCAATCACATCTTTGAAATACTTAGTTTCGGTTAAGGTCGAGATAAGTAAAACTTAAGCTAACTCAATCTCTGTGGGAACGACATTCGGACTTAAAAATTCATTTTATTACTTGAACGATCCGTACATACAATCTAAGTTAATTTCGTGAACACATTTTATTACTTGCGGTAATCAAAGTCGAACACATTTTCGTGAACAGTATACATACAATCTAAGTTAATTTCCTCTTTATCTTCTCATTTGCTACTGTTATTTTCTCTCCTCCATAATGTAAACTTCTTGCTTTGAGGATTGATTTCTGACCGTCAAGGAAACAAAACTAAATTACATTGGAATTTAAGGGTACATAAAAAGATTAAAATGTGTGAATTGGAAAAAGTCTCCCGTGTGTGTAACGATTGGGTGCGACTCTTTAAGTCCAAAAGGTGCATAACGAAAAGTCACGATCGTTTATTAAGGTGCAATCTAGACCATCATTTATCAAATGGTGTCATCTAATGGTAGAAATTAATTTTGCCAAAAGATGCAACCATTCGAATAGACACATGAAAATCTATAAATAGGAGCCTCATAATTCCATTTTATCCACTCCAAATCAATTCCATAAGATTGATTTCTAATTATTTCCCTCTCCAAATTATGTCAAATTATTTTGAGTTTCGTGTTTGATATTTAATATTCGACATATTTCATTCTAGAAGAGTACATTCATGCATTGGTTTGCCCGAAAAAATTAATATTGTGTTATATTAATTTTGGAAGGAGAATTGTATCTTGGGAGACGAACATCAATCTGATCCTGTCAACACCAGGGGGTGAAATCCGTCTCAAGGAAGTTTCTGCATTCACATACTTCGCTTCACGTTATCTCCTTCGAATTTTTATATTTTTAATGTTTGAGTAAGTTATCTTGATTAACTTTTATGCATATACAATGATTTCGGTAAGTCACTACTTTATCTACATTTGCGTTCACTTGTTTTTGGTCAAATGAAAATAGTTTATGCAAGATTTATCCAACAATCTTAAGAAGGATTTCTCGTGCTTATATTATATGCCATCTCATAAGTGCATTTTTGTGCATTTATTTGTTCCATATTAACAACGTTTTGTGTCATTTTAATATAAGATTTTACTCAACTTGGGTTAATTTTATCTTATTTCAGTTTTGAACCAATTTCTAAGCAATTGGAAAAGAAAGAATGATCAATTGGCCAATGGGTGGAAGCTTGGGGACATATATACATTTAAGTAAAATTTGAAGTACTAAAATCGAAGTATTTAATGTGGAGAACCAAGATGAAAGAATGAATGAAGAAAATGGCTAAAGAGAAAAATTCTTGAAGTTCTTATAAATGGGTTGCTGCCTAGTTATATAAGTTGGGTGGCCACCCACCCTTAACTTCATTCATAGGGGCTGCCTAATATGCCCGACGGCCGTCCAAGCCAAGTCGGAAAAAAAAATTGTTTTGTTCAAAATTCAATTCCAACAAGGAAACTTTCATTTGTGCCATGATATGCGCGATTTTTGGAGATCTTTTGGAACTCTTTAGAGGGAATATAAATACCAACTCTCAAAACATAATTAGGGTATGGAGAATTAATTGTAGAAGGATGCAAAGAACAAATCAAGAAGTTCAAGATTGAATTCAATAATTTTCAGGTGATGAACAACTATTATATTTTTTGTTTTCTTCTTCATAACATGTTAGGCTACTTTTCTTTGTGCTAGGAGAACGATGAATCATGTAATATGAATTTTCAATCTTTAGTTTAACATACTTGACATTAAAAACATATTTTTGGATATTGAATGATTTATATGATTTTCTTTTCTCCACAATTCTACTACACGGTAGTTGTGTAAATGTGGTGGCCTATTTTATAAATTCGAAAGAAGGGAAATATGTTCGACATATATAAATTGTCATATGGTTCAATAGAGGATAGAAATATATGATATACTCTATGTGAATGTTTAAGTGTTATTAAAAACTTATGCATTTTTGTATGTTTGCATTCATCATAGAAATATAGTTGGGTCATATATGAGAGTATGTTTAAAACTCGAGAGAGATTGTTAAATAAAATAGGAACATTGATTCGTCAAAATTCAATCATGTTGTCAAAATGTAAAACTAAGGTTAAAAATGATTATTGGATGAGAATTCGGGATCCTAGTTTGTTTGCCATCTATTAAATACACCAATTTATTTTTAGTATAATTTGAAGTTAGTGTAGTTAATTTACTCATAATTACATAAGTAGATTAATTTATTCATAATTTTATTACAAACAAATACATCATATTATTTTGGTTTCGGTTAATGTCGTGATAATTAAAATTGAAGTAATCAATCTATGTGGGACGATATTTGGACTCAAAATTTACTTTATTATTTGTTAATGAACCGTACACTTATGGTGGTAATTCGAAATATATTTTCGTGGACACGTTTTTGGCACAGTTGTCAGGAATTGAGTTTTAGTTTGATTTCATTTTCCATGGCACTAATTCGGACTTCTACATGTATTCTTGTATTGTTATTTTCATTCCATTTTAGGTATTTTTTTTCTCTTTTTCTAGGATATATATAAGAACAAAAATAGTAGAATAAAGATGACAGTGGTTAATTTCAACAAAATGCTTGTATGTGACTTTATCATAAGGCAACAATAATTGACAACTCAAGAAAATGATGGAGGAGATATGCTTGTGGGAGATTTCATTATAGGACAACGACTACGAGATATAAAAGCAGAATGTGAACTTGATGAAACTGTCTTGGATGACTTACTCGTTGCATTATTTCTTTCACCACAATTAGATGTGGGTGATTTACCTATGTGATTATTTCTTCCACCGATTATGAATGGACATCAATTATGGGAATCAGGTCAGCCAGACTTCTTAAAAATACATCAAGAGGAGAAGACTCTCCATGAAGATATCATTGTTTCTTTGTCAAAAGTTTTGAAAATGAACATTAAACTCGAGAAAACTTCAATTAAAGAAAATGGATATGAAAAGATCGAAAATTTAATCACACGGGGCGGAAAAGAACTTGTAGCATTCAAAGAAGAGGAAATTCTCGACTTCATCGTTTGCTCAAAAATGGAGTTTGTGATTAAACTTTATGAGGAGATTGAGTTGTACATTATTCAGTTCGAAACGAAGGATGAGTGAAAGTCATACTACTTGGAGAATGACAAGATTAAAATTTGGAAGAAAGTTGCAATATGGAACAAAGTCAAATTAAGCAAGCTAAACAGGTCCTCCAAAGCCATATTCAAAGTTTTATAAAACGCTATTGAAAAAGTCGAACTCTTGACTTTAAATTAAGCGCTTAATGGGAGACAACCAATTTTCCTATCACTTACCTCTTATTTTGATTAAGTCATTACAAATAGATTTTGGAGAATTAAGATCGTTGTTGCTTACTTTTCAACTTCTTATCGGGTTTGTATAACTAATTTAATCTAAAACAAATTGAAAAAAAAAACAAAAATAATGTCTAGTATAGCGTTGAACGACTTGCTGTCTACAATGATATTTGTTTGAATTGAGTATTAATTTAGCTAGAACAGGACAACTTCGTATCTTATGCTTTACTTGATGTTTATTTATTTTAGACATGTTTACTTGAGCAAATAGCCATCATTGACTTATCACTTATGTTGGAGCATGACTTGATTATGTAGGTTTAATTATTGATGTGTTGACCTATATTTAAATAAAATCTCCAAATTCTTTATATAGAAACCAAACTACTAAAACACAGTTTCGGGGTGGGAACGTTAATGCTTGTGTTTTTAGAAGTTTGATGGTTTAGAGTTCTTAGATCAGATCTTTGGTTGAAGGAGTTTGGGTTTAAGAGTCTAGAGAAAGAAAATGAAATACATCTTACACTTCTCTTCGTAAATTTTATGACTCGAGTTATTAAGACTGCTAGTGTATCTAAAACCTCGTGCCCAGTGGTGATCTGACTTGGGAGTCATTGACCTAAGGCTCGTTACAGGTGTCATTTAGAAAACTTAATATAAAGAAGTCTTACACATAAGATGTTAAAAAAAAATCGAAAATCAAAATATATTCATAGGGAAAGAAAGAAAAATGAATTTAGATTATCAAAAGTAAGAGTTGTCGGGTAAAGATTTCAAGATTTGAACTCTTGAAGAAATTGGCGGTGTAACTTTGAAAAATACATACCACTTTCCTTCTGGAGATATAAGTAACTAATTATGATCACTTTGTGTGAAAAATGCATTTTAATGATTATTAGGAACCCACATGTGCGAAAAATACCTCGGGATTGAAGAGAAAAGAAAAAGGAGTGATTTTGCACAAGAGGTGTGAGGAAAAACTAACCACACGAGGATTGGAATTATGATCAAATCAACAACACTTAATTGGTTGTATTCTATTATGGGTGTATAAGTAACTAATTATGATCACTTTGTGTGAAAAATGCATTTTAATGATTATTAGGAACCCACATGTGCGAAAAATACCTCGGGATTGAAGAGAAAAGAAAAAGGAGTGATTTTGCACAAGAGGTGTGAGGAAAAACTAACCACACGAGGATTGGAATTATGATCAAATCAACAACACTTAATTGGTTGTATTCTATTATGGGTGTGAGTTCAATATTGGCTAAGTGTATACACTAAGTCTGTTTGGATCTTCCTAAAGTGCTGTTTAAATTCGAACGTGAGGCATATGGTAAGCCATTTAACGTTAAATTTGTTATTGGAGATTTGTTTAGGTTAGTGATATGAGTTATTTTTAAGTTATGTTATGTTTTGTTTTATTTTGTTCGAGGACGAACAAAGGTTTTAGTATGAGAGGGTTTGATAAATGCATTTTTGTGCACTTATTCGAGCCATATTACTAAACTTTTGTATCGTTTTAGTATTGGATTTTACTTAGGTTATTTTTATCTTATTTCAATTTTGGACCCATTTCTATGAAATTGGAAAAGAAAGAATGATCAATTGGCTAATAAATGGAAATTTGGGGATTAATATGCATTTGAGTAAAATTTGAAGTACTAAAATTGAAATAATTTAATGTGGCGGACCAATATGTAAGAAAGAATACAGAAAATAACTAAAAAAGAAAATTCTTGACATTCTTATAACTGGGTAGCTGCCTAGTTATATACATTGGGAAGCCAACAGACCTTAACTTCAATTACATGGGTTGTCTATTATGCATAGGCGGCTGCCCTCATTTCCTCCTATCCACCTGCTCAGGCCATGTCGGAAAAAAAAAATAAAAAAAAAATCATCTGTTTCCTTCATAATTCAATTCCAACAAGGAAACTTCCATTTGAGTTATGATATGCGTGATTTTTGGAGATCTTTTGGAACTCTTTAGAGGGAATATAAATACCAGTTTTCAACACATAATTAGGGTGTGGAGAACTAATTGCAAAAGAAGACAAAGAACACATCAATATCAAATCAAGAAGTTCAAGATTGAATTCAATAATTTCCAGGTGATTTAACAATTGTTAAATTTTTTTATTTTTATTTTTTTGTTTCTTCTTCATAACATGTTATGCTAGTTTTTTTTATTTTTTATTTTTTATTTTTATTTTTTTGGGTTAGGAGAACGGTGAACCATATTATATGAATTTCTAATTTTTAGTTTTACATACTTGATATTGAAAACACGTTTTTGGATATTGAATGATTTATATGATTTTTTTTTTCTCCACAATTATTGTGCATGATAGTTGTATAAATATGGTAGCCTATTTTATGCATTCGAAAGAAGAGAATTATGTTTGACGTATATAAATTGCCATATGTTCCGATAGGATATAGAAATGTGCCGCTATACTCAATGTAAATCTTTAAGAGTTCATAAAAATTCATGCACTTTTGTATATTCGCATCTGTCATAGAAATATAGTCGGGTCATATATGAGAGTATGTTTAACATTATTCGAGAGAAATTGTTAAATAAAATAGAAATATTGATTCGTCAAAATTCAATCGTGTTGTCAAAGTGTAAAACTAAGATTAAAAGAAATTATTGCGTGAGAATTTGGGATCCTAGTGTGTTTGTCATCTATTAAATACATCAATTTGCATTTAGTATAATTTGCATTTTGTTTATTTAAAGTACTCATAATTGTATAAGTGGATTAATTTATTCACAATTTTGTGACAAGCAAATACATCATATTATTCTTGTTTCGGTTAAGGTCGTGATAAATAAAATTGAACTAATCAATCTTTGTGGGACAATACTTGAACTTAAAATCCACTTTATTACTTGTTAACAATACACTTGCCGTGGTAATTCGAAATATATTTTCGTGAATACGGTCAGTTTTTACTCAATGTTATCGTGCTATAAACGTTTGGAGTGCATGAAAATTTGAAGTATTAATTGCACATATCTCGTTTCTAAAATTAAATTCTGATATCATATTCAGTTGAGTATTAAAATTTGGGTAGTAATTACAATGTGTGCAAAATTAATTAGTGCATGAAACTAGTGTTTGCTTTCTGTGGTTCCTGCTCTCTATACTATAAAATTGGGCTTCTATTTTACGCTTTAGAAATGCATATTGCTTTTACAGAATGTAAGGAGATGCTGGGAATGTTATTTTTCAGAACTATTCGTAAAGTTGTTTCCTTTCATTATTCACATAATTGCATTTAGAAATACTACTCTAATGACTACCACTTTTGCAAACCGTCATTTGCCAAGCACTGTGTCATTTCATTTGTATCGTTGAAGTGACGTCATAGTTAATTATATTTATTTGTAAAAATTTTAGATGACACGGTGTAAAAGTCATTAGTCTGTGTTTATTAAAATCTGTCCAAGTGCCCGCTATCGTTTTACGGGAATGTGTAAATTGACATTGAAATTTGCTTAAGTTTCAAATAGCAGTTTTTTTATGACTCAAGTGTTCAAGTTTCGTCCGAATAATCCTGAGGAGTGTCGGTCTTTCCCCCTGATTCGTCACCCGGGTAAATCCGAATGCGGTCACAGCTTATATACACTTAGACCGAACATTTGGAAATCGATTCTCCTCTCTGTGGACCTCTCTTTACGACATGCAGATAGAATCACCGGAGGGGCGACATAGCACACCACAATTTTGCCACCACAAGACATCTGTCTTCTAACATAAATGTTGCCTTCCAGCTGCTGCGGAGATTCGAACTTCCGATACTCCGTAAAGAACCCTCATACTTTACCACTCCACCATGCCTGTGGGGGCAGTTTCAAATAGCAGTTTGCGAGTATGTGTGTTAGTGTCTAGTCAGTTATGAACAAATTCCATGGAAACACATAACTTGTAAAATTATTTGATTTTCAAAAGAACAATAGTGACTTTGAAAAAATAAGTTAGGTTCATATTTGCATTAAACAAAAGATATGTTGATCTTTAAAGAATCGGATTATTTTTAAAGAATTGGAAAGATGTTATGTTTTTCAAAGACAAGCCACCGTGAAGGAGGAGGCCACTGTAACGTAACATAGTTCCACATATTCTAAATGGCGTTTGGTAATTGCATCAATTGCCAACTCTTGTAATTTTGTTTAAACATGGGATAAAGGAGATAATGTATACGGTCTATCCCGAAGATAAACAATTTTGTCTTGAAGCTATAGAAGTGTTTAAATACACTTTGAAAAAGAGAAAAAAAAAATGGCTACTAATTTGGGGAATTGGTAGTCTTAGATGTGGAAGTACATAGAGTACATTTCACAAGTTATTGATATTCCTAGCATTTTATATCTTGACTAGAGGTAGAATGAAATTATCTATTCGGTGCATAAATATAATTAACGATATGATCGAATTTTATATAATTAGATGAATATTATGTGGCAAAACTAAATCCAACTAGAATTGTGAGGGTACGATTTTTTTTTTTTTGTTTTTTTGTTTTTGCATAATATTCTCAATTAAAGTTTGGATTGTTAGAAAAATGAGCATGTGGCTGACTTTGGCATGATTTTTGAGTGAGATCCGTTTGGCTATTTTGGAAGATAAAGATTGATTTGTGTTCTCCTCCATGAGTACATCAAAATCATATATTTACTTGTCAAAATTGATATTCGAGTGAATGAGAAATTGAAACTCAAAGTATGTCAATTAAAAGTAGTTTGTGTTGGTGAGAAAACTAGAAATGTGTTTGTCCCACATAGGAAGTGGATGAAAACAAAACCCACTTTAAAAATGGTTGCATTTTGGAATGGTGTAATCATATGTAGTATAGAGTCTTTCTCCACGTGCGTGCCCAGGGGGATGCAACTCACGGACCGAAATAGGTTTTAGATATTGAAATTGTGTGTGGGCGCGATCTGCGTACAAGAATGTCAGACCGAAGTAAGCAAAATTGGCCCCTTAGGAGTGTTCACGTTTTGCTACAATTTTATTTTATTCAACTGACTTTTCATTTTCTGAAACTATTGAAACTCATGTGGTAATTGTCATTAAGTGAATGGACAAGTTACACTCTCAAGAGACAAATATTTATTTGTCTCGTTTTTCCACTTCTCTACACACACGAATTCATCTGAAAATACAAGAGAAACTTTTCTGCATACAATTCGAGTTTTGTCTGTATACATTTTAATTTTTGTTTGAGCCTTTGAGGTGGTATTGTTTAGATACTAAATCAGTTCGCATAAATAGTACATATAGTGCTCAGAGTCTACTGCTTTACCATTATATCCTGAGAAATAGACGCTCAAATTAAACATCAAGCACATACGGTGAGGGGACGAATCTGTTTTAAGAAAACTGTATTTGCATGTGCCTTGGTTTGAAATTTCTTTTATTGCAATTTAAATTATTTGTTCTGTTATTTTATTACAAGTTGTTAATAAAGTATTTGGTACATGTGAATACGATGTCTCTAACTTACATATACGATATGTGTAAATTGTAAATCCACTAAATTGCATAAATGGTATCCATTACTACATATACGATATCAGTCTTGTATATACGGTATATGTTGCATATACGGTATCAGTCTTGCATATACGATATCTTCATGTAAATGCGGTATCGATGCTACAAATACATTATTTATTAATAATTTACTCGTTAGCCGGTATTTATCCACTTAAATATACTACCAACATGGATACACCCCCATGTTTGTGGAGGTAACATTGTTTTCTTCAAATTAGAATATTGAGATATTTGAGAATATTTGAAATGATAAATTATACCATAATGAATACGTTATTAAACTTAAGATGCGTATGTTGTTGGAAACTGAATATGCAATGCAAGAATCCAAAATCTATTAGTAAATGTGGTTTACTATTAAGAATGTAGTCATTTCATGGAAATCTTCAATATAATTTGAGAATTGAAAGAAATTAGAATTTTCAATAAATTAGAAGGAAACGTGATAGCTTTAAAGATTTTGGAAGGATTTCCTATTTGGTGACAATATGTGCTTGTTATATATATGATTTATTCAATATTGCTAGCTACAATCAAATTACATAGAATATAGTATTTAATGGTGAGTCGTGGCATCCCCCGTAGACAATACTATTTGACATTTACTCTTAAATTAAATAATATTGATCATTTTATTAAAAGATAACCTAACTGATATGTTTATAAATAGGTTATCCAGAGAGAACTGCGCATCAAGGAAAATGAGTATAAAGTCTAAACTAATGGTTCAACATAATGTAAACCTAATCTGCAACTGGAGATTCTATGGACTAGGTTCAATAGAGAAACTAATTATGATTGACTCAATAAGTAGCACTTTGGAGTTTTAACTCCTCCCCATTTCTAGAATGCAAATAAATACTGCCTATTAAAGATCAGTTAGGATAAGTTATGCTTTTATTAATAACTATATCTTATAAACAGTACAAATGGAATATTGTTGGGCACTCTTTATAACATCAGTTATGTGAGTGGGAATTTGGCCAATTCTATGAGAATTTTACTTACACGACTTTTCTAGTGCACTTGTAGAACCAAAAAGGTTCACGCCCGAAATAATGAATATAATAGAGAACCAAAATTTGATATGAGAGATAACGTGTTCAATTCATTGACTAGCCTTACAATAACGATTGACCTTTGAAAACATTCACTGATTAGTCATATAAGTTTGATAGATTATTACTGAGGAAGGTTTAAAACGAAAGCTACTGATCCTGATACAATATTTCAGAAGATGCAACCGTTCAAAAAGATACATGAAAATTTATAAATAGGAGCCTCCAAATTCCATTTTCTTCACTCCAAATCAATTCCACATAATTGATTTCTAATTCTTTCCATGTCAAAATTATGTCAAAATAATTTCTAAATAATATTCGGCTTCATGTTCGATATTTAATATTCGATATCTTTCACTCTAGAAGAAAACAATTAAACATTAGTTCACTCGACAAAATTAATATTGTGCTATATTTATTTTGGAAGAAATATTGTATCTTGGGAGATGTACGTCCATTTGATCACGCTAGCACCAATGCCCGGGCGAATTTCGTTTTAAGGATATTTGCATTCGTCATTTTGCTTAACTTTTATGCACATACTATAATTTCGGTATGTCGTTACTCTATCTGTATTTACATGATTTTTAGTTAAAAGAATATAATTTCTGCATAATTTATCCAACAAATTATCTGACTATTTACTGTATATTAGAAGAAAAGTATCTTTAACAACACGCACGACTTGCATTTGGTTACAATTTGCATCATATTAACTGCATCTGTGCTTTGCAGAGTTACAAGCTAGAAATATTTAAATGTAGGGCATTCACTGACGACATTGACCTCCAAAAATATTAAGGGGAAATTAGGCCATGTACGCTTTTTTTAAAATGGTTTTGAATAATACCCTTAAACTCTAATTAAACATTCTAATGAAGTATTAATTACGTCCCATTACTGCCAATGCTTTATAATTCCTTTCTAAACCCACTTTGACACAGTTCCCTTTCTGAGTCTCACCTGAAACTTTCTGATTTGGGGAGGCGATGAGGCTCACCTAAAACTTTCTGATCGGTGGTGCACCCTTTGTCATCGCCATGTCTCTGCAAAATTAAACTCAAGAGTTTCTTGTTACAAAAGGCGGTGGTTCCGCATTCTACCGGAGAACCCTCGCCGCTAGTTTTCATCTTAGCAAGTCTGATCTTGATCAGCTCATGGGGAAGTCCTTGCTATTTGCCACCTCAAAGAAGCCTGAACTCAAAATCTCGTTCTACACCGGTAGACGCTGTACCACTTGTGGTGTGAACTCCAGTCGACTTCTAGGCAAAATCTCTGTGCCGTTGGATCTCACCGGAATGGATTCTCGGGCTGTACTCTTCCACAACGGGTGGATTAATGTGGGTAAAGTTAAGAGTTCGTCAAGTGCTCAGTTTCACTTGAATGTGAAGTCGGAGCTAGATTCGAGATTCATGTTCCAGTTCGATAGGGAGCCCGAATGCAGCCCACAAGTTTTTCAAATTCAAGGAAGTATTCGCCAGCCAGTTTTACCTGCAAATTTAGTTTTCGTTCCACTGGCGATCCCAATCAAAGATGCAGGTTCATATTTTTCTCTGAATTTTATGGAATGATCTGATTATATGTTGTTAATCCAATTTTCCAATCAAAATTTTGATTTGGTTCTTGCTGGAATTTTACTGTAAGTGGGTCTAATTAGCGTTAGAACAAATATGTGGTCCTTTACTCTTTTAATTGAAAACTGAAGGCTGAAAAAAGTAGCCTCTTGTGTTCATAATTAGAGCTTATGTTTCACTCACTTCAAGTTAAAGCAAAATCATATACTTTAATACCAAATCTACTTTTAATTGATTACATTGAGGTTTAGTTCACTATTTCATATAATAGTTTGCTTTGCAAGGGAATCTTGATTTTGAATAAAGTATTAGGTAATTATCTTACTCTGAATCTTTTGAGTGAATTTTACTCGTAGAATTTGTTAATTAAGAACATTTGCTTATGTGCATTTATTTTGCAGATTTGCCAATGCCTAATCTTAATTGACGTGTTGCAATTTGGGAGTGGTGGCCTATTTTTTGTCTATCCTTTATGCTTAGATTCTGGTAAAACTCTGTGGATCTGTTTACCTTTTGTGCTTTGATGGATGTGTTGAGATATTGGGCAGCATGTTTCAATTGAACCTGGTTCTGAGGTTTTTTTCTCCAAATTCGAACAACACTACAGTAATTGAAGGTTAGAGGATGAAGGGTAATTCGCCAATTGAAAGAATTGATACCGTCCACCCACCATGGATTATAGGATGGAGAGTGATCACCCAAGATTATATGGAGCTCCAATATTTTATTGTATAGTTTCAACCTATTCCATGAGGGTATTGCTTAGTGTATCAATAGTTTTTCTATAGTTTATGGAGAAGAGAAGAGAAGAGTGTGTGTATTGCACAATAATGGATTGCTCTTTTCTTGATTTTCCATCAATTTTATGCACGTGATTGATTACATTTTTAAAATTGTGTCTTCCATAACATTTTATTGTCTTTGGAAAAACAACGAGTTTAGTGCATACAATAACATTTTTTTGAATTTCCTTACTTTTGAGTGATTGTCACTTTTTTTTTTTTTTTAAATTTTGTCACTTTTTGAGTGTTTGTCACTTTTTTAATCTCTTTAATTTCTTTTAATTTGTGCTACTTTTTTGAATTTGTCACTCTTTTAAAATTTCACTTTGAATTTTGTCACTTTTTTTAATTTTTTGTCACCTTTTAAGTTTTTGTCAATTTTTAAGAAGATAAAAAAAAAAAAAGAAATAATATGTTATATTTTTCTAACATAATCAGCACGTGGATTGGCCGGACGTGCTGATTATTTTAAAAATATGATTACTGGTGCTACACAAATGGATGGTACTACTTTGGTATTTATCACTTTTTTTTAGTTTTGTCACTTTTGTTGAGTTTGTGTCACTTTTTTTAAAAAAAAAGTAAAAAAGTGACAATTTATATAAAAAAGTGACATTGTGCTATTTTTTCATTTTACAAAGTATTTTTTACTTCTTAAAAATTTTTCATATGATTTTTCAAAACATTGTGTCACTTTTTTTGAGTTTGTGTCACTTTTTTGAGTTTGTATCACTTTTGGAGTGTGTGCGTCACTTTTTTTTTAGTTTTGTCACTTTTTTAAGTTTGTGTCACTTTTTTAAAAAACGTGACAATTTTTATATAAAAAAAGTGACATTGTGTCACTTTTTCATTTTATACAGTATTTTTTACTTCCTAAAAATCTTTCACATGATTTTTCAAAACATCCTTAATTTTAAGGGTAATTTTGTAAGTACCCCAAATATTAATCAGACCAGTGGCGGAGCCACGTATAGCCCAGTGTGGGCACAGGCCCACACTGAACTTTGTGATTTTTTTTATTTTAGTTTTTTAAGTTAAAGGAGAAGAAAGGCTTTTCATTTCTAAAATTGATGAAGAAGATATGGTCTTCAATTGTCCTTAATCAACTCCAATTTGATTTATTCTTAGTTATATCACCATTCGAAATGGACATAAAACTATGTAGTAATTTGTTTCTCTCCTTTACCTAAAGTGGATTTTGCTAAAATGCATTGATAATAAAATATTTCCGTTGAGAATGTCGTAAATACGTTCTTAGGTTGAAAATGACGTATACGAAGAATGAATTAATAACGTATTCAAAAAAAAAAAATTCGGGGGCGCTACCCCCGAACCCCCGTGGCCTCCCATCCCTTCACCTCTAGGCCCCCCCTGGTCTGACAAGCTGGCTCCGCCCCTAAATCAAACTATTCTTGATGCATGCATTGGAAGTATTTGACAGTTCACAGACGTGCTGTGCTGATGGCAAATGCCAATAAATAAATATGGGATAAAAAGTGAAAATGGTAAAAAGTTGGGGATGGTGGCTGCAATTTTTTCGTTTGCAATGGTTCACCAATTATCATCCGTTGAGTTGTGACTGAACGTAATTTAATTTTTTACTGTCAATATACTCCAGTGAGTACTATTTGTCAACGTGCTGGTAGTTTTTTTTTTTTTGATAATCCTGCATTTTTGGAAAGTAAAAAAAGCCAGCCATATCCATCGGAAGAAGCTTTAGACGTGTTATATACCTAACCTTTATCTTCTCCCACAGTCCCACCAGGGGCGGACGCAGGACTTGAAACTTAGGGAGGCACAATTAAACTCGAAAAAAAGTTGGGGGAAATTATACAATCGAATATTTACGTCCAAAAAACTCATACTCATGTAATTTTGCATCCGACCATTTACATAGAATATGACTTTTTCGAATGTAAAAAATTCAATTTTTTTGTTATATTCCATATAAAATTTCCTAATAAAATGATGAAAATTACATTAAAAAATTTGTATCATAAAAATAATAAATATTAATGAAATAATTGAATTTTTTAAAAAAAATATTCGAGTTGGACGTCTTTCTTCAAAACTCACGTTTACCGTATTTTTAACTATTTTCGATATCTGTTTAGACTATTCGATATGTCCATAATATAGTTCTCGAAATAAGTTTTGAGATGATATAAACAATTTGTAAAATCGATTAGCGTACGATCGTCGGAGAATCTTTAAAATTAGCTTTCAAATTTATTGTGATTTTGTCCCTATTTGTTGGATATTAAAGTCAAATTTTTAGTAAATTTTGATAAAAGTTATATATTTAAAGATTCCATGATATATATTAATAAAATTAATTGTTAACTTTGATTTAGATTAAAATTTATATTTCAATCAATACCAAACATGACTTTATTAAAAAAATATATATATATCTTCTCAAAGTTAGTGGGGCACGTGCCCCACTAGGCCCTATCCTGGTCCGTCAATGGTCCCACCAGCCTTTTGTTTTCTTGTCTTCGTTAGGTAAATTTTTGAAAGTCTATTATTGTAACATAAGAGTACATCTCTATTATTGTTGGTGTTATGCTTCTTTTGGTTGTTAATTTAATCTTTATCTGTTACTAGATATCTAGCAAGATATGGCAAAAAATAACTCATGTAATAAACTATTTGAATCATGGTTTATTGTCATTTAGCATTTCGTACGAAAGATAATTGGCCTTACTTTTCACTTGGCAAAGCATAGTTTTACATGTGCTGACAGCCCACAATACTTTGGGGTTTTCCCTTTGTAGAGTTTTCGGTGGGATTCTCCTGTACATGCAGCATGTTTTCAATACTTTTGCATTTGCGAAGAAAGTAGATTGAATTTTGTGAATTTGATTCTCTGAAGTAGACATGGCATCTAGTGGATCAATTTCGAATATTTTGGTATTTGAAACTCTCAATTACATTGGGTATTTTATAAATGGGGCTATTTCGGTTCACATAATTACTGAAATCAAACTCGAATTGAGTTTAGTTTTATCCATAACGACATATCCAAAGAACAAAATAATAATAATAATAATAATGCACAATTTTAGTTCAAAAATCTTAATTCTCGATTTTAGTTCCTAATTTTTTTAATAAAATCAAACCTGAACATTTGATTCTGATTCCTATTAAAATGCCCACCCTACTTTGAAGTTTCAATGGTTAGTCTAATAATTCCTTAAATAATGAAATTTTAAATGTTTGGAAACATATTTGATACAATAATTAAAGCAGGTTGTTTAGGATTAGTCTGACAGGACAAATTTCTATAGATTAAATGTGAAATATTTTCTTCGGTCGATTTATATCTAATATGTTTTTTTTTAATAGGGTATGTTTTAGACGAGTAGTCTTTACTTTTTTATATTCCCTTATAGATCAGGACGAGTTACCATAAGTTCAAAGAAATGACAGGTGATGATGTCTTCACTTGTTTTCTTCTATAGATTCTATGTATTATATGTTTTTTTGAAACACGTGCAAATTCATCTTCAATGTCTTCACTTGTTTTCTTTAATTGATTCAATGTATTATATGTTTTTTCGAATGGTTTAGATTACAGTTAGTAGGCAGAATCTCCATGTGAAGTGCCACTCCAACTCTTTTTCAGGCTAACCAGCAAGTTCTAGTTCTTGATTAAAGATCTCCGTTTAATGTATCTTAGTACAAAACTGTTCATACCCTCATCTTTTGAGTTATAGGTTGAAAAGACAGAAATGCCCTCAACATAATGATGAAATAGCACTTGTACATTACTTCATTATCTATTATACCTTGATATACATGTAATCTGATCTCACCAATAGGATCCCCACATGCCGTCTGAAGAGGGTTTGAATTAAGACATTTTATTGCCTTGCTGGACCCACCACACAATTTATTTTCAAAAAGTAATTTTCTCGTTTAACGTGACTAAACTGACACTAGAGTGGTTGTCTAGAGGTGATTTAAGAGAGATCTCAATCACCATTTTACTATTTGCTAATTTTAAAAGTAACAAGTTGAAATGTAAGCAAAAATCGTCAAATCGAAAAATCGAATTGAAATCGCATGTTAGAAACCGTCTGTTTGGTGCCACGTGGACCCGTCAACGAAATGGTTTTGAACCAAACCAAACCAAATCGGTCAAAATCTGTTTGGTTTAAGTTTGAGAATTTTATTTGCGGTTTAAAACCAAATCGGACCGGTGAAAAAATATATAAAAATAAAAAAATAAAAAAAATGATTTTTTTTAAAATTCATCCAAATATAGAAAATTCAATAGCTTTGTCATTTGTAAGTATTTTTGTCAATTTATAATTTTCTATTACATATATATAATAATTACCAAATAATCCTAATTTATATCTAATAATCTCGAGACCAATATAATCTATCAAAAACTCTTTTTCTCTTTAGAATTCAAATTTTTACAGTTGCTTCTGAGTCTGCATTCTCAAATGGAGGTCAGATACTTGATTCCTTTAGGAGTTTATTAGGTGCAATGATAGTTGATGCTTGTATATGCGGAAAGAATTGGTTACAAATTAAGAATGAACTTATAGTGTTGTGCCAATATTTAGATGAAGTAGAAGCGTTTGATGATTCAATGAAAGTTGTGACAAGTGGTTTATATTTTGTATTGCCATATTTTTAAAGATTCTGTTTTCGCGCGTTTTTTGCAACCCGCCAACAATTACGAGAGAGAGGGGTCAGACGATTGTGTAAGGAACAGACCTCTTGAGACAAAGTCCCAAAATGGGATGCGTATGCCAGTGAAGGATTACAATTGGGAAGTAGACAAAACGCCTCCAAGGGGCGCAAGCACACGAGTACTGAAAAAGGATTAAATTTAAACTAAGGAATAAAAATTACATGATCTCTTGTAGAGAGTTTTTGATTCGCCTCTTTCTTCTATGACGTTACTTCTTTTATACTTCTTGAGCATCCCTTGGTTATCGAAACTGCTCAGACTTGCTTCGTATCCTTCGTAACCGCCCACTCTTTTAGTGAGGAATCACTTATTCGGGGAGTAGTTACTTAGTAACCGCTGCCACTACCTTTGTTGCTTCCTGGATCGTGGGATCGTGCCGGTTTACTTGCCAACCGCTTCCAAACTGTATCCTTTAGACTTGTTTGATTTTGGGCGACTTGGGGTTCTGGGCGACAATGAGGCTGTCGTCCTGGGCGATTGTGTCGTACTATCTTTGTTCGGCCTCTGGGCGTCCTACAACCTTGGGGCGATGGTATTCCTTTGTTCTTGGGCTTCCAATATTCAGGTTTTTCCACAGGCCTCCAACTTGGGCTTTTCTTCTTGGGCCTTTTAATTGGCTTCTGTTGGGTCTTTACCTTGGATTTATCAATTGGACTTCCTTTCGATTTTGGGCTGCATTTTAGTGTGTCAACAATTACCTCCCAATATGGCAGAATTAATACTAATCATTAATTTTGCCATATTCATTCTGTATCTTTCCCGCAATATTTGAACTTCCCAGAATTTCAATCGTCGCTTGCGTTCTAGTGCTTGAAAAGTTGCGACGTTATAAACCCTTAAAACCCCAAAAGTACGCGGCATCCTTTTCATTCACATTTCTGCGGCATTACGTCTTTCTTTGCCATTTCACCGTCTTCCTTGCGGCAACCTTCGATTTAGACCAAACCGATCCTCGAGAACAAACCACTTTCTGTGCTGTAATGACTACTTCTCAAACTTCTTCGGACAATGTTTTCAGTTTTGAGGACTTCCAGACCCTTCTTGCAAGACCATATGTGAACCCGTCTTTTCTTTCGCAATCCAATGCTGACCGCAACGAGTTTTATCTGGGTCCATCATTCAATGATGCTGAAGCCGTCGAACGGGCCGCGGTCGGTCATTTGTTTCCGTGCTCTGAGGATCTCCCTTTCTCGCAATCTTTGCCATTGAGGCCGATCCATGATAGAGGTATTCGTACTTGGCCTAAAACTGATGCATCTTTCCGTAGGTGGCATGCACGTATGGTGGCTCATGGTCCCACCAAATCAATTTTTGAACGTGCTAAAATTCTGGACCTATTGGAGATTACCCTTTT
Organism: Fraxinus excelsior; assembly: GCA_019097785.1. NCBI lineage: Eukaryota > Viridiplantae > Streptophyta > Magnoliopsida > Lamiales > Oleaceae > Fraxinus > Fraxinus excelsior. The sequence continues at coordinate 22,422,489 of CM032628.1, forward strand.
CCCCCCAACATATGACCCTGTGCTTTTTCCAATCGCCCTAAGTTATTGGTCCCCCGAGTTCAATACCTTTGTTTTTCCTCTTGGTCCCATGACCATTACCTTGAGGGACGTTGGGGCTTTGCTGAATCTTCCGCCTTTGGGCGATACTATTTTTCCTGGCATGCTAATTTCTGGGGCTGCCCCAAAATTTGATAAAAAGCTTACTGAGTCTTACTCGAGCCTGCAGGGCAGTTATGTCACCGCTGTATCTGAGCCTGGCCATTCTGAGCGAGTCGCTTTTCTCCAAGTCTAGCTTTGTAAATATGTCCTTTGTGTTCCTAGTTTGAAACCCTCTATGAGCTACTTGCCCCTATCTCATGAGTTGGCTCGGGGTAGACCTTTGAACTTATGTTCATTCCTCCTGGCTGCTCTTTATAGGGGCATGACCATGCTCCAATTCCAATTGAAGAATAGTGCATCTCCCACTGGCAGCGGGCCCTTATGGCTTGCTCAATTGTGGTTGAGATCTTATTTCCCTCAGCTGGGTATTCCACATTTTCCTCCTCGTGAGGTTTCCTGTTATGGGCTTTTTATTCATCAACTGAGGCCTGTAAATATGTCCATGAGAGATGTTTTCACTTTCTTCCACACTTTGAATTCAACCCTTTCGTTCTTTCCTTTTCCTTCTGAGCAAATCCCTCCTTTTGTGCGGCCTCCTTCTACTTTGGCCGAGGCGGATACATTTCTGCCTGTTTGGGTTCAATTTTTAGTAGGGAGAGAATTGTTTCATGACATTCTGATAGGGACCAATGCTAAGGCGGGGGTAGAGATATATGCGCCTCAATTTTGTGCTCGCCGCTTGGTTTTGGCCAAATGTGGCCTATCCCTCCTTGCTACTCCAATAATTTGATGGATCGCTTCTACATTCTCAACAAGGCAGAAGCCCAAGCCATCGACGTCCGTAATAAACTTTTGGCAACCGGCTTTACTTTCGCTCCCTTCAATCCTACTGCTGCTACTCATCCTCTTTTTGACCAACTGTGGCCGTCAGTGAAGCAAATGTTATTTTCAACTGATGCGAATCGCGCTTTCCACCTCCTAGATAAACAGGGTATTTTTCCCATTTCCACTGCGTCCCCTTCGCGTTCTACGCGCTCCCCAGTTTCGAAGCCTACCGTTTCTAAAGGTGCTCCTAGTCGCAAGCGGCCAGCTGCGACCGTAATATCCCTGCAAGATGATGATGATGATGACGCTCCCCTCATCATAAGGAGAAAGGTAACTGAACTTCACCTACTGCACAAGTTGTTTTCTTTTCATGCGATAATGATTTGCTTTTCTTTCCAGAAGGATTCTCCTTCTGGGGCTATGGTTTTGGCCGATTCTTCCTCATCCCTTCTTGTCAAGGCTGCGCCGCCCAAACATCAAGCTCCAGTAACATCGTCTTCAGTCGATCCCCTTCCTCAGGGTGTCGACCCCCCAAGCGTGGTCCTAGAAGGTAAGGCTTACTTTTGATACCTTTGGCCTTTCTTTATCGCTGCTGTTTTCATTGATTTACTGCGGTATGACATGTGCAGAGACTCTGGCGTCTTCGTCTGGTGGGGAAGGTCCTCCTTGCCCAGCTAAAGGGAAATCTCCTCAAGTGATGGAAGAAATAAAGGGAGCTCCTGAATTTCCAACCACCGGCGATGAGGTCTTTTTACTGCGCTCTTATCTCTGATTTTGCTTTGTTGTGTAGAGAAACCTTCAATATTGGCAACTTTCTTTTGCAGGAATCTGATAACATTCTCAACTCTATCCAAGACCTATTCACCTCTTGGGCGCGCATGAAAACATCCTCTGCATCGTCTTCCATTCCTGCGCACGAGAACATGACACTTCTCAAACATGCACTGTTTGAGTATGTTTCCTTCATGGATATGGAGATCGGCCGTGCCAGCGCTGCTCAGCAAAAGGCCAAGCTAGACATGTTGAGTGCGAACCTACTGCAAGTGCTCTCACTCCCATCGCTCAGCATTTCTACTGATTTTAAAGTGAAGCTGAGGGTTCTTCACGCCGACATCGTTTCCTTGCTGGCCAAAAACGCAGAATTGAAGACCAGAAGTGCCCAATATCTTCGCGCTTCTTCTGAGAAAGAGTCTTTGCTCCAGGAAATTGACAGGAACCATGCTGACTTGACTGAGGTTTCTTCAGAACTTGTAGTGGAAGACTCTTTGATGTTGAGCCTGACTGCTGAAATGAAAGAGCTGCAAGCGAAAATGAACGATTGCATGGCGAGAATAGCTGCTAAGAGGCGTACTGCATCCCAAGGAATTGCAAAAACCAAATCTTTATTGGAGCAGTATCAGAAGTTGGAGGTTGACGATGACTTGGTGGCGGAGTTTGGTATCCTTTCCTCCAGGCAAGGCGAAGAGTTGGATAGACTTAGGCAACAGATGCGCTCAGCTTGGGGCGATTTGTAATTGAACATTTACTGTTCTAATTTTTGTAACTTTTCGCGCTGACATGAATAGTTATTTTGAAGTGGTGTTTATCCCTGATCGCCGATTTTCTTCGTACTCAGTTTTTGTGCCAACATTCATGCATATTCTTTTGGCATTTGAGTTTTCTTCCCTAAATGTTTGATCCATATTGGTTTCACTCACTGGTCATAAATGTGACCTTCCAGATTCCGGCTTTTGATCTTCCAACCCCTATAAATATGCCTGTTTATACTCATCGTTTTCATCCTCATGCCTTCTCAAATTCAATTTCCCACCATCAGAGTTTCCTGCCACTGCATGGCACTCCGGTCGTTTCCCAACAATTTTTCCTTCTACAGGGATGGGTTTCTCGACTCATCTCCTTCGTTTTGACATCACTTTTGGTATGGGAGGTATAGGAAATGTCAAACCGAGGCAAGATTTTTGCCCTCGGTTTGCTTGTTGAGAGTGCTTCTCTTCGCCTACTATTGCAGCAATGCTTTTAGGAAGGCTGTAGGGAACATTTCACTCTCTTAATTGGCCACGGATTGAAGGGCTGCTCCTCTCCGCCTGCCTTTGCAGCAATGCATCTAGGAAGGTTGTAAGAGTAGTTCACCTTCTTACGGCCATAGGCTGAAGGGTTGCTTCTCCTTGTCTACCACTGCAGCAATGCGTTTGGGAAGGATGCAGGGGCAGTTCACCCTCTTACGGCCATAGACTGAAAGGCTGGCCGTACTGGTTTCACTCTTTCTGTCCCTTTCAGTCAGAAGATAATTTGTAGCGTGTATCGCCTTGTATTTTGCCTATGTCTTTTAATTTTTTGTAAAGAATGGTTTGTAAGGAGCACTGGATAATAAAGGACTTTGTTTTGAATATGCCTTGTTCTCTCTGATTTTCTTAGAACGTGATCGTCCAATTTTACTTACCGCCATCGTTCGGCATGAATACATCACAATTGTAATCATACCATTTACGTATATATTCTATTTATTTTGCTATCAGAACGTGATCGTCCAGTTTGTTAACTGCCGTCGCTTGGCGTGGTTATATTATGATTGCGATTTTATCACTCAAGTGTTTATCTGTTCACTTTCCCAAAGGGATGGAACATATCTCTTCAGGTACTTACCATTAATAAATCTTATGTGCCTAGTACCATCTAAATCTTCCAAGTGGTAAGCTCCATTAGGCAACACACTCTTCACTCTATAAGGCCCTTCCCAATTTGGCGACCATTTGCCATACTTTGGGTCCTTACTATCTAAAGGAAGTATTGTCCTCCAAACCAATTCGTCCGCATTAAAGAATTTGGCTATAACTTTCTTATTGTAAAATCTAGCCATTCTTTGTTTCTGAACTTGCAACCTGTCTAGCACGTCTAACTTCAATTCGTCTAATTCTAACAAGTTTTGAACCAACGATTCCTTGTACTCATTCTCGTTCAATTCGTACTGCCGACGCACCCTTATGGATTGCACGTTGATTTCTACGGGCAATACAGCCTCCTGCCCATAAGTGAGTTGGAAAGGCGTGACGTTGGTGCTCGAGCGGGGCGACGTTCTGTAAGCCCATAAGGCCTTGTTCAAGCATTCGTGCCAATTTCTGGCATTTTCATCTATCATCTTCCTTATGATAGATTTCAGAATCTTGTTGGATGACTCTGCTTGACCGTTTGACTGAGCGTAATACGGTGTGGAATTTACCAATTTAATTCCAAACTCGCTCAAGAATTCCTTCACCTGATCTCCATTTAGGGAAGTCCCATGATCTGCCATTAAAGTTTGTGGGATCCCAAATCTGTGAATGATGTGGTCTCGGACAAACTCTATGATATTTTTCTGGGTGATTTCCTTTAGAGGGACTGCCTCAACCCACTTGGTGAAAAAGTCCGTGGCGACTATAATAAAGGTGTGTTGTTTGGACGATGGAGGGTAAATCTTCCCTATCAAATCTATCGCCCAACCTTTGAACGGCCAAGGCTTGATAATGGGTGCCATGTTGCTTGCTGGTGCCCTCTGTATTGGACCTTGTTTTTGGCATGCTAAACAGCTTTTTGCATATTGAACACACGATTCACCCATCTTTGGCCAAAAATATCCACTTCTAATAATTAGCCACCTCATCTTTTGGCCAGCCTGATGGGCTCCACATATCCCTTCATGCACTTCGGCCATAATTGTCTTAGCCTCTTGCAAGTTCACGCATTTTAATAATACACCATCAGAACGTTTTTTGAACAACTCTTCGTCTATTAACGCATAGTTCAATAAATGCAATTTCGTTCGTCTATCAATTCGCCCATCAAGCTCTTTGAAGGACTCCTTAATCTCATCTATCCAATCCAGTGCGGCCCCACTTTCTATGCATTGAATTTCCGTTTTTCTTGCCCTCCGCTGAACAACGGGCAACATAGTTCCGTATTCGTGGATAGATTCCCAACTTATCGCCTTTGAATAGCCAGAAGCCAACTGGGCCAACTCGTTGGCCATGTCATTGTATATTCTATTGACACATTGAAGCTCTACTTGGTCAAATTCTTCCAATAACTCTTGGGCGATTTCGTATAAACTTATGATAGAATCACTTTGGCATTTGAAATCATCGGTCAATTGATGAATCACCAATTGAGAATCGCCCCTGACGATTACATTCTTTATTTTCATCTCTACCATCAATTCCAAGCCTACAATTAAGGCTTCGTACTCGGCTTGATTATTAGTACAGATTCTGTCCAAGGTGAATGCGAACTTATAGCAAACCCCTAAAGGATTTATCAAAGCCACTCCTACCCCTGCTCCTTTAGAAGTTTTCGATCCATCAAAATATAAAACCCATGGTTTTAATTCAAATGAATCAACCTCGAGTTCTAGTTCGTGAGGTACGTCCAGGCATGGATGATCGGTCAGAAAATTAACCAAGGCCTGATTTTTAACTGCCTTTTGGGGCACATACTTTATTTCGAATTCCGACAGTGCTAAAGTCCAAAGACCCACTCGTTGGTGTAAAATAGGGCGAGAAAACATGTATTTGAACAGATTAACTTTGGAAATTAGATAGACTGTTACAGGCCGTAAATAGGCCCTTAATTTTGTACATGTGAAGTATAATGCGAGACACAACTTCTCGATAGCAGAATAATTACATTCACATTTGGTTAACCGTCTATTTAAGTAATAAATCGCCCTTTCTTCGCCAACTTGGTCTTCTTGTGCGACCATTCCCGCTATCGATTCTTGTTCAGCCGACACGTACAGTTTCATCGGCCACCCTTGGATTGGCGACACCAACACTGGTGGGCTTGTTAAGTATGTCTTCAGGCTTTCGAAAGCCTTTTGATGTTCTTCTTTCCAGATGAATTCGTCTTGATTTTTCAGCTTTAGGAGAGGCGAAAACGCTTTCGTTCGCCCTGCACAATTGGATATAAAGCGTCTTAGAAAATTGATTTGGCCTAAAAACCTTTGCAGTTCTTTTTTATTATTAGGAGCCTTAGCTTCTAAAATAGCCTTCGCTTTATTCTTATCAAGTTCAATCCCTCTTTTATGTACCAGGAATCCAAGGAAATTTCCTGCATTCACGCCAAACGCGCATTCCAAAGGGTTCAATCTTAGTTTATGCTGCCTCATTCGTTCGAATGAACATCGCAGTTGTTCAAAATGGTCTTCTTCTTTAACAGATTTGACCACTACATCATCTACATAAACTTCCACAAATTTGCCTATCATATCATGAAAAATGAGATTCATTGCTCTTTGATAAGTTGCCCCCGCATTTTTTAGTCCAAACGGCATTACTACCCACTCAAAGCATCCTAAAGACCCAGGGCATCTAAAGGCAGTTTTGTGTATATCTTCGTCGGCTATGTAGATTTGATTATATCCCGAATATCCATCCATAAAAGAGTACATCACATGCCCTGCAGTTGAGTCTACTAGAGAGTCTACTGTAGGCATTGGATATTCGTCTTTGGGAGTAGCCAAGTTCAAATTCCTGAAATCTATGCATACCCTCAACTTGCCATTCTTTTTTAATACTGGCACTATATTGGATAACCACTCCACATATCTGGTCGTTCTAATAAAACCCGTTTTTAGCAATCGCTCTATTTCTTTTTTTGATCTCTGGCAATACATTGGGGGCGAAACGTCTAGGATGTTGCTTATGAGACTTAAAATTTGGTTTAGTCGGCAACCTATGTTCTACCAAGTTTTTATCCAAACCAGCCATGTGTTCATATTCCCAAGCAAAACAGTCTTTATATTCTTTCAATAAAGCGATTAATCTGTTACTAACCTCGTGAGGCAACATTTGGCTAACGAACGTTGGGCGATCCTCTCCTTCTTCACCAATGTTAACCCTGACCAAGGGGTCTTGAGCTTGCGCATATCCTGACTTAGGGATCTTCGTCGCTTCATCATCCACGTCGCTCAGAGAATTTTGCTCTTCCAAGCAATCCACTTTATGAACTTCCCAATCCAAGCTCTGCTCCATTTCGGACACTATCAATTTGTCCTTCAGCATCTTTAACGCCGCTTCTTCTTTCTTCATACATCCACATTCTTTATTGAAAGCCATCAGCTTGGCTCTGAAGGCCTGAACTTCGGCCTTTTGTTTTTGCTGTCGAACATTCATTTAAGGTTGTTTGGCCTCTTTTTTGCCAATTACTGGCTCTTCCAAGGCCACTATGTTTGGCCTCATTTGATTAAATATTTCAGTGAGTGAATCCATTGAGAAAGGCTCTTCGCTTTGGGCAGTAATTTGAGTTTCTTCCCCATCTTGAACAACTCTGACGGGCCCATAATTCCCTTCATACATGAATCTCTCCACTGAATTCGCTTCCACGACAAAGGGCCTATGGTCTGCATGTACCACCTCTGCTTCCCCTTTGTCGTTCCAGAAGACTAAACATTGATGGAGTGATGAGGGAATACATCGACTGCCATGGATCCAATCTCTTCCTAGTAGCACGTTGTAGCTGGTAGGACCATCTATCACGAAGAAAACAGTAGTCCTGGTGGTTGTCCCTACATTTATGTCCAGTGGCATAACCCCTTTTGCTGATGTTGCCCCACCATTGAAACTTGTAAGAATGACTTCCGTCGGGATCATATCGCTTTCTGTCTTAGCAAATTTCCTCATCATTCTAGCTCGAATGGTGTTTATAGCCGCTCCATTATCAATGAGTACTTTTACTATTGGTACACCATTAACCAAAGCTTTGATGTACAGTGGCCTTAAGTGTTTGGTTAACCTCATCGCTGGTTTGTTGAAGATGACTTTTTCAGCAGCGTCTATTTCCACTTCCTGCCTATTTTCTGGCGGGCTATCTCTTGGTGATAGATCAACGTGCAGCACATCGGACTGAGCTTTCTTTCCTTGGGTCCTTTCCTTCTCTTTTCCCAATATTTCTTCTTCAGTTACCCAATTTGTAGGAGGAAGCATTATTCTAGGGGGCGATCCATACTTTTCAGAGCGAGGTACCCTCTTTTTCCTTTTTGGCGTCCCATACAGCACATAGAAATCAAACGATCGACCAGATGGTTTTCCCAATAGATCCACTTCGCGGACCCCTTCCTGGTGCAATTGTTTCAACAGGGTGTTGCGCGACACTCCCCTTTTCCGTCTCTCTGCTTCTAAATTAATCTCTTCTTCAACATCTGTCATACCATCGTTCTCGCCATCATCATACATTTCTCTGGAAGTTTGGCCTTCATCGCAGACTAGCACGCAGGCGTCTTCCTCATTATCCTCTTTTCCTTTGCTTTTGAACTCATCGGCCAACAAGTAGTTGTTAGCCAGGACAGGAGGTAATGTGCCAAACTGGATAGTTAGAGGTTGTTCGGGATCATCTTCATCTTTCCTGTCTCGCTCAAACTTCGATCTACCAGATGAGCTTTCCGGCAAATCTCCCATTGATTCACCAGTGCCTGTTTCTTCGCTATCTTCAAAAACGTTTTCGTTGGCTATTCTGAGCGTTTTGGGCGCTCTAGGGCGTGATTCCCCTTGCTGTTGCCTCATCATCCGCCCGTAATTACGTTGGTAACGCCTTTGTTGGGTTCTGGTCATTTCATTGAACGGCATTACCCTTCCTGCGTTGTTCTGGAACGAATGCCATACATTGGGCTGGTGAGGCTGCGGCCTAAATGTTCTTCTTTGACCGGCCGACCCAAACCCCCTTTCTCTATGCACTCCTCCATACAACGGCATTCTTCGCCCCCTGACGGGCTGAGCGACTGATACGAAATCAGGCCGATGATGGGATGGCCGTGTCATTGATGACCCTGTATTCGCCTTCAACTCGTGCTTACACCTATCGCACAGAATATCTTCGCCCTGTTTGGGCTCTTTCCCTTTGATGCGTTCAAACACGCTGGGAAGCGGCTTGGGTTCTTCTTCTTCGTCATCAATCACCAGTTTAAACCTTTGCAGTTTATTTTTCAAGCCAGTCGTTATCATATTCATTGCTAGTGGCCGTGGAAATGGGTCTTCGTCCACCGCCATCTTTTTCTTTTCTTCGAACGTAATTCGTCCTGATTCGATGGCATCCTGCAACACATGGCGAAAAACCATACAATAATTAGTCGCATGTGACCATGCATTATGCCATTTACAGTACTTTTTACCTTAATTTGTTCAGGGTCTGTCAATTTGTGTTTGTCGCTCAACCTTATCTGCTTATCTTTATATAATTTATCGAATATAAGATCAGCTTTGGTTATGTCGAACGAGAACGCTCGCGTTTTTCTGTTTTCACCTTTTGCAGGTTCATCTTTGCCTACTATTTTTGGCTTAACTAACATAGGACAAGTATATGCTTCTCCTTTTACTAGATCAGCCAAGCATATTTCGGTCTGGTCATAATAACCATCATCGATAGTATGAACATTGAAATTTGGGTCTTTATAATAAGTCCCTTTACTGGAATTTTTCATTTGTTCTTCCTCTCTTACCAGTCGCTCATATCTAACGACATTCGCGCTAAGTTGGAATAAATCTGGGAATTCTCTATCTTGGAATTTCTTCTTTAGATCAAAGCTTAAACAACTTTGTGCGATTTTGACAAATTCCTTTTCAGGTAATGGCATGAAGCATTTACTTCTGGCCGTTTTGAACCTTTGTAGGAAATTTTCTGCCCATTCGTTAGGCAATTGACGTAAATTCGCCAAATCGGCCAGTGTAACCTTAGACTCAGTTTTATAAAATTGAGCATGGAATAATTGCTCTTTTGTTGCCAAGTTTGGACGGAGTTTGCTGGCAAATTAATAAACCAAGAAAAAGCCACCCCTGTTAAGGAACTTGGGAACAACCTCAACTTATGGTAATCATTCACCTCACCACTTTGCAACGTGAATCTCCCTACATGTTCTAGTGTAGATACTTCTCCTAGGCCAGTGAATAGTGAGAATTCCGGTACTTTGTACCCTCTAGGCCATGGATATGCCTGATCTATCCAATCAGGGTATGGCTTGGTGTAAATTGGCCTAATCACCCCAACTGCTATTTGATCTTGTACTATTTCCATAATTTGGTTTCTTAGCACGGCGTTAGGGTCATATGGGTTCCCCATTGGTTGATTTACTGGCTGATTCGTGGGAGGTCTAGTGGTCTGCCCTTGATTGGCCATAAAAGTGCCATTATTCAGGTTGTTATAACCGGTAAACTGAGTGTTTAAACCGTCATTCGTACGCAACCCGTTCTGTCCAATATTTGGGACATTGTCTTTCATGGTGGTACTACCCCCCAGGTTGGACGTAGTGTTACCATTATTCACGTTTATGGTTCCATTTCCCCCTGGGTTTGAAATAGAAGGGCCAAAAGGTGGCTCCAAGTTTGGGCCAGAATTTACACCAAGAGAATTGTATGGCGAGGTATGCCCTACGATAGTCCTAGATTGGAAGTGATTATCTATAGGCATGACAGGTTGACATATTTGGCCTACCAACTTATTCATGATTTCATTCAACGTATTTAGTTGTTTAGCCATATTATCAAAATGCCTATTCTCGTTTTGGGTAAATTTCTCTATATTATGAATGCTACGTAGATTTACCTGTTCGACGACATCCTGCGTGAGTTCTCCCAGCAATGCACGCATTGTGCGAGGGCTCAATTCTGTCATTGGCTTGTAGCGGCTGTGACTGATTGGATTTTGTCCATCTGTCTGTGGAGAGTGTTGTTGCTCCTCGTATCGCTCAACCACAGACTGGACTACTCCTTGACTTGCTGGTTCTTTATCGGAATTTTTATGAGGCATGATATATTTTCTCTTTTTGTATCTTCACTTACCAAACACCAACCGTCCCACTGGGCGTGCCAAATTGTTTTCGCGCGTTTTTGCAACCCGCCAACAATTACGAGAGAGAGGGGTAGACGGTTTTGTGTAGGACGTTGCATCACATCAGTGCGCCGAGAGCCCCAATTCGTACCCACCAACGATGTTCTGCCCTATTTCCTACAAACTACCCACGTCTCTCCACCCCAGACCACGACCCCACGCCCCCGGGCCACCACCGCCTCGAGTATCTGCGCACAGTCGAACGGTCCGCCGACCACTTGGGATCGTAGACACATAAAATTGCTCCATAGGCGCGCTCTAATCCACCCACGAGTACTGAACATGGACTTTAATTTAAACTAAGCGACAACCCTACTTAAAAATTACATGATCTCTTGTAGAGAGTTTTTGATTCGGTCTCTCTTCTTCTATGACGTTACTTCTTTTATACTTCTTGAGCATCCCTTGGTTATCGAAACTGCTCAAACTTGCTTCGTATCTTTCGTAACCGCCCACTCTTTTAGTGAGGAATCACTTATTCGGGGAGTAGTTGCTTAGTAACCGCTGCCACTACCTTTGTTGTTTCCTGGATCGTGGGATCGTGCCGAGTTTACTTGCCAACCGCTTCCAAACTATATCCTTTAGACTTGTTTGATTTTGGGCGACTTGGGGTTCTGGGCGACAATGAGGTTGTCGTCCTGGGCGATGGTGCCGTACTATCCTCGTTTGGCCTCTGGGCGTCCTACAACTTTGGGGCGATGGTATTCCTTTGTTCTTGGGCTTCCAATATTCAGGATTTTCCACAGGCCTTCAACTTGGGCTTTTCTTCTTGGGCCTTTTAATTGGCTTCTGTTGGGTCTTTACCTTGGATTTATCAATTGGACTTCCTTTCGATTTTGGGCTGCATTTTAGTGTGTCAACAGATTCTCTTATCTATTTAGTATCCAATACTATGATGATATAACGAATGCATTTGTTTGACAATGGAGACTATGAATCAAGTGTGACAACAATTGGTGTTTGAGTATATGTGAGAAACTGAATTCGTAACAAAATACAATGGTAAGCTTGTGTAATTGTTATGTTTATGTATTATAAACAAATGATTTATTATATTATGGTTGGTTATTCTCTCTGTCTAATCAGTAGTTTTGTTTTTCAGATATATTATATTATGGTTGGTTATTCTAATGATCACGAGATCTTGTTGAACATCATTATATTTTTTGGGCTTTATATTTAGTTTAGTAGACTTGTATTATAACGTTATCGTAACGTCTTAGCCTAAAATGGCAAACAAAAAACTATATTTTAGTTTATTGTGATTTCACTTTGATTTAGTTGGTATTTAAATTCGTAGTAGATATATTTAATTTGTTTTAGATTTATTGTTAGTAAGATATAAATATATATTGAATTCAATGAATTAATGACATAGAAGTAGACGGACAAAAAATATACGGTGAAACCGGCGGTTTAAAATCGGACCAAACCGTTAGGTTTAGGTTTGAGTTTTTTTCAAACCGTTCAAAATTGTTTGGTTTATGTTTGAGTTTTTCTCAAACCAGTTTAAATGATTTGGTTTGAAAATTTGTCAAAAACCGCAAAAATCGAACCGCTTACACCTCTAAGTTGAATAAGACTCTAATGTGCTGTCAAAACATGTCACTTTATAATAATGCCTTGATAGTTGTTGGGCTCAGGAATTGAGAAAATTGTCATCAACATTGTGAAGTACCCCGTGAAGGCACGAAGGATTGTTGGATCCCATGTTTCATTCTCGCAAGTGTGATGACATTTGGGAGCGCATCGAGTGAAAGGTCGAAACATTGTCACACTCTCATAGTAAAGGAGTTAAATTTTGACAATCAAACATATATTTGACAGCTATGATCAGTCAAGATCAAATCTCATCTCCACATTACCCTGTCCAATTGGAGTCAAGCTTGTTAATTATATATACTGAATAGAACATGTTATTTTTGGCAAAATTAGGTTCACACAACCTGTAACCTTTAATTTATTTTCTTGTGTTGATTCAATATATCGTATTAAACATGTCCTGTACGAGGAAATAAATGTCTTATTCCTAATTCCATAAATGTGAAATTGCCTTTTCGATTACAATTAGTATGTGCACTCACTTTATGAGATAGTAGTTTCAGTGCATGTAGCAAAAGGCCATTGGATATAATTGTCGGAATGAATAACAAAAATATTCAGAAAATCAAAATTTTCTCTAATTCAAAAATTCAAGATTATAACTAAATATTCATATGTATGTTTAATTAGTAAATAATAAATATTCAAAAAATTTGATACGTTAGTCTCCTATGGTATTCTACAATCTCTCAAATTCAGCCCATATGGAATAATTAATGTATTTGTTTTTGGTTCCATTTAATATCTATTCATAGAGATAAAAGAGTTTCAAATTAAGCACAAAAATTCATAGTAATTGAAAATAAGTTACAATACTTTATAGAACGGGTTAATTTCACAAATGGTCACTGAAGTTACCTGAAAATTTCAAAACGGTCACTGAAGTTTCAAAGTTTCAGAAACGGTCACTGAAGTTTGAAATTTCTTTCAAAACGGTCACTGAATTTTCAGATTTTTTGGTCAAGTTTGAGGCAATTTTTCGGCAACTTCCGACTACCAAATCCGTCGATTTCGGATACCGTTGGAAAGCCCACAATGTCCTCTTGAATTACCACCAAAAATCTCCCCAAAATTCCAAGTGAATCGGCCGGAATAAACCCACGAAGTCGGCAATCGAAAATTGTGAAAATTTGCCCAGATTTTCAAATTTTTTAGGCAAGTTTGAGGCAATTTTTCGGCAACTTCCGACCACTAAAACTGTCGATTTCGGATACCGTTAGAAAGCCCACAATGTCCTCTTTAATTACCACAAAAAATCTCCTCAAAACTCTAAGTGATTTGGCCGGAATAAACCCACGAAGTCAGCTAACCAAACTGGGCAAAAAAGTCCGAAAATCTGCCCAGTTTGGGTAGCTGATTTCGTGAGTTTATTCCGGTCGAATCACTTGGAGTTTTGGGAAGATTTTTGGTGATAATTGAAGAGGACATCGTGGGCTTTCCAACGGTATCCTAAATCGACAGTTTTGGTGGTCGGAAGTTGTCGAAACATTGCCTCAAACTTGCCCAAAAAATCTGAAAATCTGGGCAGATTTTTATAATTTTCGGTTGCCGACTTCGTGGGTTTATTCCGGCCAAATCACTTGGAGTTTTGGGGAGATTTTTGATGGTAATTGAAAAAGACATCGTGGGCTTTCCAACGGTATCCGAAATCGACGGTTTTGGTGGTCGGAAGTTGCCGAAAAATTGTTTTAAACTTAGCCAAAAAATCTGAAAATTCAGTAACCGTTTTGAAAGAAATTTCAAACTTCAGTGACCGTTTCTGAAACTTTGAAACTTCAGTGACCGTTTTAAAATTTTCAGGCAACTTCAATGACCATTTGTGAAATTAACCCTTTATAGAACTATCACAGTGACATATATTTCCATGCTTTAATATTAGATACTGTCTAGTCAATCCTAGACTATCAACTCAAATTATAATCAGCATTAGCCTTGATGTGCGGGGCTGACTGTTGGTTGGCCTACCAAACCCCTCTTCCAAGAAGTTGATGTCCCACTCAAAATGAATCATTATTTCTTAGGCACTCCAAGAAGTCCAATAGTTGATGTGCGGCTGACTGTTGGTTGGCCTACCAAACCCCTCTCCCAAGAAGTTGATGTCCCACTCAAAATGAACCTCCCTTATTTCTTAGGCACTCCAAGAAGACCAATAGTTGACAAAGTAGTCATTCTCCTTTATTTTGTCGAAGTTATCAAATATAGTTCTGGACTGCCACCTTACTAACTATAGTTGCCTTTACTTTTAAAGATTTAATTTAATCGTTTTGGGCTTCCACCTATTGTCTCAACTCATCTCTTTCTTTATTAGAGGCTTCCAACGCCTTAACAGTGACCCCCGCTAATGGATGTTTGATTGGTCAACCCATTTCGCAAGAGCTGCCACCTGGCACTCGACCTCACATGTAGCTCTTTCATCAAGAGGTTCACTTCAAATTCAGCCGAGTCCAGTTTTACCTCCACCTCCGTCCTCTTCAATTCAGACTCTTCTATAGGAGACCTAGCATTTGTTAGCTCATTCTCCAAGCATGCAGAGGCTACCAACTCCTTATTTTGGCTCTACAGATCATGGAGCAGGTCCTGGATAACGAGGCCAACCCCAAGTGCGCAGAGAATTATATTTTATTTGATCGCCAAATATTTCATCTAAATACTTGAAATAATTGTGTATATATTTTCATAACTTTGATTGTTCTTTAATTCATTAATAAGTAATTAATCAAATATTTCGATAGATTGGAAACTTGACAATGAGTAAAGTAGAAAATAGAAATTCGTGTCCAGAACTGTGTAAAATTCGAGCACCAATTACTTATATAGAAATTCGAGCACCAAAGCTATATAAGAGAGCAAATATGAAGCAATATTACTTAAGAGTGTGTAAAATTACATTGCCTTCTAATGCATTAAATGTGATATTTTATAGTAGAAGATGTGGAATGGTTATCGTTGGCTGAAGAGACACGTGGCATCATTTTGAAGATCAAGGCGTCTTCACCTATGTGTCAATGCATCAATCACATGTCCAATACATTTAATATTAGTAAAAAGTAGCCACCTTATGGCCTACGTCAAATCTCTGAAAAGGAAAGTAATAGTTGATGTTGAGGTGTCTGCTATAAAGATATCTTATCAATCAATTATAGAAAGAACGTGTACGAAAAACCTCTTTAAATAAGTGAAGTGCGACATGTCTTTTCTTATTAAAAGGCTAGTTACCTCAGATTTACTATGCAGCTGGTTATACCACTTTGTCTAGGCCATGGGAGGGGTCGGCCTCTACAGGAACCTCGGATGATGTGATACATTACTCTGGCTACCTCAATATGTGGCCTCGGTTAGGTCATTAGATAGTGATGTGGAGTGTGCGCCTGATTGACTTCGTTAGCTGGCTACTTGTTATATACCTGACCTTCATCTTCTCCTTTCTCCGTCTTTTGTTTTCTTGTCTTCACTAGGTAAATTTTTTAGAGTCTATTATTGTAACATAAGAGTACTTCTCTATTATTGTTGGCATTATGCTTCTTTTGGTTTTTAATTTAATTCTCTAAACCAATTGAATCATCATTTGTTTACTATATATCTAGCAAGATATGTCAAAAAAGAACTCAAGTAATAAGAATCGTCATTTATTGTCATTTAGCATTTCGTTCGAAGGCCCGTCGGCCTGGCAAAGTATAGTTTCACGTGTGAAGACAACCCCACAATAATTTTACCTTTATCAAGAAAGCAGATTGAATTTTTTGAATTTGATTCTTGAAGTAGACTTAATATCGGGTGGTCGATTCAGATATTATAATGCTTGAAACTATTAATTATTTTAGGGTATTTTGTAAATGAAATCATTAGAGTTCATGTAATTATTGTAACTAAACTCAAACTTGAACCGTAGGTTCTGGTTCGAGCTTGATTGTGAATTGATAATTTATTCAATATCTAGCAGAAATTCAAGAAATGAAATATGCTATCCAATATATATTTCAACACTTTCTTAATCCACTAACGAATATGCTACCAAATAGCATCCAACATTTAGCAAAGTATGTCATCAAATAATATTCAATATCTAACAAAACATAAACAAAAAATTACATACTCAAAGAACAAACCAAAAATTAGAAACTAATAATAAGGAATTAATGCATTCTACAAATGCTAAAAACAACATAAATTTCTTCATCTGAAAAAGCATAACAATCAACACTGTCGATTTTTATTTTTATTTCATTGTTTTCTTTGCATCCCAATGGGCCAATGAATAAATTATAAAACATAAAAAAACCTTATAAAAAAGACAATTTTGGTTCTAGAGTTAGGTATCCACGGTTCCAGTTAAAACCAAGAATCATCTAGAATTCGAACTGTTCTCAAATCTCGATTCCAATTCCAATTCCAATTGAAAAGCCCACCCTACTTTGAAGTTTCAATTGGTTAGTTTAATAATTCCTTGAATGGTAAGCCTTATTTATCAAGATCAAACCTTCTCTCCACCCTCCCCATCCAAAAGTAGTCACTTCTTATTCATTAAAGAATGAAATTTGCAATGTTTGGAACATACTTGATACAATGAATAAGGCACCCCTTTATAGGTGAGGACAATTCCCTATAGATTAAAGAAATGAACATGTGAGGTATTTTCATCTATCGATTTATATTTAATATATTTCTTAATAAGGCATGTTTTAGGTAAGATTAGATTGACATCACGCTTTACTTTTTTATTTACTTATAGATGAGAACGAATTCTTATAGATTAAAGAAATGACATGCAATATCTTTACTTATTTTCTTCTATTGATTCAATGTATCATTTATGTTTTTTTTGAAACACTTTACGAATTCGTCTTCAATGCCATAAGAGGTATTATTCCCCATTTTCTCAAATGTGCAGCAGCCTTTTGGAATGGTTTTGATTACAATTGGTTGGTACAATTACTTTGTGAATAGTAACAAACAATTTGATTTTTCAATGTGACCAATTCTTTTTCTAGCTAACTATTTAAAATTCTAGTTCTTGAATAAAGATTGAAATCTCTATTTATTGAACAAACAATGGGCTTGTATATCTTAGTACAAAACTGTTCCTAGGATTTTGTCTCCCAGCTGATCTCCATGTAGATGCACAATTATACTCGTACAAAACATGCATATATACTAGGGCTGTAAGCAAAAACTGTCAAATCGGAAAATCGAACTGAAACCGCATTTTAGAAACCGTCGGTTTGGTGCCACGTGGACCCGTCAACGAAATGGTTTTAAACCAAACCAAACCGGTAAAAAACGGTTTGGTTTAGGTTTGAAAATTTTAATTGCGGTTTAAAACCAAACCGGACCGGTGAAAAAATATATAAAAATATAAAAATATAAATAATATATATTTTTTTTAAATTCATCCAAATATGCAAAATTCAATAGTTTTGTCATTTGTATGTATTTTTGTCAATTTATAATTTTCTATTACATATATATTATTATTACCAAATAATCCTAATTTATATCTAATAATCTCAAGACTTACATAATTTATCAAAAAAAAAATTTCTCTTTAGAATTCAAATTTCTACAATTGCTTCTGAGTTCGCATTCTCAAATGGAGGTCAGATACTTGATTCCTTTAGGAGTTTATTAGGTGCAAGGATGGTTGAGGCTTGTATATGCAGAAAGAATTAGTTGCAAATTAAGAATGAACATATAGTACTATATCAATATTTAGATGAAGTGGAAACAATTGATGATTCAATGAAAATTGTGGCAGGTGATTTATATTTTTTATTACCATATTTTTAAAGATTCTCTTATCTATCTAGTATCCGATATTATGATGATATAACAAATGCATTTGTTTGACAATGGAGACTATGAATCATGTGTGACAACAATTGGTGTTTAGGTATATGTGAGAAACTGAATTCGTAATAAAATACAACGGTAAGCTTGTATAATTGTTATGTTTAGATATTATAAACAATTGATTTATTATTATGGTTGGTTATACTCTCTGTCTAATCAGTAGTTGTTTTTCAGATATGATGATCAAGAGGTCTTGTTGAATATCATTATATTTTTTGGACTTTATATTTAGTTTAATAGACTTATATTGTAACGTTATCGTAACGTCTTAGACAAAAATGGCAAACAAAAAACTATATTTTAGTTTATTGTGATTTCACTTTGATTTAGTTGATATTTAAATTTGTAGTAGATATATTTAGTTTGTTTTAGATTTATTGCTAGTAAGATATAAATATATATTGAATTCAATGAATTAATGTCATAAAAGTAGACAAATAAAAAAATATACGGTGAAACCGGCGGTTTAAAATCGGACCAAACCGTTAGGTTTAGGTTTGAGTTTTTTTCAAACCGTTCAAAATGGTTTGATTTAGGTTTGAGATTTTCTCAAACCGGTTTAAACGGTTTGGTTTGAAAATTTGTCAGAAACCGCAAAAATCGAACCTCTTACACCCCTAATACATACATTTAAAAATTCCTGTTTGACCCCCCCGGGGCACAACTGAGTTGGTGGATCAATTGCATCTGTGGGCTTGCAACCTCAGCGTGGTGAGTTCGAATCCTGCTTCCAGCAGTGAGGAGGGCTTTTTTGGGGCCAGGAGTTAAAGCAATGCAGGAACCTGTGATCCAACTTGTGCATATCCCGCGATTTACCTTCCACCAACCAATGAGGGGTCGGAGGTTGGAGGTCCAGGACTAGTCAGACGCAAGCCTGGAACCTGGGTATCAAAAAAAAAAAAAAAAAAATTCCTGTTTGACAATTCAATATCAAATTAAAATATTAAGAAAAATGGCCCACCACCCAGATTCAGAATCTGACACATGCCAATGTCCGTATCCCTCGACCCTCATCTTCTGGGTTTCCATTTTCAGCCTAGATTTATAGGTTGAAAAGACTGAAATGCCCTCGACATACTTTCCCCCAACAATCCATTATCCTACCCCCAGCCATGCTGGACCCACAACACAATTTTTTTTTTTTTTTTTTAAATAAAAAGTCTCTCTCATTTAACAGTGTTAAACTAACACTATAGTGGTTGTCTAGAGATGATTAGAGAGAGATCTCTATAACCATTTTATGATTTGCTAATTAGTTGAATGTGACTCTAATGAGCTATCAAAACATGCCACTTTACAATAATGTCACGATAATTGTTAACTTGAGAATTGAGATATTGTCATGAACATTTGCTAAGTACATCAGGAAGGCAAGAAGAATTGTTGGATCTCATGTTTCTTTCTAGGAAGTGTGATGAAATTTGGGACCACATCAAATGAAAGGTCGAACATTGTCACACTTTTATAGTAGAGGAGTTAAAGTTTGGCAATCAAACATATATTGATAACATTCCTTCCCTCAATCTCCATCTAGAATTCAAAAATAAATTTGTCTTGGTCGAATGATCGATTGATATAGTAAGATAAAATCTCATCTTCACTTTACCCTTTCCAATTGGAGTCAAACTTGTTCATTCTTAAGAAAAGAATTTGAATTGCTTAAGACGTATTTGATAAAGTGAATAGAACATGTTATTTTTGGCAATTAAGTTCACAACACCTCTAACCGTTTATCTATTTTCTTATGTTTATTCAATATATCATATTAAACATGTCCTCTACCAGCCAATATAAGGTCTTATTACTAATTCCTTAAATGTGCAACTTCCTTTTCAATTCCTTTGATTACAATTAATATGTACAGTCACTTTATGAAATAGTAGTTTCAGTGCATATAGCAAAAGGCCATTGGATATAATTGTTAGTATGTGAAACAAATATTATCCGAATAATAATAAAAAAAAAATCTCTAATTCAAGAAATCAAGCTCATAACTAAATGTTCACGTGTATGTTTTAGTTAAAAACAAAGATTAATAATTTATCCAAAATCGCTAATCAAATTTTGATACGATCTGAATCACAAACTTCAAGATTTTGAATTACTAACTTTAAACATTTAATTTCAAGAACTTGGTGTTTCAAGCCTTCAAGTTTCCTATGGTATTCTACAATCTCTCAAATTCGGCCCATATGGAACAATTAATATCTTTAATTTTTGTTCCATCTAATCTCTATCTATAGAGATACAAGAATTGCAATCCATGTGCAATAAGAATTTCAAATAAAGTCTAAATGGGAGTCCCAGTTGAAATCCAAATAGGAGTTCCATTTAAAGTCCAAATCCAATTAGTCCATATGATTAAAAATGTAGCCCTAAAACTTCCATTACAAATACAGTTAAATTTGCAACTTTCATAGTAGCTATAGTTGAGTTCAAAGCCTCTATAGTAATAGGAATTTAGCCCAAAAATTTACAGAAATTGAAAATAAGTTACAACACTTTATAGAGCTACCATGGTGACCTATTCAAACATATATTTCCAAGGTTTACTAATTAGATACTTTCTAGTCAACCCTAGCTATACTATCAACTCTAGTTATTAGTCATCACTTTCTCCACTAAAGGCAAAAGATTGCACGATATATATAAAAGGGAAAATTGCAGTCGAGGTACCAAACCTTTCAATTTTTTGCAGACTTTGCTCAAACCTTTAATTTATACCACATACGGTACCAAACCTTTAAAAAATCGCAGCCCAAGTCCAAAATAACGATTTCCTTTAGTTTGACCCAAAAAATCGTCGATTGACCTAGAAATTAAAATTTTAATAATTTTCTCCAAATAAGGCAAGAGTATTTCGGACATAATACATTTCCTTTGTTAAACAAAAAATTTAAAAAACAAAAAACAAAAAACAAAACTGCAACCCCCTTCCCTACTCCCCATCTCCTTCTTCCCAAAAATTTCACCCATCGACACACACCCAGATTTCAATTTCCACATAACCGTAAAGGAAGACAGAAAGGGAGAATGTGGTCTTAGACCCTTCTTTTTCTTTCCTGGGTTTTCTCCTAATGGTACATGGAAATATAATCCACTAATGGAGGACACTTATCGACCCGTTTAATTGGGGCAAGCTCCTCCTCTTGAAATTATGTAGAGAAAATGAAAAAAAGAAAAAGAAATGGTGGATTTAGACAAGTACCTACACACCCCCATCTCCTTCTTCCCACCGACACACACCCAGAGACAACCTGAAAAAGAAAAGTCGACACACCCACACACACCCATCTGTTAGTTTGATGCTCTTTTAAGCAAGTATATTACAATGACATTATGAATTAACGTTTTTTTTACTCGCGTATTAGAATTTGCGATAATAATCTAAGGTTCCATGATTATATGAAATATAACAAATTGTATACTCGAAGGTTTGGGTATAGTGAGATACAATTCGTTATATATAATCAAAATATGTCTTCACAATCGGTATATGAAGTTGGACGCTTTATGTTGATAAGATTGCATTGTTCTTATTAAGATTTGTCTAGATTTGAGAATAAGAACAATAATGTGTTTTATGAAGCACATTGAACGGGACCACGTGGATGACTAATTTGTGACCGCTCGAAATGAGACACCACTCGATTATCGAACAAGTCACCTAAATCATGAGCAAGTAATGTACGTTTAATTACTAGTTCAAGTTCTTTGAGGTACCAATGAGTAAAGTCTTAATTAGAAGATCGATCTCGGTACTTTGGGAATCTGGGCGAAGTGGTTAGAGATCATATACATGCAATAGTGGAATCCGTTAATCATCATTATGAGACGATCATCACTCTAAGATATTTTCTAAAGGGAATTGAACCTGAGCTCAGTAGTTCGACGATGAGATCGTTGGACTTGGTGTTGTGATGTGATCATAACAGATTCGCCTTATGAAATAGGACTTAGAGGGTAATACATGTTGGAGGACAAAATGGTCATTTTGTCAACCTCAACATATTGACGATCAAACGGGGGTTGACTTGTGGAATGGTAGTCGGAGGATATTGTTATCGAATCATAATTGACTTCCATAACTTTCACTCGACTCAAGAGTTCAATTTCGACCTTTTGGTAGAGTAAGTCGGGATTAATAAATGTATCTCAATTGGTCAAGAGTTGACTCAATTAGAAACATTTATTGGAGCTTGAATCTTGTGAGTCTAATTGGGTCCCTCTCTTGGATCTAAAAAGGTGTGTGACTTAATTGGTCTACTACAATAAAGTCCAAGGGTTGCAAATATGGAACTCTAAGTTGAGTTATAAATATGCCCTTCTAAGGGCACATTGGCTAATGATTGAGTTTATGCCTATTCCATTTTTCTCACAAGAGGAAAGGCACATTGAGAGCACAATGGAGAAGATCTAAGGGAGGAAGTAATTAGCTTGGCTATTGAAATCTCCTTCAAGGTTATCATCTCACCCTTATGTGTGAGGATTCAAAATAAAACACCAATGATCTCAAATAATTTTCTAAGATCCATCATGCATTTGAATTTAATCTTCAAAGTAAAATTAATTTTTTATTTTGAGGATTAGATACCCATTTCCAACACCATCTCCTTATTCCCCAAAACTACAAAGGGTTTTATGTATCACTTATCTCAATTTAGATGTAGTATGTCTTGTTGGAAGTACTTGCTTCCAAGCAGAAATATTATTCGGAAGTCCAAATGTTTTGCTAGTAGTATAAGTTCTAAATATGTGTTCTTCGACTCAAATTAATGTGTAAATGGAGTGCTGATTTGATTGCAATGCTGTGTCTTGTGCTTGTCAATTGCCAAATTCCAAGACAAATGAAAAAATAAACTTTAATTTTGTCTTAGCCTTGTGTGTGTCGGTGGGTGAAATTTTTTAGGAAGAAGGAGATGGGGGGTGGGTGGGGATTGTAGTTTTGGTTTTTGTTTTTTAAATTTTTTGTTTAATAAATGAAATGTATTATGTCCAAAATACCCTTACCTTATTTGGAGAAAAATTATTAGATTTTTAATTTCTAGGTCAATTGACAGTTTTTGGGGTCAAACTAACGGAAATCGTTATTTTGGACTTGGACTGCGATTTTTTTAAAGGTTTGGTATCATGGATGGTACAAATGAAAGGTTTCAAAGATTGTAAAAAATTGAAAGGTTTGATACCTCGGCTACAATTTTCCCTATATAAAATTGCAAAAGCTAATTTATCTATACTATTTTCTCTAGATCTGATAATAAGGTACGACCACAAATGGC
Organism: Fraxinus excelsior; assembly: GCA_019097785.1. Lineage (NCBI taxonomy): Eukaryota > Viridiplantae > Streptophyta > Magnoliopsida > Lamiales > Oleaceae > Fraxinus > Fraxinus excelsior. Next base: position 22,445,987 of record CM032628.1, read on the forward strand.
TAGTTTGCCCCTCTAATTATTCTCACTAACTTAAGTTATAATTTTTTCAACATCCTATGAACTAATTATAGATGTTGAAGTTTGGTCATTGTTGAACACTGTGCTCAAATTTACAACCGTTCAACATGAACTAATTAAATAATCACTCTACCTATTTTTAAGGATGACGGTTCTAGACAAGAATTCGCGTTCTCCACTTGACTCGTTCTCAAGTTTCCAATCCATCGAGAGATTTTCTTAATTAAATTGAATGTCACTCATTGATGAATTAAAGAACTATAAATGTCATGAAAAGATATATACAACTATTTCAAGGATTTAGATGAAGTATTTAGCGATCAAATAAAATTTAATTCTCTGCACAATCAGACTAGTTTATTAAACTCAATAGTGGTCCTTTGAATAAACTCCAAGTGAACTAGTATCACTGTTAAATATTTCTACAATAAGCATAAATCGCAAATCCGAATAAAAAATTAGCTAATACTACAATTTTTTCAGTACAATGTATCAACCATTATACATTGGTTGGAATAAAATATTTATAATTAATATAAGTTATGTCATACGTGGATTCTCCATGCAACCACTCTACTTATATTATCACCAGTGGTCATATGCACTTTAGTTTTCCTTCTTAATATTATATAAATGCAATAAGTAAATAAAGAAACAACTTAATTGTTAAAAAATATTATTCCATTACAATATAATATACTAATATTGGTAAACAAGCCAACTAGTCTCCCACTTGTCTTGGGGTATATTTTCATGTCTTGCAAATGCCTTTCGAAAACCTTAGACAACAAGCTCTTAGTAAACTCGTCTATGAAATTATCCCCAGTAATAATCTTACTAACAATCACATTTCTTCTACTAACAATCTCTCTGAAGAGATGATACTTTCGTTCAATGTATTTGGCATTCTAATAATTTTTTGGTTCTTTTGCACTTGTAACTGCTCCACTTTTATTACAATAAATTGTCAATAGTTGTTTTGATACAGGCAACGCCTCCATGTCCTCTAGGAATTTCTGGATTCATAGAGCCTGTTAGGCAGCCACAAAAGTTGCCACATATTTGATCTTCTTGGTGGAATCAGCAATACATGGTTGCTTAATACCTATTTAGATAATGACCCACCATCAAGTGCAAGTAATATCATGATATGCCCTTAAGAGAGTCTTTATGAACCTGGAAGTTTGTAACTATACAATACACCATAAAAAAATCCGGTGATGAGTAAATTAGTGTATGATTTCTTGTTCTCCGAAAGTACTTAAAGATATGTTTTACAGCCACCGAGTTTCTGGGTCTACGTCGATATAACCCACTGTCACGCATAAGGTATCCTTATGTGTTCCATATCTTCATGAATCTTAAGGGTCCGATCCTTAAATAGTTGAATTCTATGCCTGAAGAGCATATTAACCTTCTTGAAATCTTATATAGCAAATCAAATAAATATCTTATCAATAAATGAAATTTGGGACAAAGCTATCAGCCTTTTTTTTATCTCTCCAACTATGACTACCTATCTTCACCTAAGTCCTTCACATGAAACTATTGGGTCAACCACATTTTTGTAGACGATAACACTACAACATCATTCCCACCGAGTAGAATCTTATACACATAAAGTGTAACGAAAATTACAATTTTGTCTTGTACCTTCTTATGACACAGAGTTTGCTAAATAATAATCAAAATCAAATGTCTTAATCACCTCATCGTATCTCTTATTTCAAGATATTGATTTTTATTTCAATCCATACATGAACCACAACATTTTGTAGATAATCCTTTTATGACCACATTTAATGAATTCGCTCGGTTGTATCATGTAGATATAGTCCAACATTCATAGCTTGTTTCCATAAATCTAATCCATATCATTTGTAGCCTCTTATATGAAGTCAATTCTCAAATTGTACTATGAAGATCACCTCATAGGACTATTCGACCAATATGTACCTAGAGGGTGGCCTGATGACCCTCTGACTTTGTCTAAGAGATGGTCGATCCTGGACTGTAGCGTAATTTGGAATTCTAATGTTTCCATCAATGTTGATATTACAATCACGTGATACCATTACCTCCCCATTACCTTCAATGTTCTTTTGATCTATAGGATTAGATGATAACTCATCTCTTTCACTTAGATCGTGTTATCTAGGTATAATTCACACAACGGGTTGTCTATCCCTAGGCTATGTTCCAGGAATCAATGAGAATGGAATTTCTCCCACTTATTTTTCCAACACAACTTTACGCTTGGATTGACATTCATTAATATATTTATCCTTCAAGACGGTTGCATTCATGCTAATAAAGACATTTCTGTGTAGATAACTACATAAATAATACCACTTTGTATCCTTGAGATATCCCAAAAACATGCATATTTCTAACCTAAACTTGATTTTTTTGCCTCCCATTTTAGCACATGAATCGGACATCTCAAATTTGGATGTGACTTTAGATGGACTTCCACCTATTCCACATATTATGTTACCATGTACTAGACACACTCAATTTATGAATAATACCATTTTATGTGAAGTAGTCATTGAATTCTTCCGAAAGATATTAGTCACCTCAATTGGACTACTTTCAATACTTTTTTGGCTCTATATCATTCTGTTAAAAAATATCCCTTGGTCATTATTGTCTTTCAAACAAGAATCACAAACTTTCGATGGTTCTATCTTAATATAGTTGAGAAGACTATCTCTAGTCAATCTTTGTAATCTGTTAAAGTTAATTTGTTCAAGTCTAAGATATTACAGATATGTATCACTAGTGTGATACGACTTTGTTTATGGTTTACAGAAGTAGCTTCTAATTCATTTTTCGAACAATTTAAAATATGAAAATCATTCACCAAATATCCAACACAAACATAACTTTATTTATTAAAATGCAAGTGCATCATACCTCAAGTATATAGAATAACAATGTCATATTAAATTGAATAATTTCAAATTTCCTTGATCCACGGGACATAGTAATAGTCTTTAAGAATTAAATGTCTACCACTACTGAAATAAAAAAACAATATACTCCTAAACTATTACTCAAACTATTTCTTATGTACTAGCAATGACATTAAATTGGTCTTCACTGAGTTTTCTGCTTTCATGAAGCACCCACATCGTCATGTAAATATGATTAGTGGCTCGAGATTCTACAACTCACGAATTTATATAATCAAATACTCAGTAACAAAAATCTCATTTGTACCTTTCTTTTTATCTATTGCATTTGGGTAGTCTTTCTCCTAGTGTTTTTTTCGATCGTAGTTGGAACACTTGCCTAATTAGCTTTCAATATGTTTAGGCATGTTGTTGCTCTCGTGCTTTTTAGCTTTCTTTCTCTTTCTAAATTACTCATTTTGTCTTGAAACCGGAAGAGCCACAATCGCTGCATGAGAATCACACTTTTAACCTTAAGACCATTTTTCACATATTGCAACTCAGTAATAAGCTCAATTAATTGTATCTTCATCTTGTACAAGTTATGATCCATAATAGGATAGGAAATCATTTAAAACAAAAATATTTGACATCATACCAATCTGAGTCCCCCTAAAATGGTTGCAACCAGACTCCGCCACGTTAAAGTGTGCAAATATAGTCAGACTATGAACTTTACAAGTGTTCAAGATTTCATGCAGATGTTATATAATGTACGAATGACTTCAAAATGAGATTATGATTACTACCGAACATGTCACGAAGGCTCTGTAGTATACAATAGGAGGTAATCTGACTTTTAAGCTTTTATTGTAACACATTTGACATTGAAGCTAAAATGTAACAAGTTGTCTTGTCTATAATCACCCACTTATCATACATAGCCCTCTTAGACTTGTACATTGTCTTTTGAGTTTATCCACAATAAGCACAAACATTAAATTATGTTTCCAATCTTCATAATTTTCCAAGTAATTGGGTTATGATTTAGAATACGAAAAATGGAATCAAATACATTACGTTGAAAATAACCATATATTAAAATTGATTAAAAAATGATAATATAACGAATGATGCATGAATGCACTCGAAGATTCATTAAACTACAATAAAGAAGCGATTACTTGATCCTTGTGATTCAATAAGCCCCTCTATATGAAAGGTCACTGCATCTTTATTAAGTTGGACCTCCCAGTAGACAAACCACATCTGAGAAACTATTTCTCTTTGGTGAAACTCCGTGAAGAGAAAATGTTCCTAGTGATACTGTAAACCCTGTGGTAGTGTTCATTTTTAGTTTTGGGCAATATTTTAGTTCTGGACCATTTCGTTGCTAGTTGTTCGAATTTCGGCTTTGGAAATTGTGTTGCTGCAGCTATTAGAAGTTTTAGGGCAAATAGTGTTGGCCCTAAAGTAGTAAATTCACATATCTCCTTATTTATGGACCCGTAGATTTGGCCTGCTCTGTAAATTGGCTTATAACTTTGAAATTTCCGTACTAGAAAGCATCGTGTAGGGTTGAACATTAGATTTGGGGTTACTGTGTAGAGTAACCATTGCTTGTTGCTAAAATCTGGGAATTATTTGCCCTATTTGAGATGTTAAGTGTAATTGGTAAAAGTTGCTTATCGATTCTTTGATATAATTGTCGATTAAGTTACTATGTGAGACCTACATTGTGTGAGAAATTGGTTTTGTTGGTACACCTCTATATTGCATTAATTATTTCGTTTAAACACCTAAACTTTACCCATTTGAACAGTCACTTGATCTTAGATTGCGAATATAACGAAACCCTAATAATCTAGGTGTATATTGTGAACTTAGGGTTGCATTATGTGTTTTAATTTTGTATATGTGCATTTGGTTGATCCGTTTCTAAAAATGACTACACATTTTAATTTGAAAGATTTCAATGACAAATGAGGTTTTTCTATTTGGCAACAAAAAACGAGAGAAATTTTAATTTAACAAAAGATTTCAAAAGCTATAGATGACGATTTTTCTGATGATTTTTCAAAAGAACAAAATGAATAATCTGTTGAGTTTGCTTACATTTCAATTATTTTATGCCAATCAGATGCTAATTTGAGAAAAAATGGTGAATTTAAAACCACAAAAAAAGTATGAAGACTTGTATTTGCTCAAGTCTATCCTTAACAAACCTTACTTACTTGAATGGTTTTTCAATTTTCAAATGGATCATTTAAAGGATCTTGATGGTATTTAACATACTTGTTTTAGATATTGTTAAATGTGATGAATTGGTGTCTGAAACCCATAAATCCATAATTTTGCCTAATTTCATGCCTGACACGTATAAAGATGTTAAGAATACAATGAAGTATGGTAGTGACACCTAAGTACTTGAAATTGTCATTAATTCTCTTAGGAGTAAAAAGATAGAGATTAAAACAGAAAATCATGATAAGAAAAGGGTGAGGTACACGTGACAATGAGTATAACACATTTTAAGCAAAACAGACATGAGGAAAATCAAGGCAGGGTTGATTCGAGTGATGAGAATGGTAAAAAGAAGGGTAGAAGTTAGGATAAGTCTAAGTCAGGTACTAGTGGTAAGCGGTGTTTATAGCTATGGTAAGTTTGGATATTTTATAAGTGACTATCATACGAATAAAACTAAGCAAAAAAGAAAATGTGAGAGTTGAGGCGAATGTTGCCACTGGGTCTAGTTATGAACCAAGTGATGTTTATTGATGATAAACTAGATTACTGAATTTACATCTATTTGAAATCCTATTGCATGAATGATTACTTGATTCTGGTGCATTTCTTCTTTGTTACATTTCATTATGTTTGATGTGTGTTTTTGTATGAATTTGAGAGTGGTCATATTATTGTGTGTAATGTGTTGCATGCATAGTAGTTGTGATTACTATTTTAAGGATTGACATCGGGGGAGTGTTCTCACTTTAGTAGGTGCATTAGCAATAAGTGTGTTACTGGTAATACGGAGTATAAATGTATGAGTGTGCATTGGTGGTATGCTTGCGGGTGTGAAGAATAACAATTAGATCACGAGAGATGAGATGATTAAATGTTAGAAATATTCTATTCATTAGAATCCTGATCGGGGTAGAGTGAGAGATTGGCATTCTTATCACTTTTATTTAGTGGACACCCATTATCCACTTAAGTTGAATGATGTGAAGTAGTGATAGAGAAACATTCCATGGACATAGGATTTGTAGTGGTTTACCAATTAGGGATGATGAGTGACAAATATAGTGAGCATGGTTGGTGATGAAAGGAGAAATGTGTTATCTAGATATGAGCTACATAGAATGCGGTAGGATAATTGTGGTGAAATCTTTTCTTCAGGTAATTTATTCATTGGTTATATATGTCGGTCATTTACTTGATTAAGTTGGTATTAATTTGGCATTCTATATATGTTGAACATGTTGAAAAGATATGTTTATTATCCTACGGTGTGTATTCATCGAATGTTTTACAACTTTGTGTTGTTATGTGCTGTGGATTGATTATTGTATACGTGATTGTATTGGAACTCTTGACCTTAGCCCTTAGTGAGTATATGAAGCAAGTATGGTATATGTTTCGAATCCGAGACACGGGTAAGGTTTATTATTTCCAATCTTTATTTGATTACCTTAATTAGGAAAGTATAAACTTGATGTTATTTTTTTTTTTGCAGGTTCATTGAGTATCCAGGTGATAATTTGTTGGTTTTTCATACCTAATAAATTCGATCGATGATGTTAAAATTGTTGGATTAATTATATCAACACTACTAATTGATTGGCTCGACCTAAAAATAAATTGGATTATTGGAAGAAACTATTAATTTGTGATCCCTTTTAGGTGATTAGCCTACTTTGTTGTCACTTGCTCTTGGCCCTTATTGTTGTCACGTTTCTTTGACCAATTATGTTTAGTCCATTTATGGTTTTACCCTAAAACCATAAATTGGCAATTTGTCTTTAGTGAAAGCCGTATGGTGCGATTGTAAAATTGAGTGGCAACCATCTATGTCTCTCCAAATCCATGAGTTGCCTTACTAAATTCTGCTTCCTTCTTTGTGATATAATTAGGATTTGATATGTATTCTATAAATAGTTGGTTCTTCATTGAAATAAAGAACATGTTCAAAATACAAAATCATTGTAGTCTTTCATCATATAGTGAATTCTCTTCCTTTGTTCGTGATTTTTTCCGTCTTAGGATTTCATGTAAAATTCCTGGTTCTTGTGTTTTTAATTATTTACTTTTATATTGGCATATTATCTCATTATTTTTCATAACAAACTCGATAGAACAATGTTGTTTTTGTGATGGGAACAATAAAATATGATATTCTATTTTTATATTGTAACACGAGGTTTCGATATGGCATGTGAAGATGTGAGTTGTGCTTATGTATATGAATTTGGATGATACCCTGTTGGGAACTGATAAATGCTTTCTACTTGGATACATGAGGAAAAATAGCATAGGGATCGAAGGGCCCTTATGTGCTGCTAAGTTGTGGTTGAAATTGGTGTTACTTTGTATGACAAAGAGTTTGACCAGTAAGTTACACTTAAAGCAGCGCTTGTATTCTCTTCGCATGTCTAAATGTATATCTATTGAAGATCACTTGATCAATTTAAAGGAAATTGTGGCTGATTTTGAAACTTTGGAGGTTACATATGATGAGCCTAATCTTGGATTGATTTTACCATGTTCACTTTGGTCTTCATCTATTCTTACAATTGATAAGTTCTATGATGATTTACGGTCAAATGAGAAAAAGAAACATCTTGCGGTTGGATCAAAGGGTCAGGGAGAGTGCTTGGTTGTTCGTAAAATGAATCAAGATAGAAATCTTGATGGTAATATGAGGGACAGATTAAAGCAAAACATAGAGACAACGTATGTCGCATTTGCAAAATGAAAGGGCATATTAGAGCTGACTGCTACAAATTACAAAATAATAATAGAATGGCTACTGCAAATCAGAAGGGAAAGCAACCTGAAAATTTAGGAGATGCCAATGTCGTAGAAAATGAAAAAAGTGATTGGGAGTTTCTAGTGAATTTTGATGGCGATTTCAAACCTTGTAAAGATTGAACTCTTGCTTCGGTGTGTACTTTTCAAATTTGTCCTTGTAGTGACTGTTTTACAACATATGAAGTGGTTTCAAGAGGTATTGTGATCATGGAAAACAACGCACCTTGTAAAATAACCGGTATTACAACAGTAAGGATCAAGATGTTTGATGAAGGTATGTCTCAGATCTAAAGAGGAATCTCATATCCTCGAGTACCCTTGATTCATTCAAATGGGTACAAATACACTGGTAAATGTGGACTTTTGAAGGTCAGCAAGGATGTTCTTATGGTGATAAAGAGAAAGAAAAGTCTCCCTAATTATATATCTTGCAAGGTCCCATAGATACATGTGACGCAGTTGTTACTACTGCTTCTTTGTCAGATAAAAAAGTTACCAAACTTTGACATATGCGGCTTGAGAACATGAGTGAGAATTTGATGGCTGAATTGAGAAGGAGAGGACTTCTTGGTGGTCATAATACTAGCAAATTGAAAATTTGTGAGCATTGTGTTTTTGGGAAACAGAAAAGAGTCAGATTTACCAAATGGAGATACAATACTAAGGAAACACTTGATTATATCCATTATGATATTTGGGGATATAAATAATATAAAAAATATTTAGATGAGCTATCCGAAGAGTAAGTGAAATTTATATTTCGTCACTAACAATTTCTTCGATAAGGACAAATCCTAAAATTGAACAATGAATCAATCAATATTATAAACTTCTCGTGCTAAGTCTCAATCCTTATACATTGATTGTAAATAAATTATTTATGATCAAAATACAAGTTATGTCGTAATGTGCTTCTCCACTCAATCACGATACTTACCTGATGGCAAATGACATTACGAACTTTAATTTGCACACTCAATATTAAATAACTATAATAAACTATTAAAATATTTATTTACTATAAAATATTTCTGAACAAAAATCCTGTTTCAACGCACAACCCAACAATAATTTGCTCCCAATGCATGATAATATAACATGCTTACAGAGTGGAACCAAATTTGAAGTACCAAGTGGCTCCTAACGAGGTCCCCACACAATGTTATAGTCGAACTGAGTTCTCCACATGAAATGCATTCCAATTCTTTTATTTTATTTTTATTCAATAATAATGTCCCTTTATTGATCACATAGGCACTAGCTATCTATTTAAAGATCCTCTTAAGATTTTCCCTCTTTCCTCTTTGGTCCGGCCATACAAAAAGTTATAAAATCATAGTTGCTATGGATTTTATGGCACACTTTCCCAATTGGGTTTCTAGTAAACTGAGCCCATATTTTTCCATCATTATTTCAAGGAAAAAAAAAATCATAAATCACGTATTAACTATAACTAAATCAATTTCAGACCTTATATTTAAAAATTGCAAAATCATATATTTGTTAATTAATTAAATATATTTTATTAATTAAATATATTAAAATCACAATTATACAATCCATAGTCACGTATGCATATTTATATGTCACAACTTATTTATAAGTCACATTTTATCAAATTAATTGGTTACTTATTATTTTTCGGTCACAAATCAGAAAATTTATAAGTTGCAGATTTTTTTTACGGTCACAGATTAAAATTTTCATAGGTCACAAATAAAAAAATTAATATGTCGCAAATCACAAATATTATGAGTCACAATTATCAAATTTTTTAAGCCACACGTAATTTCATGGTCACAAATTATCTTTTTCATTAGTCACATATTATTTATTTGTCAAAGAATAACCAATTTAATGGTCACGGTCGACCAAATTATTGATGATCATCACCAACACTTGCAACCTCCGACAGTATCACCATCACCGCCATGCCAAACCACCACCACCACTGCCGCCAAATCACAAATATTATGAGTCACAATTATCAAAATTTTTAAGCCACACGTAATTTCATGGTCACAAATTATCTTTTTCATTAGTCACATATTATTTATTGGTCAAAGATTAACTAATTTAATGGTCACGGTCGACCAAATTATTGATGATCATCACCACCACACAAAACACCACCTAGATCTGGTCGCAGTGCTTCGCCTGTCAAGAGTCATCGGAGTGAGTGGATCTGCTTCACAAATACTGTTGCTTCTTCGCGCCGCATCGAACACAAGTCATTTCACAGCCGCAAATCGCGGCGATTCGAGCTCCTTTTGGCCAGTAAAGCTACGATAGCGTGTGTTTAGAGAGAGAAGTCGGTCGGTGATGGGGGAGAGAGGAGACAGTGAGACGGGAGGTTTCGGAAGAAGACGAGAGTGGAAGGGGAGAGGTGAACGGCAGCGTCGTCGTTGCACTGACTCATCGCGACACTGTCTTGTCATTGAGGGAGGAGAGGGAAGGACGATGGGATGCAAGAGATGGAGGGGAGGGAGTCGTGTGTGTTAAAATTAGGTTATTAATTTGGGTTTTAATATATATTACCTGATTTTTGAATAAATAAATTTAGACCTTATTTTTTAAAATCAATTTTTAAACATCTGAATTTATGTAATTTCCACTTATTTCAACACTCTTTATTTCACATATTAATTTTCAATCATACATTATAAAGTAAAATATTTTATACATAAATTTAAATTTTTTTCCTACTTTTAATCATATATTCTCCAAAAAATTATTATTCAGAACTTTATTTTCATCAAATAATGACTAAAACAGAGACTTAGAGTTCTACTTTACAATTGACGTTCAAAAAATTGAATATATGGTGATATAGGAGAAGCGTCTGACATTAAAATGCATTGATTTGTCCTTTTTTTTAATCCTATGGTGCAAAGATTACCAGCACACCTAGGCTTCTGTTTAAGGTGTCTATTTTAAAATAAAGTTGTTTGTATTTTTTAGGTTTCTCTTTTCATGTTTCATGACATCGAAAGGAAGAGAAGTGTTGGCACTCTCTCTCCACATACAACTCGTTAAAATATAGTAAAAGAACAAGAATCCTTTTATTACTTCCCTCCCTTCTATTATAGTGTAAACTATGCATTAGGAAAAAGCACACATCAGGCATGCGTTCTCACATTATATATGTAACACTTCTGTGTATTATATCCAAGTAAGGATATAATCTCTCTCTCTCTCAAGGGCTGAACAGGAGCTAAAATTTTGTCACAATGGTGGTCAATTACTCCGGGATGCCTTCGGTATCCTCAATTTTTGCAGTGTATGCCTCGTTATCGACATTTGTTATGCTGCTTCAAACAGTGTTGAATCAACTCATGCCCTATCAAGTGAAACATTATATTTGGTCCATAATTAAGCGATACTTGAAGACTCTACCCTCTAATGCCACCATAGTCATTGAAGAAAGGGATGGCGTGTCGAGCAATGAAGTGTACACTGCTGCTGAAATCTATCTGTCCACAAAGATTAGACGAAATATCGATCTCTTTAAGGTTTGCAAGCCTCATAATGACAACAATATCTGTGTGAAGTTTGCTCAACGTGAGAAAATAATCGATTTCTTTGAAGAAATTGAGCTTCAGTGGATATTTGTTTACGAGGATAGAAAAGCGAGTTCCAAGGTAATTGATGAAGAGACTGACAATGTTCTTTCCATATCCGAGAAAAAATACTTTGAGCTGAGTTTCGATAAGAAGTACAAGGACAGGGTACTCGACCTTTACTTGCCTTTCATGCTTAAAAAAGCCAAGTCCATTCGAGCAGAAAGAAAGGCGGTCAAGTTGCATACTTTAGGAACTTATTCTTCCTCAAATGTGTGGGAATCTATTACCTTCCAACATCCCTCAACTTTTGACACCCTTGCAATGGATACAAAGATTAAGAAGAATGTCATTGATGATTTGGACAGATTTGTCCGAAGGAAAGAGTTCTACAAGAAAGTGGGCAAAGCTTGGAAAAGGGGGTACTTGTTGTATGGCCCTCCAGGAACGGGCAAATCTAGCCTGGTTGCTGCAATGGCTAATTACCTCAAATTTGATGTTTATGACTTGGAACTTACTAATATAAAGCGTGATTCGGATTTGAGAAGAATGTTACTGAGAACTGCAAATAGATCCATACTTGTGATTGAAGATATCGACTGCAGCGTGGAATTGCCGGATAGAAATCGGCCTACGTATGCATATGGACATGGACATGGACAGGCTCGTGATCTTCAGGTACGTCGAAAATCTAGTTACTCTTAGTCTGTTTGGTTGAGTTCTTGATCCCCCTCGCCACCTTCTTTCATGAATCATGGTAAATGCCTTTTACATAATCCTTGAAATAATGCTACCTTGGATTATGTCACTGCATCTATTAAATTTCTTTTGGTGAATGTGATTATAGTATCAACTCGAGTAAATCAAGCCTAACTATCAGACAAACAAAACCAACAAGATTATGATGGTGAATTATGTATTATCTCCCGAGCTTATTCCAAATGCTTCGTGCAAGCTTCTTTGTATTTGCATAAGACGATTCTTGTGATATAGCTTTGTTTCGACGCACAGTAATGTAATATAGAATTTGATTTCTGAGACAGAAAATTCTCTATTTGCCTTGTAGTTCACACTCTCTGGACTACTGAACTTCATAGATGGCTTGTGGTCTAGCTGTGGGGATGAGCGGATTATCGTGTTCACTACCAACAACAGAGAAAAACTAGATCCAGCTTTGCTGCGCCCCGGGCGCATGGACATGCACATTCACATGTCTTATCTCACACAAGATGGATTCAAGCTCTTGGCCTCCACTTATATTGGGATTGAGGGGTACCATCCGCGATTTGAGGAGATCAAAGAATCAATAGAGAGTATGGAAATTACTCCTGCAGAAGTTGCTGAAGAACTAATGAAGAGTGATGATCCTGATACATCTCTTGAAGGTCTAGTTAATTTTTTAAAGTGCAAAAGGATCGAAAGCAGCCTAACGAAGGATAAAGGAATCGAAGAAAATGAAGTCCAGAATATAAAAAGAGTTGCATCTGATGACAGTGATCTTGAAGGCGTGACAGACTAAAATTTATGTGAATTCAATTTTGTTTGTTATGATTTCAAATTAGAATTTGAAATTGTACTTGTGGTTTAAAGATCGAAGACTCTATTTATTAAATAAACAATGAGGGTGAGCTCTATCGCCATTTTATGGAGTATCTATTACCTTACCTCCATCAGTTGTACATGGAATAATTGGAGTGGAAGGAGCATAGCTTTTTATACTCCATATTCCATATTAATCATATCATTAAGCTTTAGAATATTAATGGATACGATTATTTTTGTACTTTAACTAAGTTTGTTCATAATAAAACACAAAGCTATTTTAGGCATTACCCTTGTAACATGCTTTATAAAAATTCTTATTCTTCCATCTTCTTGATTCCACCCTCTTCGGTGTTCGTAAAAGAATTGCAGTAATTTTTATGTGTTATCACAACAATAAAAATAAATCAAAAAAATCAAAAGACATTAACACACACACCAACAAGGGACACAAACTCCGATGCGCGCATGCTTAAAATATATTTTTCACTCTTTCATTGTCAATCACTTATCAAGACAATTTACTAATCTTGTTCTATTCCACTAATAACAAGATTGCACTTGCAGTCTAATTGAAATTATTAAAACTGAATAATCAATAGTTATATTCTCTAACTTATCTTTCTTATGTATTACACATGATGATTATTTCAAATATTTAAAACAACATTAAAATGACCAAAAACCGTTTTATATGCGATACTTTCACGTGATCACATCACAATATTAATTCAACAATCAATGTCAAACTATTGAGCTTAGATTTAACTATTCACTAGAAAACTTTTAAGTCATGAGCACACCTTTGTAATACTTGACATATTCCATGTTGCTAATATATATATATATATGTTCCTTGTTATTTCACTTTCATTTCAAAGGAACCAAGGTATTGACAAGCGACTTGATCTCAAGAATTGCTACGTCATAGAATTTCAAGTTAATAATCATAGTCCATTACCCGCTCAAGATTAATGTACTACCTATGAAATTCAAGTGCAATTAAATTTCAGGTGGTCCAATCCACCTTATGAAAGTAAATTGTCCATCTTTATTTATCGATCGCAAACCGTAAAATTTTAGATCTAATTATAAATCAAATATTTAACTTAATCACTCAATTTATAATATCAAAACAATTTACCAACAAATGTACCCTCAAATTAATAAAAATTAATTTATGGAAAGATAAATTAATATTTTATTTCAAATGTCGTGAATACATATAAATTTAATCGATGCAAAAATATCATCTAACAAATCTCTCCCTTGACGTAGAGTGAATGAGACATGATAAGTACATTCATATTTTCAATATGCCTTTTAAAACTCTTTGCTGGTAAGCTCTTGGTAAATAGGTCAGCAAGATTTTTCTACAAATGCTATCTTGCACATTGTGACTCTTCCAATTAAACAATTTTCCTATCAAAGTGCAACTGCTTCATTGTTATCATAGTATAAAGTAATAGGACGCGATGCATGAATCACCTTAAGGTCTACCAAAGCCATTTCACAAGCTACCATGTACTCTGTCTTCAAGGTGAAATCAACGATATATGACTCATGATGCTCATCTAAACAATGGACCTACTACTTAATGTGAACACTGATCCTGATATCTACTTGCATCTTATCAGTTCAAAAATCGGAGTTAAATAAACAAGCATATACTTAATAGCTGTCAAGTGCCTTGGTCCTGAATTTGATTGACATGTATTGAAAATCCCACCAATATAGTAAATATCAAACCGTGAGCACAGCACAACAAATATGAGACTTCCTACAGGCGAGGCATAACGAACTTGCTTCATGTATTCGCACTGAATTCAGGGTAAATATCCCATGTTAAGTGAATTCCATGCCTGGAAGGAATAAGGCTTTTTTTTTTTTTTTTTGGATTTTTTACATAGAAAATATTTGGGGGATTTGGTTAAAAAGCCTAGTCAACAATAATATTTGGTAAAATAGACCATCTCAATACTTTTTGGTTAACTAGCCTTTATTATATATCATTATGTGTTAAAAGTCTTAAACACCCTTCATTTGAAATATCTAAAATATCCAATTTGAAACAAAAATTTACCAAATTCCCCAAACATAAATCCCCATTTTTATTCTACTTTTTTCATAGACAATTTAAAACCAGCAGTAAAATGGCATACTACCGTTTTAAACGTCTGAATGCCGTTTTAACTAATTTTATGTTCGTATCAATTTATGTTTTCTCGTATCGACATAAAAATGAATAAAAACAAGTTATAACAATATTTTGAGTGAAATCGAGAGTCCTTAATCCAAAACGGCATGTTGTATTTTTAAACGGTTTGGTGACATTTTAACTAACGTATATAATTTTTCACTATTTATAGTGAAATTGAGACCCTATAATCTAAAATGACATGATGCCGTTTTAAATGATTATGTGTCGTTTCAACTAATTTTGTATCAATTTCACTTTATTTACTCGTATGCACATTAAAATGAAACAGTGGAAGTTTTTCAAGTCTGGTCGACTCATTTTGTAGTCAAATCAAGGCTCCGCCATGCAGAACAACATGATGTCGTTAAAGAAGTAAATAATTTAAATTCTAATTATGAGATAAGATACTCAATAAATTAGATTGTTTAACTTATATAAATCTTACATGATGTTCTAATATATGATTGACTCATTTTGGAGTGAAATCGAGACCCTATAATCTAAAATGATATGCTACTGTTTTAAACGATTGGGTGTCATTTCAACTAATTTCGTATCCGCTTTACTTTATTTTCAATTGTATGCACATGAAAATGAATGAATGGAAGTTTTCATTATGTTTGGACTCGTTTATCGACATAAAGTTCACTCGATAATAACCAACACCACTGTTCCACGAGTAAGTTGTGTTGACACCGACCTCCGAGGTCACTTAGTTCGGATTAATGTATCCAATGAAGAGATGATAATGCGAGCTCGGATGTGTGAGTTCAGCTCGGATCTCGAGAGACTTATCCAAGAAGTTTGTGTAATCCTTCAAGGCGGAATAGTGAATAATGATTGAGAATCATTGACAGAATATACAAGCTACCAATCAGATAAATGCATGTGTAAAGATCTCACGTCAGATCCCACATTATCCTCCAATCAAAAATATTAGTTTCTCTCCCTAAGTAATGTATTAATTGCTGGGGACCACTTGTATCAATAACTCATGATCAACTAAGAGATTTGAGCTCGACCACCAATCCTATTGCGCCAACATATGAACTCATTCAGCTTAGTATCAGGATTGACAAGACGGGGGTACTACATGCATGCATATGTCTCCTATATAAAGTCATTGGAGTAAAAAAAAAAAAGGTTGGGGGGAGGGGAATTCTAAGAAAAAATACAAACTTCTTACACTTCTCTCATATTTCAAATATCCTCTATAATTAGAGAAAAAGATTATTGTACTAACCATCTTGCAACCCTTTTGATTAATATCCACTTTAATTTATATTCGTTCTTTAAGTTGGCTTGAATTTTGTCTATACATTTTTCAACGTCAACAAGTTGTATTAAACTTAACTACGAAATAAAATAAATAAAACAAGTATGGTATAGAAAATATAGCATGTGCAATCGTTCAATATATATAACTTATCTATGATATTCTAAACAATATTTTTACTAATTTCGAAGAAACATCGAGAATACGTGACCCAAAACGGCATGTAGTCATTTGAAACGTACGTATATCATTTTTGCTAATTTCGTGTTCGTTTCGCTCCATTCTCACTCGTTTTTACATGAAAGTGTAAGAATGAAAGTTTTAACTAGATTTAGACGTCACCGTCCACAAAAAGTTCAAACTATAGTGAGTCACATCATACGTTCGTTTGAAGATTACACTACACTTGACAACCAAAGAAAATGTATACAAAACATAGCATGTGCGATCGTTTAATATGTACAACTTATCCATGATGTTCCAAACATTATTTTACTAGTTTCGAAGAAAAATCGAAAGCTCGCGATCCAAAATGGCATGTAGTCATTTTAAACGTATGTATACCATTTTTGCTAATTTCGTGTTCGTTTCACTTCATCCTCGCTCGTTTTCACATGAAATTGTAAGAACGAAAGCTTTAACTAGTTTAGACATCACAGTCCACACAAAGTTCAAATTACAATGGAAAGTTTGATAGTCAAAACATAGCACGTGTAGTTATTCAATGTGTATGAGTCGTGTATGATGTTTCAAACACCGTTTTACTAGTTTTGGAGTGAAATCGATACCCCGTGATCCCAAACGGCATCTTATCATTTTAAACGGAGTGTTGTCGTTTAGGCTTTAGGCTTTAGGGTTTAGGGTTTAGATTTTATGGTATATGGCAAAAGAGAAAAGCATGTGATTATTCAACATGCATTTTTAAACGACTACGTATCGTTTTAACAAATTTTGTATTCGTTTCACTTTATGTTCACTTATACTCATATAAAAGTTAAACGAATTCAAAATCTTGCCATATTTGAACAACAAGTTAGATACAAAATTCATCCGATAATAACCAACACTATGTAATTGCACTACACTTGACAATAAAGAAAACGTAAGTAGCAAATATGGTATCCAAAACATAGCACGTGTAGTCGTTCAATGTGTACGAGTCATATATGATGTTTCAAACACAATTTTACTAGTTTCTGAGTGAAATCAATACCCAGTGACCCAAAACGGCATCTGGTCATTTTAAATGTATAGATGACGTTTTTACTCATTTAGTATTTGTTTCAGTTCATTCACGACCGTAACCAGGTGAAAGTTTATGGATGAAAGTTTTAACTACATTTCGACGTTACGGTTGACATATTTATTCAAACTATAGTAAGTCACTCCATAATCCGATAGTAAACTACACTACGCTTGACAATAAAGAAAAACGAAAATAGCAAGTATGGTATCCAATACACAACACGTGTAGTCGTTCAATGTATACGAGTCATATATGATGTTTCAAACACATTTTTTCTAGTTTCGGAGTGAAATCGATACACCGTGACCCAAAACGGCATCTGGTCATTTTAAATGTATAGACGACGTTTTTACTCATTTAGTATTTGTTTCGGTTCATTCACGCCCGTAAGATACTCAATAAAGTAGTTAATTCAACATGTACACGTTTACTAAGATATTTCAAACTACGATCCACTAGTTTTTGGGTGAAATCGAGACATCGTGACCCAAAACGACATATGATTGTTTTAAACGTATGGTTGACATTTCTACTCATTTAATGTCCGCTTCAATTCAACAACATTGTTCCATGAGTAAATTATACTATTCTTCATATGAATAAAGGTAAATATCCTAAATTTCATTATGTTTCAATTATAGATAAGATATTCAATGTTTATTTAATTTATATAAGTCTTTTAAGATGTTCAAAAATATGATCGAACAATTTTAAAGTGAAATTGAGACTCTGTGACCCAAAATGACATGCTGACATTGTAAATGGCTAGTTGTCATTTCAACTAATTTTGTGTTCATTTCACTTTATATTCACTTATATTTATATAAAAATTAACAAATTCAAGTTTTTATCATATATGAACGACGAGTTAGATACAAAGTTCTTCCGATGGTGACCAACAATATTGTTCTGTAAGTAACTTACACTCTACTTCACTACGAATAAAGGTAAGTAATACAAATTTCATTATATTCTCAACAAATTAGTTAATTCAACATGTACAAATCTTCTAAGATGTTTCAAATTACGATCGGCTAGTTTTTGAATGAAATTGCACCCTGCAACCTAAAATGGAATCTGATCGTTTTAAATGTATGGTTGACATTTTTACTCATTTAGTGTTCAGTTCTATTCATTCATGTTTGTTATGGATGGATGTATGTTAATTGTTGAATTTAATATTGAAATTGTGATGATTTTTTTTTTTATAAATTTTGATATCTATTTTTATAAGATTTTTGGTAACTATAACAGCATCACTGTTTGTGCAAACCAAAATGACATATGGTCGTTTTAAACACATGTCTGATGTTTTTACTCATTTAGTATTCGTTTCGATTCATTCACGTCTATAACCACATGAATGCTTAAGAATGAAAGTTTTATCTATATTTTGACGTTGTGGTCGATACATTTTTTCAAACTATAATGAGTCACTCCATAATCTGGTAGGAAACTACACTATACTTGACAATAAAGAAAACCGTAAGTAGGAAGTGTGGTATCGAAAACATAGCACGTGTAGTCGTTCAATGTGTACGAGTCATGTATGATGTTTCAAAGCATCTTTTATTAATTTCGGAGTGAATCGATACCCCATGACCCAAAACGAAATCTAGTCGTTTTAAATGTATGACTGACATTTCTACTCATTTAGTATTCGTTTCGGTTCATTCATGTCCGTAACCACATGAAAGTTTAGGGATGAGAGTTTTAACTCTATTTCGACGTTGCGATCGATACATTCAATGACGGAGCTAGGGGCAGGGGGCGCGACCGCCCCCAACATTGTCCGCTGATCCACTATTCCTAGTTAATTTGTAATGTATTTTTCAGTTTCACCCCTCCCCCCCTAAAAAATAAATTGAATTGCCCCCTCAAAATTTTGAATTTTTTTTCCACTAATAAATATTGACCCAATAACTTACCCTTTAAAATTCAACCATACAATAATTTTAGACTTAAACAAAAGATCCAATAGTTACTTGAATAAATAAATGACTCAAATCCAATTTAAAAGCTAAGTTCCTAATTCCCAGACCCAACTACTTAAAACTTAATTCCCAAGCCGACCTAATTAAAAACCCTTGCGGAATGACTAATTTCAGATGTCCAAGTCATCTCTACCATCTGTTATATAGATAGGCAGTTTACTTTTTGTCTTTTTTATGTCCATCTAACGTTCATGTTTTCAATTTGTATAGTGTTAAATACATAGATAGACATATTATTTTTGTATCGATAAACTGATTGTCTTTTTGGCCAGTCAATCTAACGACCTATTTTGGTACTCAAAATCGTCGTTTTCAATCCTCTTATTTTAAAAAAATTTCGGGGGCTCCGCCCCCCTCCACCCACAGTATTTTCGCCCCCCAAAATTGAAATCCTAGCTACGTCCATTAATACATTTATTCAAACTATAGTGAGTCACTCTATGGTAGTAAACTACATTGCACTATAAAGAAAAACTAAATAGCAAGTACAATATCCAAAAACATAGCACGTGTAGTCGTTCAATGTGTACGAGTCATGTATGATGTTTCAAACACTGGTTTACTAGTTTCGAGAGTGAAATAGATACCACGTTTTAACAAAAAATGTATTCGTTTCACTTTATGTTCCCTCGTCTCCACATAAGATACTCAATAAATTAGTTAATTCAACACGTACAAATCTATTAAGATGTTTCAAACTATGATAAAACTAATTTTTGAGTGAAATCGAGACATGTGACTCAAAACGGCACTTGATCGTTTTAAACGTATGGTTGACGTTTCTACTCATTTAGTTTTGTTGAATAAGGGTATATGAGGTAATTTATAAATTATAATTTAAACTATTTATTTTAAACATGTTTTTTTGGTCAAAGGCTAAAATCCCAAACTATATTATTGAAGAGGCTATTTGACACAATTACCACAAAATATTTTGTCTAAATGGAGTATGAGAGGCATAAAATCTCCAATTCTTCCTATCCCAAAGGATCTAGATTCTTAGAACAATATTTGCATCTCCCAAGCCCTTCATGTACCATTGTTGTGCCAACCATTTTTAACTAATGTCAGTGCTATCACATCATTCTTAATGAGTAGGATATTGATAAGTGAGTTTTGAGCACTTATTCGAACCATATTACTAAACTTTTATATCGTCAAATGCATTGATTTCTACTTAACTTGGTTTAATTCTTTTTTTTTTTTTGTTTCGATATTGCATTCATTTCTAAGCATTTGGAAAATAGAGAATGATGAAATTAAATAAAAGTTACAGTTCTGGGATCAAATTCAACACTTTAGGAATTGAAGGACTTTAATTGTAATATAAGAAGGATATTGGTTGCACAATTGATGAACTCAATGATTAAATTGCATTATTTGGGAAAGATGAAACTTTGGAGAGAAATATTACATTAAATGGGCCTCAGCTTGGAATTTCAATGGAAATGGAACTCAGGTGGGCTTGGACCCCTTTTGGACTAGTGGCTGCGGCTGAATTTGAAGGAAAAATACCACTTGGCTCATTTGTCCACTAGAAGATTGATGGCCACAATTTGGAGCAAAAGGAGAGAGATACAGAATTTGGTCGCGCAAGAATTAAGGACGGGCAGGAGCATATCATGAAAATAATTTCAAATTTCTTTATGCAATAGTTAATCAATATTTGTACAAGAAATTTGGGTATTAATCTTGTCTCGTCAATTTATTTTTTATGTGTTTAAGTCCGACATCATGTTAGGCTAAAGTGATTTTATGCTAGGGTTATTATGAATCTTGCATCATGTATCTTTAATTCTTAGTTTCTTTTTGGCATTCAAACACATTTTCAATTATTGAATGATTTTCATGGAATTATCCCCTTTACAATTATGTGCACAATGATTATATGAATATCGTGGCTTGTTTTACTTTCAAAAGATGAAAAATAAATTAGAAATAGTGTTAATCGTCTCAGAGTTCGATAGGGAATATAAATATATCATTACGCTTTACGTGATCTTTAAGTATTCATAAATCACACCACCAAAAAACACCTTTCGCAGCGGTCAAAAAACGTTGCGGTAGACCTTTTGTAGCATTTTAGCGTGTATTGCGGGGGTCAGTGTTGCTGTTGAGGGAAGACTTTTTGCAGCGTTTATTCACCATTGTAAAAAACCATTTTGCAACATTTTTTAAACGTTGCGATAAACCATTTTGCAGCGTTTATTCACCGTTGCGAAAAACTATTTTGCAATATTTTTTAAACGTTATGGTAGACCCTTTTTGTAGCGTTTTTTAAACATTGCGAGAGACCTTTTTGCAGTGTTTATTAACCGTTGCAGTAGACCCCTTTTGCAACGTTTTTTCAATGTTGTCGTAGATTTTTTTTAAGGTTATATATGGTAATTGATCGACATAATTGAAAATGGCATTTTGTGAACAAATTTCGGAATTGCATAAAAATTGATAATTTCATTACAAAATCTTGATTCAATACAACATTAGAATGTGATACAATATAATATTGAATCAATACGATATTTGGATTTCCTGAACATAGCTGATAAAATTTGGCCTTTCTGTTCCAAATATACATGTGATAACTTTGTTATCAAATGTTTAAAACGTGCAACAATTTCCATAAACAAGTGGTGACAACAATTGAACTCGTGTCTTTTGCATGCTCGAATAACATGTTAAATCACCTCTTTAAAGGTTGTGCTCCTTACTTCTACACGTGGTACTTCAAATCCAGTGTGGGTCGTAACATACTTGACGAAAACGTCGAACTTTTGGCCTTAAAGACTTTTCCACTCGCCCACCATCAACACCAAATTCATTGAACCTACAAGTAGATAAATATACCTTAAAATAGGCTAAACTTTTGCAATGTTTATAAAACGTTGCAAAAATAGTGTGGCCAATTTAAAAGAGCAGCCCACAAAATACCCAATTCACAACCCCGACCCACTTAGTTAAAAATAAAAATTGAAAAAAAGGGGGAACGAATTAATTACAGTACAGAAGCCCTAAACCCCAAAATCTCTAATTCTCACTCGCTATCCCCTCCCCCTCAAATCCTGTTTGAAGTTAATAACAGTTAGATTTACTAGATTTTCTTTGTAGGCATCCCTTTGATTTGGATTTTCTCAACCCCAATTTTCTCTCAAGATAACAAATCGCTCGATAAGTGACCAAGTAAAACTTTTACATTGTCTAGACCCAGACGTCCTGAGCTCCTACATTTCCATAGTATTAGAAATTGTCATAGGTGGCTGAATCGAAGTTCTTATCTAGTTCTTCATATAATGGCACTCATGAGTTACTCTGTTTCACTAGGGACTTGACTTTGTTATCGATGCTGGTATTAGAGTGGTTGTTCCATCGACATAGTGGACACGACTGGAGATTCTCCTCGAGTTGTATGACAAGGAAACGTAACATACAAATTTGCCTGAAATTATCTAGAACTTGTGGAGGTAAAAGGCTAGATTTTATTGTAACGCGTGTCTCCTTCATATGGCCTATAAGAATACTAATAATTTGGAAATTTTGAGTTTGGCAACATTTATGCTAGTCTGATCATTCTATTAAAATACCTGATTGTTATCTTGTTTTCAATGAAATATGTATTCAGTTTCCATCCACGATGATTTTGTTGCTCGAGTTTTAATTCCTGAACATCATGGAAGAGTTAGGGACTTGGATTTGGAGTTGCACCATCAAAAGTGGATGTACAAATTCAAAGTAATGGGATAGTTAGAGAACTTGAAAGCCAAATATAAACTCAGTTGGAAAGGGTCTGAGTACTAGAAGAAAATGTTGAAGCACTTCTCAAGTTATGTCAACAGGTTATAAATTTTTACCATTATATATACTACGATAATATAACTTAATATCGCTAATTATATGTTGAATAACTTTTATAATCTTTGTATCATTTTTCAGAATGTGGAGGATGGGAGTTCAAATGCTTTTACTCCCCAAGTTTTTGTATCCTACATTATTAAAAGTTTATTCAATATAAATTTAGTTTGGAGTATACTAATTAAAAAGAATTCTATTTATCATGAATTTATTGTCACGCCAAGGAAGTGGTGTTCAAGGAGGTATTGCACATATGGAAAATGCTAGGTGTCAACTATTGCATTGGTACATGTTTCTGGACGAAGAAATTGTAGCAGAAGGGAGAATGCAACAACTGACCAAAGTGAAAGGTGCATCACTTGCCACTCAGAAGAGACCACTGAAAGGTTTAGGTTGAGGAAGTATATATGGGTTAATTGACTTTATACAGACCTACAGAAAATTTCAAACTCTTTGTGAAGCCATGAGAAGTACGATTGCTTGGCCAAAGAGCAGTATTAGACTTCTTTAATGAAGGTGTGTTTCTTACATTGACATCTACAAAAGGAAAACAAAGAAAAAATAGATAAAGAATCATGTTATTGACTGATGGTGTTGATAATGTTAAAGAGATTGGCTGGGATGATGTTTTCCATTATCTTATTGAGGGATAATGGTGATACTATTAAAGAGATTGGTTGCGATGACCATTTTGTTTGCTTGTTAATTGCATTCTCTCATTTTTAATGTTTATGAGCTACAAAGATGAAGTGGAGAATATGTATTTCATTTATTTAATCTCAAGACTTGTTTTTTTATATATATATATAAGTTTTGCCTTCTCTATTAGGGTGTTGGGGGTAAAAATAAGACTAAGCTTGGACGAAAAAAGGTGAGTTCATATTTCATTTGTGTCTAAAATGTTTGCTCTTTTTTTTTTTGGTCCATCTTTGTGCCTTTTTTGAGGCTATTGTTTACATCAGAAATGTTTTAAAAATATGTTTACTAAATAATGTTTATTATTATTTTTCTTGTACACATGATATTGTTTACTAAATTTGCATATTTTACTATAAAAGTGTATTTAAATATATTGGTTACTATAAAAATATAAAAATGACGATTAAAAAAAAGACATTGGGCAACATTCATAAAATGTTGCAAAAGAGGAAAGACAACATTTAAAAAATGTTGCAAAAGAGGAATGACAACATTTTAAAAAACGTTGCAAAAAATTCATCACAAAAGTAACGACAATACTCAAAAAACGTTGCTAAAACATTATGACAACACTTGCAAAAACGTTGCAAATATGTTAAGGCAACGTTGCTAAAGAAGATTTTCGACAATGTTTAATAAATATTGCAAATGACTTTTCGCAATATTTTTTAAACATTGCAAAAACTAAATGGCAACGTTCGGATTTGCCTTTTGCAATGGTGTATAAACGTTGCAGTAGCGTTTTATTCTATGGCAATTCTAAAGCCCGCAACATACACATAAACGTTGCAAAAAGTCTTTCTAGAGATGAGAGTTGTAGTGTGCGCCATGTGGTTTCAAAGTGATGTAAACGATGAGATTAATGCTTTAGAGATGAGAGTTGAGGCGAGGTTTGAGATAACTGAGACTAATCTGCAAGAATTGGGCAATCAACTCAAGAACGTACTGACTGCCTTAAATCTTGGAGTCAGTAATCCTAGGCAACAACCACCCATCGACCATGTTCAGGTTGGTGCCTTGGTCAATTCGGTCCTAGATCCTGGTCTAATTCGTTATCATGGTCTTTGTGATGACCATTATGGTTATAAAGTCAAAGTGGAGATTTCTATTTTCAATGAGAGTTTAAATGATGGGGATCAAGAATATGTCGGAGATCATGAAAATGAAGAGTACATTGATGAAGTGTGTGGAGAAGAACAATGAGATATTATGTGTATTATGCAGGAAATTTCATGTTTGTCCAAATAAGAAGAGTGGACTTAGTGTAGGAAAATCTTTCAGGTCAAGTGTGGAGATATTGATGATATTTGTAGTCACATCATAGGTAGTTTACAGATGTGACAAGAAATTGGTGGCTCATCTAAAGCTATCAATTGAACTACATACGCTCTTTATCAGATTGGTTGGATTAAAAATGGTGCAGGTGACTAGAATTTGTAAGATTTATATGGATGTCATGCATAAGGATAGAGACAATACTTACAAGTTTAAATGGAAGGATAAAAAAAAATCACGGTTGCACCAACAAGGAGGGCGCAAAAAGCTTCTAAAGTGGAAGTGAAAGCTTTCTTAACTATTGCAAATTTAGCCAATGAGTTTTTCCTTTGATGAGCCTTTGTTTCTTGCTGACAACTCATGGTCGAGTTGTTTTGAAGTGTAAGAGAATAATGTGGAACATTTAGAAGAGAGTATATAATTGGAAAAAAGAATAAACCATGAGGATCTACAAAATCTACATAACTTTCAACTCGAATATCGGATTTTTGGCCATAAGTACAATGCATGAGCATTTTTTGATTGTGTTTTAGCATTTTTCAGTTACAAATCAGTTTAAGGGTATTTTCATCAATTTTATAGTATTTTAGTTTTATTCAAATTTGTTTAATAGTTTTATAGTTTTAATTGAATTCGTTTTGGCGTTTCCTAGTTTATTTTAATTTGTATATAGATTAAGATTTGTTTTCACTCTATAAATACGCGTTAAGATTGTAAGAATAATACATTCATTTTCTTGATTAATAATATTTTAGTGTTTTTCATGTTGTTTGGTGGATTCCAAATATTTGTCATGTTATTTCTACTGAAATTCGAGCAAACATTCGTTGTTGTGTTACGAGCCAGCCAATTATTATTGTTCACGTTTCCGTCTTTCATCAAGTGTATTAATTCTAAAACTTCCTTGGTCTATGCCCCTTAAATGAAAATGGTATCCTGATTATCTTACCTTCTGAGATTCTACCCATAATTCCTTTAAAGGATCATCCCTTACGTACTACTCTTTGAATTCTATTAAGGTTAATATGACCAAGTCTAAGTTGACACATATAATCTCATTAGTGGAAGAAACTTTTATCCATTTATTATATTTGTTAATGTTGTGCATAAAGCAAAAAATGTAATTTGAAATATACATAATGATTGTCATTGATTTTTGATATCGAGTGCAAATTGCACAAAAAGAAAAGAGTGACCATGCTCAAACAACTGAGTTATTGAAATTAGATTTCATTTTAACATCAAGAAAAAATTAGAAATTTCTCAAAATTAAATGTTTATTTTGTAGGAAAAATAGGAAAATAGATCTAATTGCTCAAGCACACACCAGTTCTCATGTGTAACATGTGAGAGTGAACTCTCTCTTTTTGAGCTCCATTATTACTTGGAACCCCTGCAATTAATTGCAAATATGGTTAGTGATTCTAGAATATGCTATTTAGGTATTAGCAGAATCAGCTACTAAGCATGGCTCAATATAGGAAGTTAGGTATCTCAAACCCACTAAAATCGCCCAAACCAAACCAAACCAACCCAACCGGTTTGGGATCATTTTTTTGTTGTTTTTACACGGATTGGGTGGGTTGGGTCATGAAAATCGAATAAACCCCCCAACCCAACTCGACTATATTTATGAACTTTATAAGTGTTATGATGTTGATTAGACGAATACACATTCAACAAAAAAAAGCATTTTAATTGCCAAAAACATTTCTTTGCTTCATATAATTTAATATCAATCAGTCCATGTAACATTTTCGGGCATGAAGTGTCAAAATAATTCAGATTTTTTGGTCATTGCAACTATAGAGACCTAATATTATATAAGTCACGAGTCAATTATAAATCTGTCCAATCTGACCCGCACTTAATATTATATAAGTCATGAGTCAATTATAAATCTGTCCAATCGGACCCGTTTACTTTAATCTTTGTTGACAAGTTGTCTTAAACCGACCAACCCAACCCAACCCAACCGATACTTGATTAGGTTGGGTTGGGTTAGGTTAGGTTAAGTTATAATCAAACCGATCATGTTTGGGTTGAGACAAAAATCGACCCAACCTAACTCATGCTCACCTCTAGTATCTCGGGTAGTTCCTCTTCTAGTTATACTTTTGTCCACATTAAATGCATTTCCCATTGAGTTTTCATCCATTTTCGCTTTATTTACCTACTAATGTGGGTCCTTCGTGTTGGAATTCTTCATCTTGTTTCCTTCCCTATCTTTAGGCTTGGAAATATATAGTCCAGCAGAAGAAATAACAAAGGTTTCACCACTCTTGATCTTCAAATTAGCCTCAACATTTTGGAGCTCCTGTTGAGATATTTCCTTCAAAGTAGATAACAAAGTCTCCGAATAAGGAATAAATACAAAAAACTCAAAAGTTATGTAAAAAACACAAAACAAGAATGTGAAGAAGACTTAGATTACAAAGATTGCTATCCTAAAAGCTTTATTTGCATCCTCTCGATAATGAGAATGCTAAAGAACCAACACATAAATAGCTTTAGAGGATTTCAAGGCAAGAAAACCGGGTTTCAAATAGCACTTTTGAAACCAGGAAATAAGGAACAAAAAGAGTTTTGATATGAATTTTGAGATAGTTTGGGGGTGAATTTTACAAAACATAAGAGAGAAAAAATTGATCATTGAACCATGAATTTTATCTCTATTTATAGAATTCTTTCATACACATTCGTATGGGTGTCAACTTTTCACAAAACATTGGAAATTGAGGTTGAGAAGGTGCCAAACAAATTTCAAAAATCTCTCCAACGACTAAATATCTACTCTATGCGGTCGCATAGAGGAACCAAAACAGGGACTTCATGTCCCAGACGATCACATGGCCAAATGGCCTATGTGGTCGCATAGGTACATTTTTTATTTTTTTTTCAACCACATTTGATCAGTTCTCATTAAATATTTGAACAACACATTTATATAGTAATCCTCCATTTGTTCAAATATCACAATTCACTTAGAATCATAAACGATGTCACGCATAGGATAATGTATTTTTCGATTTAAACCTTACATTAGTGCTAACATTGCAAAGTAATATCAAGATTCTAGGTAGCCTTAGCTTTGAACCAGTTATCCCTTATGACATTACCGGTGATATCACACGTGAACATTCTATCTCAATATGTTCCACACAATTTTACTTTGGTGCGTTAATGGCCTTGCACCAATCCGTATTCATGAGCTTTTCAGAAAGTAACTCTAACTTTCCTTGAAGCGGCACCACTTCTAAGTTCACATAGGAGAAATTCTTACAGTGTTTTGGTTATGTTTAAAGACACTTGTACTACATACTTAATTTTTTTAAGTTTTATTCAACCCTCAATACAATAACCCCAACACTTATATCTTTAGGATATAGCTTTAAATTATATATACTAAGTGTTGTAATCAATTCACTTATCAAATGACTTGTTGTTATCCTTTGAAACCATAAATTACTCATTTCGTAATAACAGGTAGAGTTGTCATCATTGGTGAATTTTATTTAAGGACTTTAAGTCCCATCCTACTTGATGTTAATCTTTCCAACTTTTTGGTAATTGGTTTTGTAAGTGGATCAGTCAAGTTCTCACTTGATCTTACATATGTAAGTGAAATTACCCCGTATTTTATTAATTTACTTACATAATCATGTCTAAGATTCATGTATCTAGACTTTTTATTGTAGACTTCACTATAAGCCCTTGCTAGAGTAGCTTGACTATCACACATTATAGATATTAAAGACTCATTCTTCGTATCTAATGGAACTTCATAAAGAAGATCTTTAAGCCACTCCGCTTCTTTTCCCATTTTAACTAATGCTACCAACTAGGATTCCATTGTGGAATGTGTAATCGTAGTTTGTTTCTTTGATCTCCAAGAAACTGCACTACCTCCAAGAGTGAACAACCAACCCGATGTTGATTTGTTTTCACCAGCACTTGATATCCAACTAGCATCGGTATATCTTTCAATTGCCTACCAATATTCAACACTTGGATCACTTGTAAACCTACTAAGTTTACTTACAACAAATACAATGTCCGATCTTGTACATTGTACGACATACATTAGACTACCAATTGCATTTGCATAATCAAGTTGTCCAACATCTCTTACAACATTCTTCACAAGTTTGATACTTGAATCAAACAGAGTATTTGCCTATTTAATATTCTAATGTTTGAACTTTTCAATTACATTCTCAATTTAATGTGATCGAGTTAATGCAAATTTCAAGTCATTCTTGATCACTTTTATACCCAATATGGTATCTACTTGACCAAGATTCTTCATTTTGAATGTTGAAGATAAAAACCTCTTTTTTTTATATAATATCATCCATGTGATTACTTATAATCAACATGGCGTCCACATATAAACATACAAACACAATATAATTATCACATTTTTTAACATATAGATATTTATCTATTGTATTATGCAAAAAACCAAAAGTCATGATAGCCTTAACAAATTTATCATGCCATTTTTAGGAGATTGTTTTAGACCACATAAAGATTTTATAAGTTAACAAACTTTGTTTTCATTACCCGAAAGAATGAAACATTTCGGTTGTTCCATGTAAACTTCTTCATCTAATTCTCCATTTAAAAATACAGTTTTAACATCCATTTGATGTACACATAAATCATATATAGAAGATAATGCAAAAAGAATTCTAATAGTAGTAATTCTAACTACGGGTGCATAAGTATCAAAACAATCAATTCCCTCATTTTATCGAAAACCTTTAGAAACTAATCTTGTTTTGTAAGTTTGGATTGAACCATCAGTATTGTATTTCCTATGAAATACTCATTTACAACCCATAGCTTTTGATCCAGTCGGTAAGTCAACAATCTTCTAAGTACTGTTAGACATTATAGAATCCATTTCATCATTTATAACATCTTTCCAAAATGTGCTATCTCTAGAAATCATTGTTTCTTTATAGGTTTTAAGATCACTATCAATTTGAAGAACATAAGGAATTGTTCTTACTACATCTTCTCTACTTACTTCAACCATGTATAGAGAAATTCGTTGAGAATCAATCTCATCATGTCCTAATACCTTCTCTTTACGAGTTCTCTTGCTTCTTCTAGGTTCACTAGACTCATTTACAAAATCTAGCCTATTCTTTGGGAGGGGAAGGTGTTTGATCCTCAGTAGTATGGATAGAAGCCACCTCCTCCGATGGAGCCTCCGCCAGCACCACTTCCACACAATCATCCTCTGTGGAAGTCTGATGTATCTTTTCTTCGATGAACTTTGCCTTTAGCTCCGAGGCATCAAGGTCAGGGAACAGCTCATCCAGCTTACTAACGACCTCATTGTAAGCATACTTCTTCCAGTATAAACCAAGGTGCTGATATTCTTCAGTATGATGGAAGTTGGCAATTTAAGTCCTCACTGCAATTTCACCCGCCTCAAAAATATTTATCTCATACATCCTACACTCATTGGCATACCATTCCATTTGTTTCTCCAGGAAGTCTTGAGCGTTCCTACTGGTAGCCAGTTGAACGTTAACCTTCTCCAGAGTCTCGGCAGTGAGCCTCTGATGGTTGTTGGAAGCCTTCACCTTTTTGGTCAGTGAGGCAACTTCTCATTGTGATTCATAAACATCCAGCTTCATGGCTTCGATTGCAGAAAGGGCACAGGCTAACTTTGGCTCATCTTCAGCTTTCTGAGCCTTCAACTCATTAGCTTTGGCTTTAACCCTCCTCAGTTCAACGTCAGTAACGTTTAGCTCGGCGTTCGCCTTCTCTAGAGCCTCGGTAGTGAGCCTCTGATGGTTGTCAAAAGTCTATACTTTTTTGGTCAGCAAGGCCACATCACATGTGACTCATGGACCTCCTACTTCATAACTTCAATTTCAGTTAGGACAGAGGCTAACTTTGCCTCATCTTCAGCTTTCTGAGCTTTCAACTCATCAGCTTCTACTCTGACCATCTTTAGTTCAGCCTCGGTGACATTCAATTTTTCATATAAGGCTTTGTTCCTCTGCTGAATATTGGCCAAAACTTCCTAACATTCTAAGGCTACCCCGAAAGCCCTGGCACTTTGGCTTACCAGGGTGACAGTAAGGTCTACTACATCGCAGGTGGCCACGTAGTCTTGCCACCTTTCAGCCCAAAACTTATTGGAAGCCTTGGTGGCATCTCTTCACAAAATTGCCAATTACAATATTGAACCTAACATTTACAATTTAAAAGAAATGAAACGGTGTGTCCTCTATTTGATGAAACAGTGTCATCCTCATTTGAATTTATGGTAAATCCGTGGTTTTCTGCTTTTCTTCCTTCCTCGGTCTGTGATGGTATTTATGAAAATATGAAGAGTGAGAGAATTAAAGAAGAAGAACTCTTAGCGAGAGAATTGCTTAATTGCCAAAAAAATAATTCCAACTATATGAAATGTACAATATATGAGAAAAGAGATAAATGGAAAGGTCTAAAATATCTTCCTACAATTTACAAATTCCTCAAAAATGGGAGATGTAGATTCAAAACTCCCATCTTGGATGTCAACTGCTTGAATCTAACTCCTCCTAACGCCTTAGTTAATACATCAGATAGCTAGTCTTGTGATGCAACATGTAGCATTTTAACTTCTCTAGCTTGAACTTTGTCCCTCACAAGATGGTAGTCAATCTATATATGTTTTGTCCTCTCGTGAAAAACCGGATTGTTTGCAATGTGAATGGCTGATTGACTGTCACAAAACAACAAAGCTGCTCGATCATGCTTAATACTTAAGTCTGCAAGTATGTTTTTTATCCAACTTAATTCGTACACTGCAGCAACCATGGATCTATACTTTGCTTCTGCTGATGATCTGGAGACAGTATATTGCTTCTTCGACCTCCAAGAAACTAATGAATTCCCTATAAAGACGCAATAACCAGTGGCAGACCTTCTGGTATCTGAACAGGACGCCCGATCAGCATCACAAAATCCTTTAAGTACGAGATCTGACTTGCTTTCAAATAGCAAGCCTTGTGCTAGTATGCCTTCCAAGTATCTCAGTACGTGATGTGCAGCTTCCAGATATAGCTACCTTGGTGATTGGAGATATTGACTAAGCACGTGTACTACATAGAATAAGTCAGGCCTAGTGATTGTTAGATAGAAAATGATTCCTATCAATCTTCGTATGCACCTACATCTTCAATCAATTCTCTTTGATCCTTACCCAGCTTCAAATTCTGAGGCAATGGATATTTTGCAGGTTGGCTCCAACGTATACAGCATCGGTTAACACACCCAAAGCATATTTTCTTTGATTCACAGAAATTTCACCTGACATTCATGCTATTTCAAGCCCAAGAAAGTATTTCAAAACCTCCCAAGTCTTTTAATTTGAACTGCTCATTCAGCTCCTTCTTGAATTTCCCAATGTATGATATATCATTATCCCCTATGATAATATCACCTACATAAATGAGCAAGACAGTAAAAGTCCCATTTTCTTGTCTGCTAAATAGGGAATAATCACATTTTGACTGTGTAAAGCCTTGTGAAACAATGTATGCAGTCACCTTAGTATTCCATTATCTAAAAGCATGCTTGAGTCCATAAATGGACTTGTTCAATTTGCACACCAGGTTTTCCCCAGACTTCCCCTGGTGCTCATAACCCTTAGGCATCATCATGTATACCTCTTTTTCAAGTTCACCATGGAAGAATGCATTGTTGATATCCAATTGGTGAAGATGCCAAACCTTATCAACAGCAACTGCCAATAAGCACTTAACTGTTACCAGCTTAGCAATAGGGGAGAAGGTCTCTCCATAGTCTATGCCAGCTTGTTGAGTGAATCCCTTTGCAATAAGTTCCTCTCTTTAGTGCCATCAGAGTTCAATTTTACTTTGAAAACCTATTTGCAAGCTACAAGCTGTTTATGTGTAGGCAAAGGGGTAACTGTCCAAGTATTATTTGAAACCAATGCTTGATATTCAAGATCCATAGCTTTGCACCAATCTGGGTACTGGGAAGCCTCTTCATATGATCTAGGCTCAAGAGTAGTAGACAAAGCTACTAAATAAGCTCTGTAAGCAGGAGATAGCCTGTTGTAAATCAAGTACTCAGATATAGGATATTGTTTTCCAGCCCATTGACCTTTCACCAAGGAATTTGATTGGATAGTAGGCACTTGAGATGTGAGACTACATTAGTAATCTTGAAGGTAAGCTGGGGCTCTTTTGGGTCTATTTGATTGTCTGATTGGAAAATCAGGACTTGGAACTGGAGTTGTAATCAGAATAGATGTTGAAATAGATTCATGGATGTTAGTTTTAAGGGAATCAAATGAATAAGGGACTGAGTTAACGGGTGAAATGTCAGCAGTGGGAATGAGTTCATTACTTGAATTTGGAATAGACTCATCAGGTAATGGATTATTACTGGACACTGGAAACAAAGATGGATCAAGTGGGGAACAAATATCAGACTTTGACAAGGAGGCAAGAAATTAAGGATGGTGAAAGGGGAATATTTTTCATAGAAGATCACAGCTCTAGGATCGAATTTCTCCGATTTCTTTTGAGACTCGAAGCATAACATAGGCACCCAAATACCTTGAGATGGGAATATGAATGTGCAGTTTGATGTATCATTTTATAGGGTGTTTTGTTTTCAAGTATTAAAGTAGAAGTTCTATTGATCAAATATGTGGCAGCAATAATGATTTCTCCCCAAAATTTGTGAGCTAAATTAGCCTGGAACTTTATGGCTCTGGCAACGTTTAAGAGATGTTGATGCTTTCTCTCCACTATCCCATTTTGATGAGGGGTTTTGACACAGCTGAATTGATGAATGATTCCATTAGCTTGGAAAAAATCACTCATATGAAATTCAGATCCATTGTCAGCTCTGAGAAATTTTATTTTACAATCAAATTGAGTTCGAATCATGTTATTGAAAGAATGAATGATAGGATGAGTTTGAGATTTTTCTCTCATTAGATAAATCCAAGTCATCCTAGAGTAATCATCAACAATTGTTAGAAAGTATCTAGAGCCATCTATTGAGGGGACTGAGTAACGTCCCCATATATCGCAATGAACAATGTCAAATCTTTTGAAATTTCTAGTTTTACTTCTTGGAAAAGACAATCTATGTTGTTTGGCTATGGGACAAACAGTACAATGTAAATGCTTATTGAAGGTAATGGAATGAACTAAATTGTGTAAGATAAATAATTTTGAAATAGGAAGGTATCCCATTCTACAATGCCATGGATCAATATTAGTGCTCACATTGAGCTCACTAATGGAATTGCACGAAAAATGTCTAGCTTTATTACATTGCAAATTGATATCAGAATTGCATATGGAATTAGAAAAAAAACAAGAAAGTAGTTATCAGGTATAGCTGTAGGCTGAGAGACATGATGTAGGCAATTGAATAAGGATCTGTCATGAAGTTGTTTAGTGGGATGTTGGAATGTATACAGTCCATCTTCAAGTTTGCCCATTCCAATTGTCCTTCATGTTAAAAGATCCTGGACTAAACAATATTGATGCAAAAATATCAGAAAGCAATCATGTCTAAGAGTAAATTCGTTAGCTTCAAGTTGAATGTGAAACAAGGCACCACCAACACTTCTGTTAAAATTAAGTTCTCAGATAACCTGACTATTCCAACATGAGTAGCTTCAGTAATATAACCATTAGGTAACTTAACGTCTTCATTAACCTTGTGAGAAACAGAAGTTAAACACCAAACAGAACATACCATATCTAATATCCATTTTGCTTCACCAAAGTTAGTGCTAGAACGAGAATGATTACCTAAAAAGGCAAAGGCATCTGGTACAGAATAACCAGATGTTAGAACCTCTTGAGTCTATGACTATGTTGATGTTCGAGAATCATTAGATATTTGTCCTT
Organism: Fraxinus excelsior; assembly: GCA_019097785.1. Classification (NCBI taxonomy): domain Eukaryota; kingdom Viridiplantae; phylum Streptophyta; class Magnoliopsida; order Lamiales; family Oleaceae; genus Fraxinus; species Fraxinus excelsior. Next base: position 22,481,488 of record CM032628.1, read on the forward strand.
TCAACTGGGGTAATAGCATTGCCCGAACTTGCTTGCATTGTTTTGGAGTGATAGAAAGATTAGATAAGGATTTAAAAACACTGTGTTAATCTCCTACAGATGATTGACCAGCAGCATTGACAACCACAATTAAACGATACCCAAGGAAATATCCAACATGTTTATAACACTTTCTTCTAATGTAAGGGCATCCCATAGTAAAATGTGTCCTTGCATCCCACATTTTTTTGATACAGTAAAATGTCGAACCTACTTTAAATTCTATCTCTCTACTCTCCTTCGGTCGCACATGATTCGGCGTCCGAGAACTCTCCTAGCGCTGGGTCAGCATCTTTCTCTAGTTCTTCTTCTGGGTCTTCTTCGGTTCCTCCACGAGTTCGCCCTCGAGTATTAACCCATCTTCTTGCCTAAATTCGGGCTCAGGCATTAGCTCATGTTCTGGCTCCCCTTCACGTGCAACCCCAAAGCGGTGCTCAAAATACATGGCCAATATGCCACAAATCTCACGCAGAAGGTGTCATACTCAATCTCCACATTAGGTGACACTAGAGCATCTATGTATATGCTACGAGCTACCTCCGCGTAGTCTCTTTGGAAGTCGAGAGTAAGTGATGAATCGACCAGTAATTATTGGTCACATAGCCATGATGTATGGCCCGATCACGAATAATGTTCAGTTGCTCTACGTGTTGGGCAATTGTCCAATCGAGTCTAGGCCAGAAACGGTCGTAGTCTCTAATGGCTTGTTCTACGTCACTGGGTGCATTTCTACGGATGGGTACCATGTCCTAAACTAATTATGCAAAGTCCAATTATGCAGGATTATTCATCTCTTTTAGTTAAAATTACGAAGACGTAAAAATTTAAAAACTCTTGTAAATTATGCACAAACTCATCTTTCTTTCTTTCTTTCTAATTCGGATACATTTTTTTCTCTTCTTCTAAGTCTCGTAATCGTAAAACAGGTATCCGAAATAAAATAATGTTAAACTTCATAAACCTCTTTACCTTCGGAGTTGGTGGATCAAATGATGGTAGTGGCGACTTTAATTAAAAATAATTAAAAAATAAAAAATCTCTTTGAAAATTTTCTCTTTTTGAAAATTTGCCAGTCTATAGAAACGCAGACCGGCTCTGATACCAAGCTGTAGTGCCCCAAGTTCCGTTAACCCGGATTGCCACGTCATCGTCTTTTGCCCTAATTTTTGTAATCAAAATTTGCGGAAATAACCTAATTTTAAAAATCACATCACATTCATAACGGTAAATATCGTCGGCAACAAAACTTATTTAGATAATTTAGAATAATCGTTTAAAATTCAAATCTCATGTTTTTGAAATAAAAGAAATAACAAAGTACATTAACAATAATTCAAATGCGAAAATTTCGTAAGCAAATAGCTACAACTTCCAATTTATGCCACTACTGCCCATCACATTCGACCATCTCCGAAATCTGCAAATATTGTTAAAATAACGGAATGAGTATTTCGAAGAAATACTCAGTAGACTCATCGCCTATAATTAATTTACAGAATAATTGAACACATACTTATGCAATATATAACGTGACATCATCATCATCATCATCTTTGGCTCATTTTCTTGAAAATCATTGGCTCTTTGAAAACATAGGGTGTGTGTAGTCTCGTCTCGTACATTTAAGCACATAAGTTATGCATAACATTCTCATCTTATCTCATAAGAGATTCTCGTCTTTCTCATGCATTAAAGCATATAAGTTATGGTAAGTATAATAATATCATATATCTCATATGATATATTCTCATCTCATGCATTAAAGTACATAAATCACGTAAATTCACATAAGACATGCAATTATAATTTAAACTAATTAATGGAGGCGAGTCTACCTCAATAATCTCGAGTTACGTGTAAAAATGAAGCGAAAATTGATCTCAAACTCTTAATCGTCTGTACGTTTTGTCTAGCCAAAATAGAAAATAAGTTTTGAATTAGTATTTCGAAACTTTAAAGTTTTGACGTGATAAAATAAAGTTTAATGGCTGAATTGAAAATTTGTGAAACTGAAATAAATAGCTTAAAATGATAAAATAAAGTTTAGGGGCTAAATTGAAAATTTATTAGAGCTGAAAATAAAAGTTTAAGGGCTGAAATAATAATTTTAAAAAGTTAGGAACTAAACTGTAAATCTTATTAAAACTGAAAATAAAATCTAAAAGCTAAAATTAAACATTTTATAAATTAGGGACTTAATTAGAAATCTGCTAAAACTGAAAATAAAATATTAAGGCTGAAATAATAATTTCTAAACTTGGGGACTAAATTGAAATTAATTAAAACTGAAAATAGGAGTTTAAGTACTGAAACAGTGATTTTTAAAGATTTTAGGACTAAATTGAAAGTTTTATGAAACTGTATTTTAAATAAATAAAACTTAAAAATCGAAAATGAAACTTTCTAAACTATAGGGCTAACATGAATAACTTTTAAAATTAAGGACTTAAAAGTAAATTTTTCAAAATAAAAAAAAAATATCCATCCCTCTATTCTCTCTCTCATTTTTAGAGAGAGAGAGAGAGAGAAAGAGCTCGAGAGGGAGGCGACGGGAGGGGCCTCCTCCGTTTTCCACCGCCATCGACGGGGCGACGACAGTGCCACCACCTGCGGTGGCACCGGTGGCCAGGTAAGTGGGAAAGGGATTGGAACTGTCGATTGACTACGATTTTTTTGGGAATTTGATTCGATTGAGGCTAGTTGGGTGAGTTTGGGTTTCGATTTTTTGGGTGTGTGGTGACTGCTTGCATTGCTTGGTGGTTTGATGCTGGGTTTGTGTTAATGTTGCAATTTGTGTGTAGTTGGGTTCGACAATGAGTTTTGACCGTGAGTTTTGGGTCACGGTTTTGGGTTGTTGGTGGCTTGAGGTGGGGCGTTGGTGGCAGGTTTTTGGTAATCGGTTTTTGAGCTCAGTTTTGGTTGCCTTGAGGTGATGTTGGTGGTTTGAATCGGGTTGAGGCTTGGTGGTTCGGTTTCGTGACTGTAGGGCAGAGCTTGGTGGAGTTGGGCAGTTTGGTGGTTGGTTGTTCTCGGTTGCAGTTTGGTTGGGTTTGTGTGACTGCTTGTAGCTGGGTTTGGCTGGTTCTGGATTGAAGTGGTAGCTTGGGTGTTGGCTTGGTTGTCTCGATTTTAGTGGCTGTGTGGAGTTGGCTATGGTGTTGGGTTTCAGTTGGGGCTTGTTGGTTGCTAGCTACAGCTTGGTGCGTGCTTGTAGCTAGGTTTGGCTGGGTTGAGATTGTTGATGATGGTGAGTGGCTGCAGTGTCGAATGCAGCTCGTGAGTTTACTGTTGATAAATGGTATCGTTGGTCTACAGTTTGGGAAGCTCAATGTTGATGCTAGAAATGGTCGTTCTAGCATCAATGGTGACCCATAGTGAAAATAGAGTGTGAGGGGGAGATGGTGTTGATGCTAGAAATTGATGTTCTAACATCCACATTAATCTCTAAAAATTGAGGAAAAGAGAGAAAGCTTACCAAAAAAAGAATGGCTGCAAGAATGCTAGGATGGTGATGATGGAGGGAAAGAGTGCATATGAATAGCAGAAAATTAGGGCACAAACTTCTAGGTGGGTAATTGGGCCAAGTAATTAGGTTTTAGGGGTAATTCTAGTTTGGGCCTAAGGTAATTGGGCTAAAATGATTAATTCCAATTTTGGACTTATTTAGTTGGACTTAAATGGATTGGGTTAAAAAAAGTATAATTTAAATTTTAGGCTTATGTAATTGGACTATAAATATTAGACTTTAATTAATTGAGTTTCAAATAATCATAAGATATATATTTTAATTAAATTTACTAAAATTCGGATTTAAACAATATAATAAGGAATCGATAATTAAAAATTATTCGAAAATGAATTCTATTCAAAATAATTTAAATTCGTTTATAACAGCTAGACAAACGCGTTTTCACTTTAACGTTAGGGTTTAAAGTTTAACGACACGTTTTTCGAGAAAATATAATTTAATATAAATTTAAAATTCTTGGTCACTACAAGAAGCCTCAAGGCTGTGTTGCCTTTTAGTAACGACTTCCTTTTGTCTTTCATCTTGGAGAATCGGTGCAAAAACCTTGTTAAGCGAACGCAGAGGATCCATTAACAAGATCTGACTTCTCACAGCAGAATAGTGTTCGTCTAGCCACATTAAAAATTGCATAACCTAATCTTCCTGTTTATAATCAGATCCAGTGATATTTGGCCTATAGTTATCAAGCTCTTTCCATAATCCTTTAAATCGATTGAAATAGGAATTGACTGAGCTATTTTTCTATGAAATGGTGGAGATCTGCTTTTTCAATTCATAAATTCGAGTGCTATTGCTTTGGTTATAGCGATCCTTCAATTCGATCCATATTTCCCTAGCTAAATCCTCGTGCATAACACTTGGATAAAGCTCCTTTGGAATGGAATTGATGATCCATGAAGACACTACATGGTTGCATCTCCTCCAGGGGCTATACAACGGATCATCATATTCTAGCTCAGCGATTGTTTCATCAATGAATCCTTTTTTGTTCTTCACGCTAAGAGCCATCACTACAGCGCGACTCCACGTCACATAATTGTTCTCCGTAAGCACCACTGAAACGAGTTGCAAACCAGTGTTATCACCATAATGGAGATAATAGGGGCTGCTTGGATCTGAAATCATGTGACTGGTAATAGAATTAGCTTCTTCTTCGACCAAATCTCCAGGAGCTGATCCTTACGATGCCATTGCAGCGAATCAAATCTCTGATACCATATGAAAATATGAAGAGGGGGAGAATTGGAGAAGAAGAACTCTTGGCAGGAGAATTGCTTAATTGCCAAAAAAAAAAAAATTCCAACTATATGAACTGTACAATACATGAGAAAAGAGATAAATAGAAAGGACTAAAATATCCTCCTACAATTTGCAAATTCCTCAACAGTATTTGATCTCTGCTCATCTTCATTACACTTAACTATTCCTTATTGTTGACACACTAAAATGCAGCCCAAAATCGAAAGGAAGTCCAATTGATAAATCCAAGGTAAAGACCCAACAGAAGCCAATTAAAAGGCCCAAGAAGAAAAGCCCAAGTTGGAGACCTGTGGAAAAACCTGAATATTGGAAGCCCAAGAACAAAGGAATACCATCGCCCCAAGGTTGTAGGACGCCCAGAGGCCGAACAAAGATAGTACGGCACAATCATCGTCCCAAGGTTGTAGGACGCCCAGAGGCCGAACAAAGATAGTACGTCACAATCGCCCAGGACGACAGCCTCATTGTCGCCCGAACCCCAAGTCGCCCAAAATCAAACAAGTCTAAAGGATACAGTTTGGAAGCGGTTGGCAAGTAAACCCGGCACGATCCCACGATCCAGGAAGCAACAAAGGTAGTGGCAGCGGTTACTAAGCAACTACTCCCCGAATAAGTGATTCCTCACTAAAAGAGTGGGCGGTTACGAAGGATACGAAGCAAGTCTGAGCAGTTTCGATAACCAAGGGATGCTCAAGAAGTATAAAAGAAGTAACGTCATAGAAGAAAAGGACGAAATCAAAAACTCTCTACAAGAGATCATGTAATTTTTATTCCTTAGTTTAAATTTAATCCTTTTTCAGTACTTGTGTGCTTGCGCCCCTTGGAGGCGTTTTGTCTACTTCCCAATTGTAATCCTTCACTGGCATTCGCACCCCTTTTGGGACTTTGTCTCAAGAGGTCTGTTCCTTATACAATCGTCTGACCCCTCTCTCTCTCGTAATTGTTGGCGGGTTGCAAAAAACGCGCGAAAACAATTTGGCACGCCCAGTGGGACAGTTGGTGTTTGGTAAGTGAAGATACAAAAAGAGAAAAGATATCATGCCTCATAAAAATTCCGATAAAGAACCAGCAAGTCAAGGAGTAGTCCAGTCGGTGGTTGAGCGATACGAGGAGCAACAACACTCTCCACAGACAGATGGACAAAGTCCAATCAGTCACAGCCGCTACGAGCCAATGACAGAATTAAGCCCTCGCACAATGCGTGCATTGCTGGGAGAACTCACGCAGGATGTCGTTGAACAGGTAAATCTACGTAGCATTCATAATATGGAGAAATTTACCCAAAACGAGAATAGGCATTTTGATAATATGGCTAAACAACTAAATACGTTGAATGAAATCATGAATAAGTTGGTAGGCCAAATATGTCAACCTGTTATGCCTATAGATAATCACTTCCAATCTAGGACTATCGTGGGGCATACCTCGCCATACAATTCTCTTGGTGTAAATTCTGGCCCAAATTTGGAGCCACCTTTTGGCCCTTCTACTTCAAACCCAGGGGGAAATGGAACCATGAACGTGAATAATGGTAACACTACGTCCAACCTGGGGGTAGTACCACCATGAGAGACAATGTCCCAAATATTGGACAGAACGGGTTGCGTACGAATGACGGTTTAAACACTCAGTTTACCGGTTATAACAACCTGAATAATGGCACTTTTATGGCCAATCAGGGGCAGACCACTAGGCCTCCCACGAATCAGCCAGTAAATCAGCCAATGGGGAACCCATATGACCCTAACGCCGTGCTAAGAAACCAAATTATGGAAATAGTACAAGATCAAATAGCAGTTGGGGTACGCCCGGTGATTAGGCCAATTTACACCAAGCCATACCCTGATTGGATAGATCAGGCATATCCATGGCCTAGAGGGTACAAAGTACCGGAATTCTCACTATTCACTGGCCTAGGAGAAGTATCTACACTAGAACATGTAGGGAGATTCACGTTGCAAAGTGGTGAGGTGAATGACTACCATAAGTTGAGGTTGTTCCCAAGTTCCTTAACAGGAGTAGCTTTTTCTTGGTTCATTAATTTGCCAGCAAACTCCGTCCAAACTTGGCAACAAATGGAGCAATTATTCCATGCTCAATTTTATAAAACTGAGTCCGAAGTTACACTGGCCGATTTGGCGAATTTACGTCAATTGCCTAACGAGTGGGCAGAAAATTTCCTACAAAGGTTCAAAACGGCCAGAAGTAAATGCTTCGTGCCATTACCTGAAAAGGAATTTGTCAAAATCGCACAAAGTTGTTTAAGCTTTGATCTAAAGAAGAAATTCCAAGATAGAGAATTCCCAGATTTATTCCAACTTAGCGCGAATGTCGTTAGATATGAGCGACTGGTAAGAGAGGAAGAACAAATGAAAAATTCCAGTAAAGGGACTTATTATAAAGACCCGAATTTCAATGTTCATACTATCGATGATGGTTATTATGACCAGACCGAAATATGCTTGGCTGAGCTAGTAAAAGGAGAAGCATATACTTGTCCTATGTTAGTTAAGCCAAAAATAGTAGGCAAAGATGAACCTGCAAAAGGTGAAAACAGAAAAACGCGAGCGTTCTCGTTCGACATAACCAAAGCTGATCTTATATTCGATAAATTATATAAGGATAAGCAGATAAGGTTGAGCGACAAACACAAATTGCCCGACTCTGAACAAATTAAGGGTAAAAAGTACTGTAAATGGCATAATGCATGGTCACATGCGACTAATTATTGTATGGTTTTTCGCCATGTGTTGCAGGATGCCATCGAATCAGGACGAATTACGTTCGAAGAAAAGAAGAAGATGGCGGTGGACGAAGACCCATTTCCACGGCCACTAGCAATGAATATGATAACGACTGGCTTGAAAAATAAACTGCCAAGGTTTAAACTGGTGATTGATGACGAAGAAGAAGAACCCAAGCCGCTTCCCAGCGTGTTTGAACGCATCAAAGGGAAAGAGCCCAAACAGGGCGAAGATATTCTGTGCGACAGGTGTAAGCACGAGTTGAAGGCGAATACAGGGTCATCAATGACACGGCCATCCCATCATCGGCCTGATTTCGTATCAGTCGCTCAGCCCGTCAGGGAGCGAAGAATGCCGTTGTATGGAGGAATGCATAGAGAAAGGGGGTTTGGGTCGGCCGGTCAAAGAAGAACGTTTAGGCCGCAGCCTCACCAGCCCAATGTATGGCATTCGTTCCAGAACAACGCAGGAAGGGTAATGCCGTTCAATGAAATGACCAGAACCCAACAAAGGCGTTACCAACGTAATTACAGGCGGATGATGAGGCAACAGCAAGGGGAATCACGCCCTAGAGCGCCCAAAACGCTCAGAATAGCCAACGAAAACGTTTTTGAAGATAGCAAAGAAACAGGCACTGGTGAATCAATGGGAGATTTGCCGGAAAGCTCATCTGGTAGATCGAAGTTTGAGCGAGACAGGAAAGATGAAGATGATCCCGAACAACCTCTAACTATCCAGTTTGGCACATTACCTCATGTCCTGGCTAACAACTACTTATTGGCCGATGAGTTCAAAAGCAAAGGAAAAGAGGATAATGAGGAAGACGCCTGCGTGCTAGTCTGCGATGAAGGCCAAACTTCCAGAGAAATGTATGATGATGGCGAGAATGATGGTATGACAGATGTTGAAGAAGAGATTGATTTAGAAGCAGAGAGACGGAAAAGGGGAGTGTCGCGCAACACCCTGTTGAAACAATTGCACCAGGAAGGAGTCCGCGAAGTGGATTTATTGGGGGAACCATCTGGTCGATCGTTTGATTTCTATGTGCTGTATGGGACGCCAAAAAGGAAAAAGAGGGTACCTCGCTCTGAAAAATATGGATCGCCCCCTAGAATAATGCCTCCTCCTACAAATTGGGTAACTGAGGAAGAAATATTAGAAAAAGAGAAGGAAGAGACCCAAGGAAAGAAAGCTCAATCCGATGTGCTGCACGTTGATCTATCACCAAGAGATAGCCTGCCAGAAAATAGGCAGGAAGTGGAAATAGACGCTGCTGAAAAGGTAATCTTCAACAAACCAGCGATGAGGTTAACCAAACACTTAAGGCCACTGTACGTCAAAGCCTTGGTTAATGGTGTACCAATAGTAAAAGTACTCATTGATAACGGGGCGGCCATAAACACCATTCCAGCTAGGATGATGAGGAAATTTGCTAAGACAGAAAGCGATATGATCCCAACGGAAGTCATTCTTACAAGTTTCAATGGTGGGGCAACATCAGCAAAATGAGTTATGCCACTGGACATAACTGTAGGGACAACCACCAGGACTACTGTTTTCTTCGTGATAGATGGTCCTACCAGCTACAACGTGCTACTAGGAAGAGACTGGATCCATGGCAGTCGATGTATTCCCTCATCACTCCATCAATGCTTAGTCTTCTGGAACGACAAAGGGGAAGCAGAGGTGGTACAGGCAGACCATAGGCCCTTTGTCGCGGAAGCGAATTCAGTGGAGAGATTCATGTATGAAGGAAATTATGGGCCTGTCAGAGTTGTTCAAGATGGGGAAGAAACTCAAATTACTGCCCAAAGCGAAGAGTCTTTCTCAATGGATTCACTCACTGAAATGTTTAATCAAATGAGGCCAAACATAGTGGCCTTGGAAGAGCCAGTAATTGGCAAAAAAAAGCCAAACAACCTTAAATGAATATTCGACAACAAAAACAAAAGGCCGAAGTTCAGGCCTTCAGAGCCAAGTTAATGGCTTTCAATAAAGAGTGTGGACGTATGAAGAAAGAAGAAGCGGCGTTAAAAATGCTAAAGGACAAATTGATAGTGTCCGAAATGGAGCAGAGCTTGGATTGGGAAGTTCATAAGGTGGATTGCCTGGAAGAGCAAAATTCTCTGAGCGACGTGGATGATGAAGCGACGAAGATCCCTAAGTCAGGATATGCGCAAGCTCAAGACCCCTTGGTCAAGGTTAACATTGGTGAGGAAGGAGAGGATCGCCCAACGTTCGTCAGCCAAATGCTGCCTCACGAGGTTAGTAACAGATTAATCGCTTTATTGAAAGAATATAAAGATTGTTTTGCGTGGGAATATGAACACATGCCTGGTTTGGATAAAAACTTGGTAGAACATAGGTTGCCGACTAAACCAAATTTTAAGCCTCATAAGCAACCTCCTAGACGTTTCGCCCCCAATGTATTGCCAGAGATCAAAAAAGAAATAGAGCGATTGTTAAAAGCGGGTTTTATCAGAACGACCAGATATGTGGAGTGGTTATCCAATATAGTGCCAGTATTAAAAAAGAATGGCAAGTTGAGGGTATGCATAGATTTCAGGAATTTGAACTTGGCTACTCCCAAAGACGAATATCCAATGCCTACAGTAGACTCTCTGGTAGACTCAACTGCAGGACATGTGATGTACTCTTTTATGGATGGATATTCGGGATATAATCAAATCTACATAGCCGACGAAGATATACACAAGACTGCCTTTAGATGCCCTGGGTCTTTAAGGTGCTTTGAGTGGGTAGTAATGCCGTTTGGACTAAAAAATGCGGGGGCAACTTATCAAAGAGCAATGAATCTCATTTTTCATGATATGATAGGCAAATTTGTGGAAGTTTATGTAGATGATGTAGTGGTCAAATCTGTTAAAGAAGAAGACCATTTTGAACAACTGCGATGTTCATTCGAACGAATGAGGCAGCATAAACTAAGATTGAACCCTTTAAAATGTGCGTTTGGCGTGAGTGCAGGAAATTTCCTTGGATTCCTGGTACATAAAAGAGGGATTGAACTTGATAAGAATAAAGCTAATGCTATTTTAGAAGCTAAGGCTCCTAGCAATAAAAAAGAACTGCAAAGGTTTTTAGGCCAAATCAATTTTCTAAGACGCTTTATATCCAATTGTGCAGGGCGAACGAAAGCGTTCTCGCCTCTCCTAAAGCTGAAAAATCAAGACGAATTCGTCTGGAAAGAAGAACATCAAAAGGCTTTTGAAAGCCTGAAGACATACTTAACAAGCCCACCGGTGTTGGTGTTACCAATCCAAGGGCGGCCGATGAAATTATACGTGTCGGCTGAACAAGAATCGATAGCGGGAATGGTCGCACAAGAAGACCAAGTTGGCGAAGAAAGGGCGATTTATTACTTAAGTAGACGGTTAACCAAATGTGAGTGTAATTATTCTGCTATCGAGAAGTTGTGTCTCGCATTATACTTCACATGTACAAAATTGAGGGCCTATTTACGGCCTGTAACAGTCTATCTAATTTCCAAAGTTAATCTATTCAAATAATGGTTTTCTCGCCCCTATTTTACACCAACGAGTGGGTCTTTGGACTTTAGCACGGTCGGAATTCGAAATAAAGTATGTGCCCCAAAAGCAGTTAAAAATCAGGCCTTGGTTAATTTTCTGGCCGATCATCCATGCCTGGACGTGCATAACGAACTAGAGAACTTGAGGTGACATTGAATTAAAACCATGGGTTTTATATTTTGATGAATCGAAAACTTCTAAAGGAGCAGGGGTATGAGGGCTTTGACTTAAATCCTTTAGGGGTTGGCTATAAGTTCGCATTCACCCTGGACAGAATCTGTACTAATAATCAAGCCGAGTACGAAACCTTAATTGTAGGCTTGGAATTGATGGTAGAGATGAAAGTAAAGAATGTAATCGTCAAGGGCGATTCTCAATTGGTAATTATCCAATTGAGGTGATTTAATGCCAAAGGCTTTCTCTAAGTTATACGAAATCGCCCAAGAGTTGTTGAAAGAATTGACCAAGTAGAGCTTCAATGTGTCAATAGAAAATACAATGACATTGGCCAACGAGTTGGCCCAGTTGGTTTCTGGCTATTCAAAGGCGATGAGTTGGGAATCTACTTACGAATACGGAACTATGTTGTCCGTTGTTCAGCGGAGGGCAAGAAAAAAGGAAATTCAATGCATAGAAAGTAGGGTCGCACTGGATTGGGTAGATGAGATTAAGGAGTCCTTCAAAGAGCTTGATGGGCGAATCGATAGACGAACGAAATTGCGTTTATGAAACTATGCATTAATAGATGAGGAATTATTCAAAAAAACGTTCTGATGGTGTGTTATTAAAATGCGTGAACTTGCAAGAGGTTAAGACAATTATGGCCGAAGTGCATGAAGGGATAGGTGGAGCCCATCAGGCTGGCCAAAAGATGAGATGGCTATTATTAGAAATCGTGGGTATTTTTGGCCAAAGATGGATGAATCGTGTGTTCAATATGCAAAAAGTTGTGTAGCATGCCAAAAACACGCGTCCAATACATAGGGCACCAGCAAGCAACATGGAACCCATTATCAAACCTTGGCCGTTCAAAGGTTGGTCGATAGATTTGATAGGGAAGATTTACCCTCCATCGCCCAAACAACACACCTTTATTATAGTCGCAACGGACTTTTTCACCAAGTGGGTTGAGGCAGTCACTCTAAAGGAAATCGCCCAGAAAAATATCATAGACTTTGTCCGAGACCACATCATTTACAGATTTGAGATCCTACAAACTTTAATGGCAGATCATGGGACTTCCCTAAATGGAAATCAGGTGAAGGAATTCTTGAGCGAGTTTGGAATTAAATTGGTAAATTCCACACCGTAATACGCTCAGTCAAACGGTCAGGCAGAGTCATCTAACAAGATTCTGAAAATCTATCATGAGGAAGATGATAGATGAAAATGCCAGAAATTGGCACGAGTGCTTGAACAAGGCCTTATGGGTTTATAGAACGTCGCCCCGCTCGAGCACCAACATCACGCCTTTCCAACTCAATTATGGGCAGGAGGCTGTATAGCCCGTAGAAATCAACGTGCAATCAATAAGGGTGCGTCGGCAGTACGAATTGAACGAGAATGGGTACAAGGAATCGTTGATTCAAAATCTGCTAGAATTAGACGAATTGAAGTTAGACGTGCTAGACAGGTTGCAAGTTCAGAAACAAAGAATGGCTAGATTTTACAATAAGAAAGTTATAGCCAAATTCTTTTATGCGGACGCAAAATGGTTGGAGGGAAAACTCTACCTTATAGATAGTTAACCAACCAACAACAAGTATAGCAAATGTCGCCAACCACTCGCCGGCAAGCCCCTTATAGAGTGAAGAGTGTGTTGACTAATGCGCCCAAGCACCTGATACCACAATTGGAGGATTTAGATGGTAATAGGCACATAATCACCTTTATTAATGGTAAGTACTTGAAGAGATATGTCCCATCCCTTTGGGAAAGTGAACAGATAAACACTTGAGCGATAAAACCGCAATCGTAATATAACCATGCCAAGCGACGGCAGTTAAAAAACTGGACGATATGTTACGATAGCAAAATAATAGAATAGATACGTAAGTGGTATAATTTCATTGTGATTATTCAAGCCGAACGATTGCGGTAAGTAAAATTGGATGATCACGTTCTAAGTAAAGTCAGAAAGAACAAGGCATATTCAAAAAAAAGTCTTTTATCCAAATGCCCTACAACAATTCTTTACCAAGAATTAAAAGACACAGGCAAAATACAAGCGAGACACGCTACAAATTATATTCTGACTGAAAGGGACAGAAAGAGTGAAACCATTACGGCCAGCCTTTCAGTCTATGGCCGTAATCATGTTATTTCTACTGAAATTCGAGCAAACATTCGTTGTTGTGTTACGAGCCAGCCAATTATTATTGTTCACGTTTCCGTCTTTCATCAAGTGTATTAATTCTAAAACTTCCTTGGTCTATGCCCCTTAAATGAAAATGGTATCCTGATTATCTTACCTTCTGAGATTCTACCCATAATTCCTTTAAAGGATCATCCCTTACGTACTACTCTTTGAATTCTATTAAGGTTAATATGACCAAGTCTAAGTTGACACATATAATCTCATTAGTGGAAGAAACTTTTATCCATTTATTATATTTGTTAATGTTGTGCATAAAGCAAAAAATGTAATTTGAAATATACATAATGATTGTCATTGATTTTTGATATCGAGTGCAAATTGCACAAAAAGAAAAGAGTGACCATGCTCAAACAACTGAGTTATTGAAATTAGATTTCATTTTAACATCAAGAAAAAATTAGAAATTTCTCAAAATTAAATGTTTATTTTGTAGGAAAAATAGGAAAATAGATCTAATTGCTCAAGCACACACCAGTTCTCATGTGTAACATGTGAGAGTGAACTCTCTCTTTTTGAGCTCCATTATTACTTGGAACCCCTGCAATTAATTGCAAATATGGTTAGTGATTCTAGAATATGCTATTTAGGTATTAGCAGAATCAGCTACTAAGCATGGCTCAATATAGGAAGTTAGGTATCTCAAACCCACTAAAATCGCCCAAACCAAACCAAACCAACCCAACCGGTTTGGGATCATTTTTTTGTTGTTTTTACACGGATTGGGTGGGTTGGGTCATGAAAATCGAATAAACCCCCCAACCCAACTCGACTATATTTATGAACTTTATAAGTGTTATGATGTTGATTAGACGAATACACATTCAACAAAAAAAAGCATTTTAATTGCCAAAAACATTTCTTTGCTTCATATAATTTAATATCAATCAGTCCATGTAACATTTTCGGGCATGAAGTGTCAAAATAATTCAGATTTTTTGGTCATTGCAACTATAGAGACCTAATATTATATAAGTCACGAGTCAATTATAAATATGTCCAATCTGACCCGCACTTAATATTATATAAGTCATGAGTCAATTATAAATCTGTCCAATCGGACCCGTTTACTTTAATCTTTGTTGACAAGTTGTCTTAAACCGACCAACCCAACCCAACCGATATTTGATTAGGTTGGGTTGGGTTAGGTTAGGTTAAGTTATAATCAAACCGATCATGTTTGGGTTGAGACAAAAATCGACCCAACCTAACTCATGCTCACCCCTAGTATCTCGGGTAGTTCCTCTTCTAGTTATACTTTTGTCCACATTAAATGCATTTCCCATTGAGTTTTCATCCATTTTCGCTTTATTTACCTACTAATGTGGGTCCTTCGTGTTGGAATTCTTCATCTTGTTTCCTTCCCTATCTTTAGGCTTGGAAATATATAGTCCAGCAGAAGAAATAACAAAGGTTTCACCACTCTTGATCTTCAAATTAGCCTCAACATTTTGGAGCTCCTGTTGAGATATTTCCTTCAAAGTAGATAACAAAGTCTCGGAATAAGGAATAAATACAAAAAACTCAAAAGTTATGTAAAAAACACAAAACAAGAATGTGAAGAAGACTTAAATTACAAAGAATGCTATCCTAAAAGCTTTATTTGCATCCTCTCGATAATGAGAATGCTAAAGAACCAACACATAAATAGCTTTAGAGGATTTCAAGGCAAGAAAACCGGGTTTCAAATAGCACTTTTGAAACCAGGAAATAAGGAACAAAAAGAGTTTTGATATGAATTTTGAGATAGTTTGGGGGTGAATTTTACAAAACATAAGAGAGAAAAAATTGATCATTGAACCATGAATTTTATCTCTATTTATAGAATTCCTTCATACACATTCGTATGGGTGTCAACTTTTCACAAAACATTGGAAATTGAGGTTGAGAAGGTGCCAAACAAATTTCAAAAATCTCTCCAACGACTAAATATCTACTCTATGCGGTCCCATAGAGGAACCAAAACAGGGACTTCATGTCCCAGACGATCACATGGCCAAATGGCCTATGTGGTCGCATAGGTACATTTTTTATTTTTTTTTCAACCACATTTGATCAGTTCTCATTAAATATTTGAACAACACATTTATATAGTAATCCTCCATTTGTTCAAATATCACAATTCACTTAGAATCATAAACGATGTCACGCATAGGATAATGTATTTTTCGATTTAAACCTTACATTAGTGCTAACATTGCAAAGTAATATCAAGATTCTAGGTAGCCTTAGCTTTGAACCAGTTATCCCTTATGACATTACCGGTGATATCACACGTGAACATTCTATCTCAATATGTTCCACACAATTTTATTTTGGTGCGTTAATGGCCTTGCACCAATCCGTATTCATGAGCTTTTCAGAAAGTAACTCTAACTTTCCTTGAAGCGGCACCACTTCTAAGTTCACATAGGAAAAATTCTTACAGTGTTTTGGTTATGTTTAAAGACACTTGTACTACATACTTAATTTTTTTAAGTTTTATTCAACCCTCAATACAATAACCCCAACACTTATATCTTTAGGATATAGCTTTAAATTATATATACTAAGTGTTGTAATCAATTCACTTATCAAATGACTTGTTGTTATCCTTTGAAACCATAAATTACTCATTTCGTAATAACAGGTAGAGTTGCCATCATTGGTGAATTTTATTTAAGGACTTTAAGTCCCATCCTACTCGATGTTAATCTTTCCAACTTTTTGGTAATTGGTTTTGTAAGTGGATCAGTCAAGTTCTCACTTGATCTTACATATGTAAGTGAAATTACCCCGTATTTTATTAATTTACTTACATAATCATGTCTAAGATTCATGTATCTAGACTTTTTATTGTAGACTTCACTATAAGCCCTTGCTAGAGTAGCTTGACTATCACACATTATAGATATTAAAGACTCATTCTTCGTATCTAATGGAACTTCATAAAGAAGATCTTTAAGCCACTCCGCTTCTTTTCCCATTTTAACTAATGCTACCAACTAGGATTCCATTGTGGAATGTGTAATCGTAGTTTGTTTCTTTGATCTCCAAGAAACTGCACTACCTCCAAGAGTGAACAACCAACCCGATGTTGATTTGTTTTCACCAGCACTTGATATCCAACTAGCATCGGTATATCTTTCAATTGCCTACCAATATTCAACACTTGGATCACTTGTAAACCTACTAAGTTTACTTACAACAAATACAATGTCCGATCTTGTACATTGTACGACATACATTAGACTACCAATTGCATTTGCATAATCAAGTTGTCCAACATCTCTTACAACATTCTTCACAAGTTTGATACTTGAATCAAACAGAGTATTTGCCTCTTTAATATTCTAATGTTTGAACTTTTCAATTACATTCTCAATTTAATGTGATCGAGTTAATGCAAATTTCAAGTCATTCTTGATCACTTTTATACCCAATATGGTATCTACTTGACCAAGATTCTTCATTTTGAATGTTGAAGATAAAAACCTCTTTTTTTTATATAATATCATCCATGTGATTACTTATAATCAACATGGCGTCCACATATAAACATACAAACACAATATAATTATCACATTTTTTAACATATAGATATTTATCTATTGTATTATGCAAAAAAACCAAAAGTCATGATAGCCTTAACAAATTTATCATGCCATTTTTAGGAGATTGTTTTAGACCACATAAAGATTTTATAAGTTAACAAACTTTGTTTTCATTACCCGAAAGAATGAAACATTTCGGTTGTTCCATGTAAACTTCTTCATCTAATTCTCCATTTAAAAATACAGTTTTAACATCCATTTGATGTACACATAAATCATATATAGAAGATAATGCAAAAAGAATTCTAATAGTAGTAATTCTAACTACGGGTGCATAAGTATCAAAACAATCAATTCCCTCATTTTATCGAAAACCTTTAGAAACTAATCTTGTTTTGTAAGTTTGGATTGAACCATCAGTATTGTATTTCCTATGAAATACTCATTTACAACCCATAGCTTTTGATCCAGTCGGTAAGTCAACAATCTTCTAAGTACTGTTAGACATTATAGAATCCATTTCATCATTTATAACATCTTTCCAAAATGTGCTATCTCTAGAAATCATTGTTTCTTTATAGGTTTTAGGATCACTATCAATTTGAAGAACATAAGGAATTGTTCTTACTACATCTTCTCTACTTACTTCAACCATGTATAGAGAAATTCGTTGAGAATCAATCTCATCATGTCCTAATACCTTCTCTTTACGAGTTTTCTTGCTTCTTCTAGGTTCACTAGACTCATTTACAAAATCTAGCCTATTCTTTGGGAGGGGAAGGTGTTTGATCCTCAGTAGTAGGGATAGAAGCCACCTCCTCCGATGGAGCCTCCGCCAGCACCACTTCCACACAATCATCCTCTGTGGAAGTCTGATGTATCTTTTCTTTGATGAACTTTGCCTTTAGCTCTGAGGCATCAAGGTCAGGGAACAGCTCATCCAGCTTACTAACCACCTCATTGTAAGCATACTTCTTCCAGTATAAACCAAGGTGCTGATATTCTTCAGTATGATGGAAGTTGGCAATTTAAGTCCTCACTGCAATTTCACCCGCCTCAAAAATATTTATCTCATACATCCTACACTCATTGGCATACCATTCCATTTGTTTCTCCAGGAAGTCTTGAGCGTTCCTACTGGTAGTCAGTTGAACGTTAGACTTCTCCAGAGTCTCGGCAGTGAGCCTCTGATGGTTGTTGGAAGCCTTCACCTTTTTGGTCAGTGAGGCAACTTCTCATTGTGATTCATAAACATCCAGCTTCATGGCTTCGATTGCAGAAAGGGCACAGGCTAACTTTGGCTCATCTTCAGCTTTCTGAGCCTTCAACTCATTAGCTTTGGCTTTAACCCTCCTCAGTTCAACGTCAGTAACGTTTAGCTCGGCGTTCGCCTTCTCTAGAGCCTCGGTAGTGAGCCTCTGATGGTTGTCAAAAGTCTATACTTTTTTGGTCAGCAAGGCCACATCACATTGTGACTCATGGACCTCCTACTTCATAACTTCAATTTCAGTTAGGACAGAGGCTAACTTTGCCTCATCTTCAGCTTTCTGAGCTTTCAACTCATCAGCTTCTACTCTGACCATCTTTAGTTCAGCCTCGGTGACATTCAATTTTTCATATAAGGCTTTGTTCCTCTGCTGAATATTGGCCAAAACTTCCTAACATTCTAAGGCTACCCCGAAAGCCCTGGCACTTTGGCTCACCAGGGTGACAGTAAGGTCTACTACATCACAGGTGGCCACGTAGTCTTGCCACCTTTCAGCCCAAAACTTATTGGAAGCCTTGGTGGCATCTCTTCACAAAATTGCCAATTACAATATTGAACCTAACATTTACAATTTAAAAGAAATGAAACGGTGTGTCCTCTATTTGATGAAACAGTGTCATCCTCATTTGAATTTATGGTAAATCCGTGGTTTTCTGCTTTTCTTCCTTCCTCGGTCTGTGATGGTATTTATGAAAATATGAAGAGTGAGAGAATTAAAGAAGAAGAACTCTTAGCGAGAGAATTGCTTAATTGCCAAAAAAATAATTCCAACTATATGAAATGTACAATAAATGAGAAAAGAGATAAATGGAAAGGTCTGAAATATCTTCCTACAATTTACAAATTCCTCAAAAATGGGAGATGTAGATTCAAAACTCCCATCTTG
This sequence comes from Fraxinus excelsior, assembly GCA_019097785.1. Taxonomy (NCBI): domain Eukaryota; kingdom Viridiplantae; phylum Streptophyta; class Magnoliopsida; order Lamiales; family Oleaceae; genus Fraxinus; species Fraxinus excelsior. Next base: position 22,500,671 of record CM032628.1, read on the forward strand.
GATGTCAACTGCTTGAATCTTACTCCTCCTAACGCCTTAGTTAATACATCAGATAGCTAGTCTTGTGATGCAACATGTAGCATTTTAACTTCTCTAGCTTGAACTTTGTCCCTCACAAGATGGTAGTCAATCTATATATGTTTTGTCCTCTCGTGAAAAACCGGATTGTTTGCAATGTGAATGGCTGATTGACTGTCACAAAACAACAAAGCTGCTCGATCATGCTTAATACTTAAGTCTGCAAGTATGTTTTTTATCCAACTTAATTCGTACACTGCAGCAACCATGGATCTATACTTTGCTTCTGCTGATGATCTGGAGACAGTATATTGCTTCTTCGACCTCCAAGAAACTAATGAATTCCCTATAAAGACGCAATAACCAGTGGCAGACCTTCTGGTATCTGAACAGGACGCCCGATCAGCATCACAAAATCCTTTAAGTACGAGATCTGACTTGCTTTCAAATAGCAAGCCTTGTGCTAGTGTGCCTTCCAAGTATCTCAGTACGTGATGTGCAGCTTCCAGATATAGCTACCTTGGTGATTGGAGATATTGACTAAGCACGTGTACTACATAGAATAAGTCAGGCCTAGTGATTGTTAGATAGAAAATGATTCCTATCAATCTTCGTATGCACCTACATCTTCAATCAATTCTCTTTGATCCTTACCCAGCTTCAAATTCTGAGGCAATGGATATTTTGCAGGTTGGCTCCAAGGTATCCAGCATCGGTTAACATACCCAAAGCATATTTTCTTTGATTCACAGAAATTCCACCTGACATTCATGCTATTTCAAGCCCAAGAAAGTATTTCAAAACCTCCCAAGTCTTTTAATTTGAACTGCTCATTCAGCTCCTTCTTGAATTTCCCAATGTATGATATATCATTATCCCCTATGATAATATCACCTACATAAATGAGCAAGACAGTAAAAGTCCCATTTTCTTGTCTGCTAAATAGGGAATAATCACATTTTGACTGTGTAAAGCCTTGTGAAACAATGTATGTAGTCACCTTAGTATTCCATTATCTAAAAGCATGCTTGAGTCCATAAATGGACTTGTTCAATTTGCACACCAGGTTTTCCCCAGACTTCCCCTGGTGCTCATAACCCTTAGGCATCATCATGTATACCTCTTCTTCAAGTTCACCATGGAAGAATGCATTGTTGATATCCAATTGGTGAAGATGCCAAACCTTATCAACAGCAACTGCCAATAAGCACTTAACTGTTACCAGCTTAGCAATAGGGGAGAAGGTCTCTCCATAGTCTATGCCAGCTTGTTGAGTGAATCCCTTTGCAATAAGTTCCTCTCTTTAGTGCCATCAGAGTTCAATTTTACTTTGAAAACCTATTTGCAAGCTACAAGCTGTTTATGTGTAGGCAAAGGGGTAACTGTCCAAGTATTATTTGAAACCAATGCTTGATATTCAAGATCCATAGCTTTGCACCAATCTGGGTACTGGGAAGCCTCTTCATATGATCTAGGCTCAAGAGTAGTAGACAAAGCTACTGAATAAGCTCTGTAAGCAGGAGATAGCCTGTTGTAAATCAAGTACTCAGATATAGGATATTGTTTTCCAGCCCATTGACCTTTTACCGAGGAATTTGATTGGATAGTAGGCACTTGAGATGTGAGACTACATTAGTAATCTTGAAGGTAAGCTGGGGCTCTTTTGGGTCTATTTGATTGTCTGATTGGAAACTCAGGACTTGGAACTGGAGTTGTAATCAGAATAGATGTTGAAATAGATTCATGGATGTTAGTTTTAAGGGAATCAAATGAATAAGGGACTGAGTTAACGGGTGAAATGTCAGCAGTGGGAATGAGTTCATTACTTGAATTTGGAATAGACTCATCAGGTAATGGATTATTACTGGACACTGGAAACAAAGATGGATCAAGTGGGGAACAAATATCAGACTTTGACAAGGAGGCAAGAAATTAAGGATGGTGAAAGGGGAATATTTTTCATAGAAGATCACAGCTCTAGGATCGAATTTCTCCGATTTCTTTTGAGACTCGAAGCATAACATAGGCACCCAAATACCTTGAGATGGGAATATGAATGTGCAGTTTGATGTATCATTTTATAGGGTGTTTTGTTTTCAAGTATTAAAGTAGAAGTTCTATTGATCAAATATGTGGCCACAATAATGATTTCTCCCCAAAATTTGTGAGCTAAATTAGCCTGGAACTTTATGGCTCTGGCAACGTTTAAGAGATGTTGATGCTTTCTCTCCACTATCCCATTTTGATGAGGGGTTTTGACACAGCTGAATTGATGAATGATTCCATTAGCTTGGAAAAAATCACTCATATGAAATTCAGATCCATTGTCAGCTCTGAGAAATTTTATTTTACAATCAAATTGAGTTCGAATCATGTTATTGAAAGAATGAATGATAGGATGAGTTTGAGATTTTTCTCTCATTAGATAAATCCAAGTCATCCTAGAGTAATCATCAACAATTGTTAGAAAGTATCTAGAGCCATCTATTGAGGGGACTGAGTAACGTCCCCATATATCGCAATGAACAATGTCAAATCTTTTGAAATTTCTAGTTTTACTTCTTGGAAAAGACAATCTATGTTGTTTGGCTATGGGACAAACAGTACAATGTAAATGCTTATTGAAGGTAATGGAATGAACTAAATTGTGTAAGATAAATAATTTTGAAATAGGAAGGTATCCCATTCTACAATGCCATGGATCAATATTAGTGCTCACATTGAGCTCACTAATGGAATTGCACGAAAAATGTCTAGCTTTATTACATTGCAAATTGATATCAGAATTGCATATGGAATTAGAAAAAAACAAGAAAGTAGTTATCAGGTATAGCTGTAGGCTGAGAGACATGATGTAGGCAATTGAATAAGGATCTGTCATGAAGTTGTTTAGTGGGATGTTGGAATGCATACAGTCCATCTTCAAGTTTGCCCATTCCAATTGTCCTTCATGTTAAAAGATCCTGGACTAAACAATATTGATACAAAAATATCAGAAAGCAATCATGTCTAAGAGTAAATTCGCTAGCTTCAAGTTGAATGTGAAACAAGGCACCACCAACACTTCTGTTAAAATTAAGTTCTCAGATAACCTGACTATTCCAACATGAGTAGCTTCAGTAATATAACCATTAGGTAACTTAACGTCTTCATTAACCTTGTGAGAAACAGAAGTTAAACACCAAACAGAACATACCATATCTAATATCCATTTTGCTTCACCAAAGTTAGTGCTAGAACGAGAATGATTACCTAAAAAGGCAAAGGCATCTGGTACAGAATAACCAGATGTTAGAACCTCTTGAGTCTATGACTATGTTGATGTTCGAGAATCATTAGATATTTGTCCTTTCAACTGGGGTAATAGCATTGCCCGAACTTGCTTGCATTGTTTTGGAGTGATAGAAAGATTAGATAAGGATTTAAAAACACTGTGTTAATCTCCTACAGATGATTGACCAGCAGCATTGACAACCACAATTAAACGATACCCAAGGAAATATCCAACATGTTTATAACACTTTCTTCTAATGTAAGGGCATCCCATAGTAAAATGTGTCCTTGCATCCCACATTTTTTTGATACAGTAAAATGTCGAACCTACTTTAAATTATATCTCTCTACTCTCCTTCGGTCGCACATGATTCGGCGTCCGAGAACTCTCCTAGCGCTGGGTCAGCATCTTTCTCTAGTTCTTCTTCTGGGTCTTCTTCGGTTCCTCCACGAGTTCGCCCTCGAGTATTAACCCATCTTCTTGCCCAAATTCGGGCTCAGGCATTAGCTCATGTTCTGGCTCCCCTTCACGTGCAACCCCAAAGCGGTGCTCAAAATACATGGCCAATATGCCACAAATCTCACGCAGAAGGTGTCATACTCAATCTCCACATTAGGTGACACTAGAGCATCTATGTATATGCTACGAGCTACCTCCGCGTAGTCTCTTTGGAAGTCGAGAGTAAGTGATGAATCGACCAGTAATTATTGGTCACATAGCCATGATGTATGGCCCGATCACGAATAATGTTCAGTTGCTCTACGTGTTGGGCAATTGTCCAATCGAGTCTAGGCCAGAAACGGTCGTAGTCTCTAATGGCTTGTTCTACGTCACTGGGTGCATTTCTACGGATGGGTACCATGTCCTAAACTAATTATGCAAAGTCCAATTATGCAGGATTATTCATCTCTTTTAGTTAAAATTACGAAGACGTAAAAATTTAAAAACTCTTGTAAATTATGCACAAACTCATCTTTCTTTCTTTCTTTCTAATTCGGATACATTTCTTTCTCTTCTTCTAAGTCTCGTAATCGTAAAACAGGTATCCGAAATAAAATAATGTTAAACTTCATAAACCTCTTTACCTTCGGAGTTGGTGGATCAAATGATGGTAGTGGCGACTTTAATTAAAAATAATTAAAAAATAAAAAATCTCTTTGAAAATTTTCCCTTTATTTCTTCCATCACTTGAGGAGATTTCCCTTTAGCTGGGCAAGGAGGACCTTCCCCACCAGACGAAGACACCAGAGTCTCTGCACATGTCATACCGCAGTAAATCAATGAAAACATCAGCGATAAAGAAAGGCCAAAGGTATCAAAAGTAAGCCTTACCTTCTAGGACCACGCTTGGGGGGGTCGACACCCTGAGGAAGGGGATCGACTGAAGACGATGTTGCTGGAGCTTGATGCTTGGGCGGCGCAGCCTTGACAAGAAGGGATGAGGAAGAATCGGTCAAAACCATAGCCCCGGAAGGAGAATCCTTCTGGAAAGAAAAGCAAATCATTATCGCATGAAAAGAAAACAACTTGTGCAGTAGGTGAAGTTCAGTTACCTTTCTCCTTATGATGAGGGGAGCGTCATCATCATCATCATCATCTTGCAGGGATATTACGGTCGCAGCTGGCCGCTTGCGACTAGGAGCACCTTTAGAAACGGTAGGCTTCGAAACTGGGGAGCGCGTAGAACGCGAAGGGGACGCAGTGGAAATGGGAAAAGTACCCTGTTTATCTAGGAGGTGGAAAGCGCGATTCGCATCAGTTGAAAATAACCTTTGCTTCACTGACGGCCACAGTTGGTCAAAAAGAGGATGAGTAGCAGCAGTAGGATTGAAGGGAGCGAAAGTAAAGCCGGTTGCCAAAAGTTTATTACGGACGTCGATGGCTTGGGCTTCTGCCTTGTTAAGAATGTAGAAGCGATCCATCAAATTATTGGAGTAGCAAGGAGGGATAGGCCACATTTGGCCAAAACCAAGCTGGCGAGCACAAAATTGAGGCGCATATATCTCTACCCCCGCCTTAGCATTGGTCCCTATCAGAATGTCATGAAACAAACAGGCAGAAATGTATCCGCCTCGGCCAAAGTAGAAGGAGGCCGCACAAAAGGAGGGATTTGCTCAGAAGGAAAAGGAAAGAACGAAAGGGTTGAATTCAAAGTGTGGAAGAAAGTGAAAACATCTCTCATGGACATATTTACAGGGCTCAGTTGATGAATAAAAAGCCCATAACAGGAAACCTCACGAGGAGGAAAAGGTGGAATACCCAGCTGAGGGAAATAAGATCTCAACCACAATTGAGCGAGCCATAAGGGCCCGCTGCCAGTGGGAGATGCACTATTCTTCAATTGGAATTGGAGCATGGCCATGCCCCTATAAAGAGCAGCCAGGAGGAATGAACATAAGTTCAAAGGTCTACCCCGAGCCAACTCATGAGATAGGGGCAAGTAGCTCATAGAGGGTTTCAAGCTAGGAACACAAAGGACATATTTACAAAGCCAGACTTGGAGAAAAGCGACTCGCTCAGAATGGCCAGGCTCAGATACAGCGGTGACATAACTGCCCTGCAGGCTCGAGTAAGACTCAGTAAGCTTTTTATCAAATTTTGGGGCAGCCCCAGAAATTAGCATGCCAGGAAAAATAGTATCGCCCAAAGGCGGAAGATTCAGCAAAGCCCCAACGTCCCTCAAGGTAATGGTCATGGGACCAAGAGGAAAAACAAAGGTATTGAACTCGGGGGACCAATAACTTAGGGCGATTGGAAAAAGCACAGGGTCATATGTTGGGGGGAAAAGGGTAATCTCCAATAGGTCCAGAATTTTAGCACGTTCAAAAATTGATTTGGTGGGACCATGAGCCACCATACGTGCATGCCACCTACGGAAAGATGCATCAGTTTTAGGCCAAGTACGAATACCTCTATCATGGATCGGCATCAATGGCAAAGATTGCGAGAAAGGGAGATCCTCAGAGCACGGGAACAAATGACCGACCGCGGCCCGTTCGACGGCTTCAGCATCATTGAATGATGGACCCAGATAAAACTCGTTGCGGTCAGCATTGGATTGCGAAAGAAAAGACGGGTTCACATATGGTCTTGCAAGAAGGGTCTGGAAGTCCTCAAAACTGAAAACATTGTCCGAAGAAGTTTGAGAAGTAGTCATTATAGCACAGAAAGTGGTTTGTTCTCGAGGATTGGTTGGTCTAAATCGAAGGTTGCCGCAAGGAAGACGGTGAAATGGCGAAGAAAGACGTAATGCCGCAAAAATGTGAATGAAAAGGATGCCGCGTACTTTTGGGGTTTTAAGGGTTTATAACGTCGCAACTTTTCAAGCACTAGAACGCAAGCGACGATTGAAATTCTGGGAAGTTCAAATATTGCGGGAAAGATACAGAATGAATATGGCAAAATTAATGATTAGTATTAATTCTGCCATATTGGGGGGTAATTGTTGACACACTAAAATGCAGCCCAAAATCGAAAGGAAGTCCAATTGATAAATCCAAGGTAAAGACCCAACAGAAGCCAATTAAAAGGCCCAAGAAGAAAAGCCCAAGTTGGAGGCCTGTGGAAAAACCTGAATATTGGAAGCCCAAGAACAAAGGAATACCATCGCCCCAAGGTTGTAGGACGCCCAGAGGCCGGACAAAGATAGTACGGCACAATCATCGCCCCAAGGTTGTAGTACGCCCAGAGGCCGAACAAAGATAGTACGGCACAATCGCCCAGGACGACAGCCTCATTGTCGCCCAGAACCCCAAGTCGCCCAAAATCAAACAAGTCTAAAGGATACAGTTTGGAAGCGGTTGGCAAGTAAACCCGGCACGATCCCACGATCCAGGAAGCAACAAAGGTAGTGGCAGCGGTTACTAAGCAACTACTCCCCGAATAAGTGATTCCTCACTAAAAGAGTGGGCGGTTACGAAGGATACGAAGCAAGTCTGAGCAGTTTCGATAACCAAGGGATGCTCAAGAAGTATAAAAGAAGTAACGTCATAGAAGAAAAGGACGAAATCAAAAACTCTCTACAAGAGATCATGTAATTTTTATTCCTTAGTTTAAATTTAATCCTTTTTCAGTACTTGTGTGCTTGCGCCCCTTGGAGGCGTTTTGTCTACTTCCCAATTGTAATCCTTCACTGGCATTCGCACCCCTTTTTGGGACTTTGTCTCAAGAGGTCTGTTCCTTACACAATCGTCTGACCCCTCTCTCTCTCTCGTAATTGTTGGCGGGTTGCAAAAAACGCGCGAAAACACTTATATTTCACTATCTCATTCGAGAGTCAAAGCCTACGTGTTAGCGTTGTTTAATTTAGAAAATCCACATAATCCGCAGAAATCAGAATGGAACTGCGCTAGCTCCACTGGGTATGCCTTATGGGGCATCTAAATTCCACAAAATTATCAACGTAAACTAAAAAAATAAAAAAATCCGCAAAACTAAAACAATACGAACAATTAATGAGAGTGAACCAAATGGTGAGTCATACATAACCGGCGTGGTTTCATTGGGTGACTCGTCCAGAAGTACACATCCCCTGCAATATCATTTATCTACAATTACTACAGTTTCCGTATCTATATTTAGAAATACACAAGAGAAATGGAAAGAACGGTAAGGTAACGAACCATAAAAGTAAGTGATTTCGTCCTTGCTACCATTTTAGAGTGACAGAAGGGAGAAAATTGCTACTGACAGTAAAAGGATTTATCCTTTTCATCACTGTCATTAGATTCTTCAAACAGACTGGCTTTAAGGAGCATTAACAACTACAGTTTCTTCTCTGAGATCTTTCTTGTGTGATACAAAAATCACCTTATACTAAAAGGCAAAGTTGTAGTACCCAGCAAAGTTTTGTAACCTCTTCTCTGTTTTTTCCGAACTCAATTTGTCAATAGTTTCAACGGTGAATGGGAAAGGGAAGGGAAAGGAAAAAGGATGGAAAAGAGGTGTGTGAGAGATTTTAGCTAATGTGCAGAGAGAGTGAGTGTATTTAAGAAGCAAAGCCTGAGGAGGTTGTGTTTGATAGGGTGGAAATTCCATGCAAAATGGAATTGGTTTTTAATTTTCTAATTTGATAGGGTGGAGATTTTATGCAAAATGGAATTGGTTTTTAATTTTCTAATTTTTTAGGTGTTTGAAAGGGTTAATTTTTTTGACAAATTTTACCACGTTTTCAAGGCTTTTGTGGAAAATATTTTCCCTCCTAAGTGGTGAGAAAAGATTTTTCAGGTTTTGATTTATTTCTTTATTATTTTTTGGCAATGGAAATAAAGTTTATCACCAATTGTAAAAAGAAAAAATTTAACCGACAATTTCCATAAAAAATAAAGTCAAACGAACACTAAAAGATCCAACATTTAAATATTTCACACGTAAAAAATTATATCAATCAAACATAATTAATTACAATTTTCAGTAAAACATTTTCTATACAAATCAATTCCCTGTAGAATATTTTCTTTCCACCAAAATTTCACATTTTCAATCAAACGGACCCTAAATACATTTGCTAGAACCCAAATAAAAAATAAAAATAAAATGGAATGCACGGATTTCAATGAACAGTGCCTAAACAAACATCCTCATTTATTGTTCAAGGAGATAAGATTTCACTTTTAGTCTAATCTAAATAATTGAAATTGAATAATCATTATTGAGAACAATGTTAAAATGACCAAAAACGTCATTTTCAATACACTTAAATTCTCAAGTCTCATTTTATATATAATAGTTCCATGTGATCAAGTTCCAATATTAGTTCAACAATCAATGTCAAACTATAGTGCCCAAATTTAATTGTCTAACAAAAAATTTATTGAGATCACACATTTGCCAATATTATGTTCCTCATTACTTCACTTTAATTCCTAGGCATTGTGGTATTAACCAACAATTTGATCTCATCAATTTATATTTCAAAGAAATCCAAGATGGTAATCGAAGTTTATTAAGGGTCCGTTTGATTGCACTATGGAAAATAGGGTGGAAAGAAAACGAATTTCAGGAAAATATTTGCCTAGAACTTGTTTTACGAAGAATTGTAATTAAGTGTGTTTGATTGGTATAATTTTCCATGGAAAATTTAGAAAGTTTGAAATCCGTTTGACTTCCTTTTTTATGGAAATTGTCCATTAAAGTGATAATATTTTCTATTATTGGGTTAAGAATTTGTTCCAATTACCAAAAAGTAAAAAAAAAAAAATTAAAACAATTAGAAAAAATTACCATATTCGTTTGACTTTGTTTTGCATAGAAATTGTCAACAAAAATGAAAATCTTTTTTACAATGGTTGATAGAATTGGTTGCTATTGCTAAAAAAAAAAAAAAGTGGTGGGAAAACATTTTCCACCATTCGTGCATCAAAGGGTTGTAACTAGAAAAATGGAGGAAAACATTTTCCGTGGAAAATTTAGCATATCAAACAGTCAAAAAGTGGAAGTAGGAAAATATTTTCCTACTTCCAGGGAAAATATCGCCAATCAAACGGAGCCTAAGTGATTAGGATAATGTGCCACATATGACAATCAAGCGAAATTAAATTTGTGTAGTCAATGTTATAAATAAAATTTTAAGTGATCCAATCCAATACATTCAAAATGTAATCTCAATTTTATTACAAAGTAAAGATGAACTTTAATAAAATTTAGATGATGCTATCAAAATAAAATATACGTCTTTAGTTACCAATAGTGAACTCTAAATTTTTAGATCAAATTGCAAATCGAATATGTTTGGTGCTTAATCATTTAAGTACTTGATTTATAACTTGTGTTTGAATCTAATTTTGAGGAGAATAGAAATTTTGGAATAATGGTTATGAGAATATGTGGTAGAAAAGTGGTGAATTTTTATTTATTTATGTGTAATATTATTTTATTTGGAAAATGTGTGGTTAAAATGAAGAATGAGAATGAAAAATTAACTGGTGTCAAACGGGGGGCATAATATCAAAATGATCTACGAACAAACGTGAGCTCAAATTAAAACAATCAATTAATTGAAAAATAAAATTATTTTGTTTGAAATGTCGTGAATACTAATAAACTTACTAGATTGGCAAATATACTATCTAACAAGATTATGATCAAAACCTCTTCATGCATACTGCTCGTTTGGCCTCCATTGTGTGTTTGAGCCAGATTATTTCGAAAGAATGTAGTTTGGAATATTAGATTGATAGAGAATGTGTGGTTGAAAAAAATAATATTGATATGATAAAAAAAATACTATTTCATCAAAAAATGTATGGTTGAAAATGAGTAAAATAATGAGAATGTAAATTTTAATAGGGTATTTCCACTTGTACATCAAGTGATGTACATAATGAGCTACACCCCTCTTATATGGGAAGTGTGACCCATTGTATAAAATATTTTTTTATTCGAGCGGGTCTCATCCCCATGTGAGGGGGTGTACACCCCGATGTAAAATGTGATGTACTCCAAGCATTGCTCATTTTAATAAGGCTTGGGGGGTAAGTTCTCATTTTGCATTTTCATTTTCAACTTTTGAGGGGCCTCTTATGTTTGAATTTAGTGGACATTTAAGACCTCAATAGCACTTTTCATTGACTTGTGTACGGACATGCCACAAAGAAAAAAGGTTGATTTCCATTTATGCCCTTGTCATATATTTTTTTGAGGATGTTTGACTGTTTGAGTGAGACGATGGGGGTAAAATCGTCCATTACCATTTCAAACGGCCCATGTGAGATATATTCAGTTCTGACAATATGATATTCCTTTTTTTTTTCTTTTTTGTTTGTTACTGTAGCACAATGAGATGAGATGAAAATTCTCATTACAACGAGGACCAAGTGGGAGCAAAATTATAAGATTCTGGGACGTTAAAAGACCATTATTGATGGCCCTTTTTTATTTACTAGGTTTTTTATGTTTTTAGACAAATTGTTCGGTGAAATCTCACAAGTGTATGAAAATCTTGAAGGACTATTCTCATTGTCTTCTTCATTTTTCTCAGTTTTTGGGCATTCTGAGATTTCTTTTTCCCTTGCTTCTTGTTTCTCTAAAACTATTTCAAAATTTTTTTTAATTGCTTCATTAATTTTTTCTTCGAGATTATCTTTTTTCTTTTTCTTGATACTTTTTCTTGATAACAATTTTCTTTTTTCTTTTGGAAGAATTTCCTTCTTCGTTTATTGACTGGTCTTGAAATTCTTGAATCTGGGCTAAAATTTTATTAATAGAGATAACTTTTTCATTTGGATCCTGACTGTCTTGAAAAATTACTGGATCTAAATTATCTTGTGTAAAATTATCTTGGGCTATGGCATTTCCTTTGTCTACGCAAGTCTTGACTTGTTGTTCTGCAAACTCTAAACATGATGGACTATATCTAACTAAATAATCAAACTTTCCACTGGGCTGGCCTAAAGTATCCCAAATCTGTTTACCTTGATCTGTAGCAAAATTTTCAGTTTGCTGAGTCTGATTAGTAAGAGAATCAACAGCCTCCTGTGTCTGTTGAACTTTTGGTAAGTTCATAACAATCAACGGGTTTGAAAAGTCTTTACCAGCTACCGTTTGAGCTGAACTAGCTATGGACTTCTTAGGTTCCATAATACCTTTAGGATATTGAATTTTTAATTCAATAATTTCTTTATCCAGCTAAGTAATCTTCTTCTGAAGTTGAGTTCTTTCTAAAATAAGATTTTGATTGACTTCATTAACAACTTTAAAATTTCTCTGCATACACTCACAATGTTGGCAAAAAATATTATGGTCTTTGCTACGTGAAAAATCTAAAGGAGAATCTAAATAATTTTTTAAAGACGAAGAAATATAAAGATTTATTCCAATATTCTGTCTAGCTGCTTCAATTGCTTCTTTGAAATTAGTAAAACCTTTGTATAAAGGATCTGAAATTTTTTTAATACAGTCTAATACTTCTAACCATGAATGAAAAATTCCTGGATTTTTGCCTTTTATAAAATTTAAACTTAATCATGTTCTGATTAAAATGTTCTGACAATGCATTCATGCATGCAAGGAAATACTTTTGATATTTTGGATTCTTATTATAAGAAATCTATAAATTATCTAAAATACACTTTTCTTCTTTAGATAATGAAATATGAGATAAAGTTTTGAATGAAATATTACTGTTAGAAAACACAAGGAGTTCTTGATTTCCAAACCTTAAAGGCTCTTGCAAGAATTGTCTGTTCTGACTAGAAAAAGTCCAAGGTAAAATTCTTGATGCAAATGAATTTCCCAGAGGAATTCCTGGTCTTAAAGGTTTGGGCATTGACATCTGTAAAACAGTTTTATGTTAAGCAAAATAATTTTTATCTACTATCATTCTACTTAATATATCTGCTGCTTTATTATCACTACCCTTAATATGTTCAAATTCTATATTAATTCATGTATTTGTAATTCTATCTATAAAATTTAACCATCTTCGTCTACTACTCCTTTTTGAATCTATTTTCATTTTATTAATAAAAGAAACTATTGTTATACAATCTGTTCTTATAGTTATTTCTTTTTTAGAAATAATAAATAACTCAAAAATATCTAATGCATAATTTACAGCTAATAATTCTGTATCTATACTACTTAAATTTCATTTTTCTTTATAATTTTCACTATTATATCTACATTTTTTTCTGTACTTTTATCAGTGTATTTATTAGGTTTGCAAATTAAAATAGCTCCCTATCCTAATATACTTCCATCTGCTTCTATTATCAAATAATCTGTGTCTAATAGCATGGATAATTCTGACAGATTTTTTATCTTATTTTTTATTTCTTGTACTAATTTTATATCTTCTTGATTAAAAAAATCTTTGTCCTGTTGGTGAAGTTTTTGCATATAATGGTCCTGCAATTTTTCACAAATCTTTTATAAATGGTATTGCATAATTTACTAATCCTAAAAATTTTTGAATTTGCTTTAATTCTTCTATTTTATCTGAAAATTCTAAAGCTTTTTGAGAAATATTGGGTTGAAGTTTAATTTTCCCCTCTCCTATATTAACTCCTAAGAAATCTATGAATTCTTTGAACAAAATCATTTTCTTTTTACTAATAATTAAACCACGTTTAATAAATTCTGAAAAAACAATTTGTAGATGTCTTCTGTGTTCTCTTCTATTTTTACTAAATACTAAAATATTATCTATATAAACTATAACAAATTTATTATGCTTATTAAAAATATTTTTCATTTTTCTTTGGAAAATAATTGGTGCATTTTAAATTCCAAATGACATTACTAACCATTCAAAATGTCCTTTTGGACAAGTAAAAACTGTCCATTTTATACTATATGGATGCATTTTAACTTGCCAAAATCCTGATTTTAAATCAAATTTACCAAATATCTTACAATCTCGTATTTTATTTATTAATACTGTCTTATCTGGCATATTATAAGCATCATCTATAGTATTATCATTTAATCTTTTATAATTAATAATCATTCTACTTTTTCCCCTAATGATTTCTGAATGTTTTCTAACTATAAAAGCTGCTGACCTATGAGGGCTTTCTGATTTTCTAATTACTCCTAACTTTAATAATTCTTCTATATGCATTTTAAAATTTTCTATGTCTAAATTTGTAGCTATAATATTTTTAGTTTTTATTATGTATTCTGGATTTTTAATTCACATAAAATTCTATCTTTTTCCCAATATTTTAAAACATTTTCTCCTAAAATTTTCATTTTTTCTAATTTAGATATTAAATTTTCTATGTCATATTCTGTTACTAACATATCATAATTTTTTTCATTATCAATAAATTCTAAATTTCTTTCTATTTCTATTTCTTCATATTCTTCTTTATTAATAAATTCTAATTCTTCTTCTTCAATTAATTGACATTCCCTTTCTTTTCTACATTCACACTCTTTTCTTTCCTGTCCACCATGCTTCCTAGAGCACTCTGATGGAAAATAAGAAGTCTTTGCAGGGCTAAATAAATTATGTTTTTATAAATGTATAAAACCTTTAGTAATTGTAATACTACCATTATCTTTTAATAATAAATTTAATCCTATAATAAAATCTATTTCTTTAATATTTAAATTTCTAACCCATGTAAAATCTTTTGGTAAAGTATATTCTATACTTTGTCCACAATTAGTTTCAAAACTAATTTTACTATTTGGTCTTAATAATTCTGTATAAGTAAATAAATCTTCATCCATTTGTTGAGCATCTATTGGTTCTTCTGATTTTACTATATATTTATCTGGTATTAATTTTTTATTTATTATGCAATTACTACACCCCGAATCTACTAACCCTAAACATTTTATAATATAATCTCCTATTCTTATCTGACATTTTATTTTAATACTTTTAAGTTTTTCATGATTACAAATGACTTGTACGTAAGCCATTTGTAAACATTCTCTATTTTGTTCTTTTTCTTCAATTAACACTTCTTTTCATTTCTTATTATATTCTAAAATTTCTATTCTTTCTATTAATATTTTTTACATATCTTCTAAGTTTTCTATTCTTTTTCTAAGAATTCTTATCTCTGAAATCTCTAATTGTTCTTTTAAATTTTCTATTGTTTTTATCTCTTCTTTTTCTATTAAACATTTTTCTTTTAAGCATTTTATACATGCTTCTTTATAAAATTCTAAACATTTTGCCCTTAGTTTTCTAGCTGGATACCAATTACATAAATAACATTCTATACTATCTGTTCCTTTGTATTTTTGCCAATTATGTATGCATTGTATTATATTCATGAGAGTAATTTCTTCTTCCGATTCTAAATTTTCTTCAATATTTAAATTTGAAAATTCATCTATTATTTCATAATCTGATTCTTCTTGTTTATTTTCTAGATTTTTATCTTCTATTGTTATTATACTATAAATAGATTCTTTATCTGAGATATATTCATCTAATTGTATTAAATTTTCATTAGTACATTCTATTAATGTGCTCTTTTTATCATAATTATTTATTCTTTTTGGACAAGTTCTAGTTAAATGTTCATTACTATTACATACAAAACAACTAAGTTTATTTTTATAAGTTCTATCTGGTTTAAATTTTCTTACATGTCTTTTTTTATCTAAATAAGGTTTTCTTTTATTAGATTTTCTAAGGAAATATCTTTTCTTAATTGGACTACTATATTTTTTATTTTTCTTATTATATTTTCTAGTTTTTGAACTAGAGGTTCTATAAGTTCGAGGGGTAAATATGTCTTTACAAAATATATAATCTGTCTTTTTAAGTTGTTTTTGTATTTGTAATTCTACACATTTATCTTCTAGACATCTTATTACATATTGTATTCTTTGTCCTATGCTCCATTGTTTTTTCTGGATTTTCTTTTATTGCTATCAAATTATTCTATTTGTCTGTTATTTGTAAACCTAATGGTCCTGGTAATTTATGGAATAATTTATTACCTATTTCTTGGTTAAACGTGTTTCCTGAAATTGAAGTTAAATAATGATGCTCATTTAAAAAATTCTTAACATATCTTCCCTGGTCCATTTATATAAACTAAGCTGTTCTAAATCTCTCAGAACTTTTCTTTATATACTCATATGTCCTGAATTTGGATCTGCCCCTGTAATTAATATCTGTATTTTATTAACAAAATTATATGGATTATTTCTCATACTTACTAATTGATCAAATTCTTCTTTCTTTTCTGATTTAAATGCTTCCCACATGGCTTTAACACTCTCTCCTAAAAATGTTTCTAGATATCTATACATATCTAAAGCTTCCATTTCTTGAAAATTTCTAATATAGTGTCCTATTATAGTATTTTTTTTCCAAACATCTATAACATTATTCCATGTATGTGGATCATGTGCTGTAATATTTAATATTTGTGCTTTATGATCTGTTTGAAATTCTATTTTCTTTTCTAATGGTCTTTCACTTCCTCTTGCTATATATTTATTTTCTGAATTATTATAAAAAAGATAAGCTCCTCTTGGAGGAAATCCACCTCCATAAGCAATTGTTTCATGATTAATTGTCTTATCAAAATGTGTATCTCCAAATGTTCTATATGTATTTGCATCTTCCATTAATTCTTTTATATAACTATAATCTGAATTATCCGAATTATTTTCTCTTAAATTTCCTTTTATAATTCATATTCTAATATTTTTATCTGAATCATAATATAAGTATTCTATTTCTTTTATTTTCTTATTAATATACATTTGATCTTCTAATTCTAATAATTCTTTTTTGTCTAAAATTATTTCTAATTTTTTAGAAAAAATTATTTTATCAGAATTTTCTTCTACTAATTCTAATTGAACTTGATCTTGATATTGTTCTTCTTCTTGATTTGATTCTTTTTCTTCAGATTTTCTATGTATTTGGTTGTAATCTGTAAATCTTAAACTAATTCTTCCATTTATATCTTTATAAGTTAATGATTCTCTTGGTGCAATAATTTTTTCGTGTTCTTCTAAAAATTTATCCATATCTCATTCTAATCCTGCTAATTGTTCTGATGAATATTCTTTTGGTTTAACCATATTTATTCATTTACTACTCATTAGATTTACTACTTTATCTATATAAATTTTATATTTAGTCTGAGAATTATTTGAACATCTACCTAAAATCCTATATGAATTAATAAATTATCTCCACTTTTTACATTTTCGTATCCTTTAGTCTGAATTCCTATTTTAATTTTTTCTGAAAAATCTTTAATAGTTAATAAAAAATCTGGATTACAATATATTATTCCATTATTATTATTCATATCTACTTCCATACTAGCAATTTGACTTTTGTCTATATTATTTATTCTTTCATCATAAATAGTAATTAATACTTTACATCGTAGTTTTTTTTCTCATTAATCCTTTAATTCCTATAACTATTAATCCTAAATGCATAAATCTATAATTTCTTTTTTTTTTAAATTCTTTTTTAGAATCTTCTGAAATTAAGTTTAATTTTCTTACTTGATTTCCTATACACTGAATAGAAACTTCTCTATTATGTCTAAAAAACTGTGTTATATTATCTTATTACCAATTCTCTACCTATGTGATTTAGTGTGATTTGTGTATGTTGGCAATCGATAATCCAATTTTATCTTACTATATATCTCGAGGTAAGTTAAACATATTCTAAGCATGACCCGATCATATTTCTATTCCAAATTCATAAGCAAAGTAACACACCAACGTCGATTGTCTAGATGATGGCACCTGCCATATATGTTATTCATAATATCTATCAATCACACATTGAGCAAAGCTCTAAACCTATTATGAACCTCAACAAGCAACTAAATACATAATTGATGATCAAGTAATTAAATAATTCAACAAGGAATACAAGATCAATCAAGAACGCAAATAAACTATAACTACTTACTCTTTGAATTGAAAATAATAATATAAAGTTTTTATCTTCATCTAACCCAAAGAAAATCTAACTTAGCATGTTTTTAATGATAGAACAACAAAAAGATTGAAAAATCATCACTTGAAATGTATATGAATACAAGAAACATATTGTTTCGATTACTTGTTCTTGATCTTCAATTTCAAGCTTTAATTCCTCAATTTTTTATGTTTCTTGATTCAATCCGCTTGCTGGACTTGTTATTATCTCCAATTTGTAGTGAACCGACCATCTTGTAAGATTTTATGATATGAATTTATATGAGGGGTACGATAACTTTTTCAATTGATGTCCTTGTTCTGTACTTCAAGACATAGAAATTAGGTTTAGAAACGTGTCAGAATTGGTTTCCAAAAGGAATTCTAACTATAGAAAAGAAGTTGCTCGTCTGCCAAAATTAACCCCATGCGATCACATGGGGTATTATGTTGTGGTCGCATGATCGAACCTTTTTGCTCTCGGATTCCCAAAAAATAGGTGTTGCAATCGCAGGAGGTTTACCCCCATACAAGTAGTCATATTTTTTGAGATTGTTCATTTTGGTCTCCAGCTTCCTTCTCTCGTTCAACTTGAGTCCTTTCTTAGAGAAATCTCATCTATTGTTTCCTAAATTCATCCAATTGACTCATAGCATTCTTTAATCATTATTCCTTGGTCCGACTAGGGGCTTCAACGAGCCAAGCCGCGAGTCGAAACTTTTTCCTTGGGCACGGCTCAAGAAAAAATACTTCAAGTTTTTTTTGGCCCAAACCGAGTCGAGTCGAGCAAAAGCTCCGCCAAAAAAATTAGGCTCGAGCCGAACCCGAGCTTTAGGCTCAGGCCTTAGCGAGCCGAGTCGGGTCACGCCTGAGCCAGGTTGATTATTTTTAAATTCGTGACAAATCTAAATTATTTTTAAAAGAACTTAAAATTTGTGTAATTTATACATATTATAAATAATAACTAAATATTAACATATAAAAAATTATAGTTAAAATGAAAAGAAAAAGTTAAAAAAAAAAGTGGTATGCAAGTTTTTTTTTTTTAATTTATTTTTTAGGCTCACAAACTGGCCCGTCGAGCCACATGGGCCAGGCTGAGCCGACGTCCTAAAATGTGGCTCGATCTGAGCCTCGGCTCAGCCCCATCGAGCCATGAGCTCGCTCGGCTCGAGCTTTTTCCCGGTCGAGCTCGAGTCACTCGAGCCGGCGAACTATTTTGCCATCCCTATGTCAAACTCAACTTTTTGATATTTTCTATTTAGTTCTTAAAGTTTGAAAGTCCTCATTTTGTCGGTTTTCGTTCCTTTCTTCCAAATTTACTTTCAATTATCGAGTTTTACCTAAAAAAAATAAAATATAAAAGAGATTAAGCTATATTTCATCAAAAGTACTCCCAAATATATGTGTTTAATAGCCCAAATAAGTGTACAAAATACACTTATGAAGAATGAACAAGTTCATTGGCTGGTTTTTGTGTCGATATGTTATTAATGTGGTTCTCTAACTCTGGGTTATTAATGAATGGCAATGTTTGAAGTTTCAATAACTGAATTTTTGTGGAGGATAGTTTGATAGAATTTTTGAGAAATTACTTAATCATACACAGAGAAATTTAAAATAATTTCAATTCCCATGGAGGATTTGCTTTGTGTTTAGATAGAAATTATGATAAAAACCATACCTTTAATTCTACGAAGTTCATTGACAATCTAGAACACATTCCAATTGTCGACCCTCCATGATAATCAACACAAGGAAATGAGAATGAGAGAATTAATGTTTTTCTTTTCTTGTGCCAACAATTTAATGAATGTATATTATGATTTCTCAAACCCTTATAGTTTATTACTAGAAGTTCAAGTGGGCCTGACCCAATCCAATGTTTAATTAATCTAATTAATTAAACTTGGTCCATAATTTATTTAATCAATTTAATTAACTTGGGCCAATTAATAATCAATTAGTAATATCATTCTTCTAGTTCTCCTTATTGTGTGTGACACATTATATTCCCGATCACAATGCATAATGATCTGGATTATTATTTTGATCTAATCAAAATTAGAAAACTTAAAATACCCTTTTAATTTATCATTAATTTACTTAGATTAATGAATGCACATTTGTCGTTCCTAATTGACATCTAGTAATGTGTCGAACAATATTTGCGACAAAAAATGTCATGTGGTATTAGAAAGCCAAACTTTTTTTACCATGTAACTATAATCCCTTCGTCAATATGATTCGATCAATTACGAGATATGGAAGTGTCAGTCTTGATTATCGATAAGGACGGACCCATTAAGGATCCAGTGGGGGGAATTGCCCACTTGAGCCCTTAAATTTTTGCCTTGGAAAAAAAAAAGCCAGCCCATGACCCAACTATCGAAGCCTAACTTGTTATACAAATTCCTACTTGCTGATGAAGAAAACATATACTGAAGCCCACCCATGAAGAAATGTATAAGCTTAAAAGAAGCCCACCCTTCCCTTTCCCCTTCCCCCGAATTCCCAATCCTTACCCTTTTCCCCAATTCCATTAATCCCTTCCAATTACTCGGCTGCTCAACATCACTAGTCAAACAGTGTTGGTCCTGTTCGTTGCTGAATGCTGATTGAGTAAATTAGTAATAGCTTTAAGGCGTATAACAAGGTGAGTTCAGTATTCAAGAAATGGTAATAGATTACAATATTAAATCAGCAACAACTTAGTCAATCTCTTCAGTTCTAGTTACATAACTGGCGAAATACTTTCATTTCTTCTTGGTATATTTTTACTTATGCCTGGTTTTTTTTGTTTTGTTTTTGTTTTGGTGAACAGTTTATCTCATACAGATGCATAGCAAAAAACAAAGTGGTGTTTCTGAACTCATCAGTTGAACTTTTTTTTTCCTCCGTAAATAATAAAAATGGACCAAATAGAGCACAAATATGATGAAATGAATGAGCTAAAAATTCACGTGGAAACAATGACATGTTTTTTTGTCGATGGACCTGGTGGGACAGGTAAGACATATTTATATAAAGCTTTTATTGGCAGCTGTACACTTAAGAAATCTAATTGCTATAACTACAGCTTCTTTTAGAGTGGCTGCTTCCTTATTACCAGGTGGTAGAACTGCACATTCTAGATTTAAAATTCTTTTAGATATAAAAGATGATGTTGGTTGTTCAATAAGTAAACAGTCTGCATTGGCAGACCTTTTCAGAATGACTAAATTAATCATCTGGGATGAAGCACCAATGGTGAATCATTATACTGTGGATGCTCTAGATAAAATATTAAGAGATATAAATGAAATAGATGTACCATTTGGTGGAAAAGTCATTGTATTAGGTTGTGATTTTCGACAAGTTTTACCGATTGTCCAAAGAGGCAAAAAAGAAGATATAACGAAAGCGAGTTTGGTTTTTTCGTATTTGTGGCATTCTTTTACCCGTTTACCATTGATACAAAATATGAGAGCTTAATTGGACCCATTGTTTTGTAATTATTTACTTCGTGTCGAAAATGGTACAGAGAAAGAACACTCATGTCAGATGATTACACTTCCAACTGATATAACAATACAATTTGAAGACGAATTTCAATCTTTGAAACATTTGATTAATGTGGTTTTACCAAATATAGAAAATTATATAGAAAATCTAGATACTATGATTAATAGAGTCATTTTGACACCAAAAAATGAATGCATAGATCAAATAAATAATATTTTACTCAAAAGAAATTCCTGGGAAAATATTTACATATTACAGTTTTGATGAATCCATTGATAAATCGGAACAAAGTATCCAAGAAGATTTTTTAAACACGCTAACTCCAAATGGTATTCCACCATATGAACTCACATTAAAATAGAATTGTCCCGTTATGTTACTTTAAAATATTAACACATCTGAAGGTTTATGTAACAGAACAAGACTTATTTGTCGAAAATTTGAGAGAAATGTGATTGATGCAGAAATTGTTATCAGAGAATACCATAAAAAGCGAGTATTTTTACCCAAAATTCCATTTCTACCACTTGAAGGTGATAAAACTTCAATTCCTTTTAAAAGGACCCAATTCCCCATTTGTCCATGTTTTGCAATGACAATAAATAAATCGCAAGGTCAAACTTTAGACTTCGTTGGGCTTTATCTTCCAAAATTTATATTTTCCTATGGACAATTATATGTTGCTTTGTCTAGAGCCAAAACAAGTAAAGCTATCAAAGTTTTGATAAAGCCATCGGACAAATCTATTGCACATAATACATGCAAAAAAAAATATCGTCTACCAAGAAATTCTTGCTTTGATAACATCTTCATAGGTGTTTTCAAAATGCTGTGAATTGTATGTTTTATAAAATTGTTATTTCTTATTCATCTTCCAAAGATTCTATATTGTATTGTTCAGTTGTCTGTATTAGATTATTAGTTTAGAGGATTATTTTCTTAATATATGTAGCTAGGCTTTTGTAAAAAGTTAACCATTATTCCTCTAACTTTCAAATTGAATAACTACTTAATATAGAATATATGTATACTTGTCGAAAATTTGACCAATAATTATATTAATGGGTGCAGTTTCATTGAATGTGTATTATTACTCTGTCAAAGTTGATTTAGAATATTGCCTTGATATTTTTTTTTTCTTCATGTTTGAATTAAGGTAAATTATTTCCGTGTTTGAAATATTAAAGCCTATCGTTTAACCTTTATTATTTTTTTCGTTTAGGGATGACTTTACCTTACAAAACTTAGCATCTATTTATTGCCCTTTTTAAAGTATGGATGTACAAACATAGTTCACCACAGACAATCATTTATAAAAGGAAAAAAAATTTCAATATAGAGCAAAGCAAATTAGAGGATTTATATTGTCAGGGGTTAAGCTCTAAATTGTATTTTTATCACACTTTTATCTTAGTCTAATTCATTACTCACTTCTGTGTGCATTGCCCCATAATAATTTGTAGGATTTCTAGGAAACGAAAAAGGTTGGACACCAATCATTTAGACACCAATTATAGTTTTTGATTTGAAGCATTCATTACATAGTAGCTTATTATCTACGAGTTTGGATAAATAGGATCATAACTATGTTCATCTATTTGTTCTGGAAAACTGATTTGGTGAAAATAAAATCAATTTGTGATTTTGTCATTTCGTATCTTTTATTTGTTGTCTATTTAGCGATATTCCTTCAGAAATCATAGTAGTGGATGATTTAATAATGAGAGCTACTAAATATGAGGAGATATTCTCTTTTCTGTTATAAACATTGTAAAGTTGTATTTTTAGTCTAAGTCATCACCAATTGTTTTCTCATACAATTTATTTTAGTTCAAGTGCAACATACAGTTTGCTATATCATGTGCTCCGCCACTGCCTCCATCCTTAGTGCCACGTGTGCCTATACCCTGTGAGCCTTTCTTCTCTCTTTTTCGAGCTTTTAGTTCATATATCTCTTTTGAGCTTCAAGTATATTTTTACAGATAGATTGGTGATTTAGTATTCTGATTTGTGAATTGCAATGAATGAATAATAAAAGTAATGATGAATTTTTAAAATTTGTTGGAAACTCTATGAATTTGAATGAGAATGGAATGTATGGAAACCATTAGTTTGGGTTGGTTTTGACTCCTATGCCTTTGGATTTTAGTGGAGTGATTGATATGTAGGTGGAAGATTTGTGGGATATACAGCAACCTTAGTTCAGTCCTACTGAGAAGCTTAATGCTTGCTTTGAGAGTATTCATATCTCTGCCTTTCCTCCTACTCCTTCTAACCAAGGTAATTTCATTGGTTTTTGTATGTACATTTGATAATTTTTTAAACAAATTTAAAACTTGATGCTTTTTTTGATTGAACTTACATGTGGATTTTGATTGGATTAATTATGTATGTGTATTTAACTTGATTTGGTGCATGATCAAAGGTGAATTAAGTAAACAAGAAAGTGGAAAACTGTGTTGGTGTGAATTATACAGGAATAGAATTGTAACTGTGGGAGGCACCTGCTCTCATTTTATAAATTTTCTTTTTCAAAAACTAAATTTTAATATTTAAAGAAAAAACAAAAAAAGAAGAAGCCTTATTCATCTAGACGTCACACCGTGGACCCTGCCTACACTGCCGGCAAGTTTTCAAATCCGGGAGGGCTTTCGCATTTCATCCAAATATGCTTTGCCAAGATAAATAATTGTATGAGAAACAACATTCTGTTACTTCCCGGATTATGTTGACTTCAATTTCATTTTATCCGCAAAAGGTTTAGTCGGGTTATGCAACAAACAAGATTTTTTTTTTGTCTCTATGTGACAACTAAATGTAAATATATTTGGCGTGTTTCTAACAAGTGGCAAATATCGTAGAGACCACGACGGTGGTCAACTATCTCTTTTATTGGATTGTGCTTTGATCCTTATATGTTTGGATGTAGTTGTATTGACATTAGTTCTAATGCATTTAGCACCTTTATACAATCCTCATAAATTTTAGGTTATCTACACTTTCTTCCTATAGTTCCACAAGTACTAATGTTCAACTTGGTATGATGATAAAATAAACCATCTATAAATTTAAGTTATGAGCAAGTAAGTCCACAATAGCTTTGGAAGAGTCGAAGAGTTCATTCTAAAGATTCAAAAGAGTAAATGCCTTCAACTGTTTATATGTTCAGCTCGCCTGCTCAATATAGGTTGGATGTCTCAAAGGTCTAGCAAATGGGATATTGGATAATAGCAGGACTGATCTCACAATCATTAGATGCTTCAATATTGTATTACATAATTCTTTCATCCAAAAGTTTAGGCTATTACAGGGGAGAAGAGAATTGTTTGCCTTCAACAATTTCATATCAGTTTTTAAGTTTCTAACTTCTCTGCAGTGTTATTGTTTAATTCAGCCTCATTTAAATAATGTACAATTACTAAGATAAGCTCAGATTCGAGTATGGTTGAAGCCGTAAAGTTACTGGCCTTAGATAACATCCTCAGTGCACCTATGGTGGATTGCAAAGTACCTTAAGATATAAGTTGGATTGACAGATACATAGGCATTGCAGAGTTTACTGGCATTGTTGTGTGGGTATTGTATCTGGTTTGTAGAATACACAAAACCTGAATAAGGAATATATTTGGATAGCTTCGTTAAATCTAAATACAGTGAACACTAATGTGAACCAAATCGTAATCAAACGGAAAGTGAAATGAAATTATGATGGTTATTTTACTGCAAAATTAAAGCAAGAACATAGATGGGCCGAAGGATTTCATATGTTCTCTCTTTTTCTTTAAGTTTTTTGAATAATGTATATTAGAAATCTGTAGCTATGAGGTCTTTCTTGTTTAAAGAAATTACAAGGTTCTAGAAGAAAGATTAAAATGTATCAACTGGATTACCTGATAACAAAACTTAGCAAATCCTACATCTTATGATTTCAAAGTATCGTGCACTTTTTCTGGTCTTATTTATACTCTTTCCTTTCAATGCGAAGCTCAAAAGTAGATACATATTAACTTTTTTGACAGTTAGGAAAGATCGAAGGTGGCGATTTCTTCAATTTGGCAATGAATATCTCAAGAAATGAGCTTGCCCACTTGTTTTGGCCTGTGTTTGAACTAACGATTGCATGATGCTTTGTCATGGTCAAGTACACTCTATTTTCAGAGTGTGTATGATATGAAATATATTTTTAGTCTCTCTGGCGTGCATAATTTTTAGAATTCAATGTATTTTTCGTACTGATATGCATATGGGCTTTTAAGCAGTTGGTGCAGCATCAACTTATTACATAAGAAATGGAAGAAATGTATCTTTTAGAAGCGATGAAAATGGGTTGGGGTCAATACATTCCATTGTAAAATAGGTGTTACATATTGGTTTCATTTTTTATTTTTTTTATATTATAGTTTATACGTGTTTAATCTTTGTTTCATTTCTCCTTTTTTTTCGAATTATATTTTTTATTTATACCACTTTTTGTTAAATATATCAATTGTCTTTTTTCAAATTACCTTTCACTTCTTTTGGCTCCATATTTTGTGTCTATCTCTAGAGATGTCAATGGGCTGAGCCGAGTTGGCTCAGCCCTTTAACCTACGAGCTCGACTCGACTCGACTCATGGGCTCGTGAGAAACGAGCCACGAGCTAAGCCGAGTAGTGGCTTGTTTGCTCGTGGGCGAGCTCGGCTCGTGGGCTAGTGAGAAACAAGCCACGAGCTCATGAGCTGAACCGGCTAGTAGCTCATTTGCTCGTGGGCGAGCTCAGCTCGGCCCACGAGCTCGTGAGCTCACGAGCCGAGCCGCTTTTTTTATTTTGATTTTTTACTTTTTCTCGATTCTTTTTAATTTCTCACGAGCTCACGAGTCGAGCTCGTGGGCTAAGCTCATGGGCTTTACCTACGAGCGGCTCGGCTCAAGCTCGGGCTCGTCATTTGACGAGTCCGAGCAGCTCGCGGCTCGTATTTTCACGAGCCGAGTGGTCGAGCTGACGAGGCGCTCGGCCCGTTTGACATCTCTATCTATCTCTAATCACTTCTTCAAGCAATCTTTTTACTAGTAGTTTATGTAGCAAATTATGGAAAAAGAAATTATGCAGATTGTCAAATCACAAAAACAGCAAGTAAAAAAAACTCTAATATTATATGAAAGTCTATAATTTATGTCTTACTTTTTAACTTGCATCTATTTTTTAGGAAAAAAGGTACCAAGTACAATAATTATTTCACTATCTTTATCTCTTTCTCTATCTTACATTATCTAAAAATATCTAAAGAGAGGATAAAAAAGGAACAGTAACATCAGATATCAGAACATGGTCCTCATGGATTTTGGAGTAAATACCTTCAGATAACTCAATATAATCTACCAAACATTAGAATATGAACTAATATATTTATACTATTTTGCATTTCTTATCTGTCATGGGGAAATAAAGTGCAAACAACATTGTATGATGGAAACATTACAACATTTGAAGATCAGTTTCTATTGAGCAAAACATACATCGTCTCAAATGCGGTTGTGAAGGATACGAAACTAAATATAAAGCTTTAAATGGTGACTTCCAATGGACAATAATTGGAAAGACTCAAATTCGAGAAGTCAACAAGAATAACATGGAGTTTTTATTTTCGACATACACATTCACTCATTTTGATGAACTCGAAAAATACATGGACTGCAACAACGACATAAGTAATTTTGAGATTTTTTTTATATCTATACCTTAGATTTTTCCTTCAGCTCATTCATATGTTCTCAATAAAGTATTGACTTTTTCCCTACTGTCATTATATATAATATCTAGGCATCCTTGCGGTTGCTATCGATATGTGGCCAAAACGACTTATTCAAACACGATATGGAAACCAAACATATGCGCATGATGTTGTATTAATCGATAAAAGCTTCAATACAATCATCTTGACAATGTGGGGTAGTTATGTGGAAAAAGAATACATTGTTCTTGCAGAGAAAATTGCCAAAAAGCTTGTCATCTTAGCCAACCGGCTCAAAGTTTCATATTTTAATAGTAATCACCTGCACCTTTCTATCCAATTATTTTTTATCCATGAAAAATTTATATCAATCTATACAATACGACATGCCTTACACTATCAACTAAAATAAATAGGACTTTCTTTAGAGATGCTACATTCAACAGAGTTGCAGAGTTCCGAGCATGGTAAAACTATTGTCCTGTACTTCACATTACCTATATGTCATCAACTTTCATATGTTGAATTTTCAAATCATATAAAGCAAGGGTGGAAGCACATACTGAAGAGCTCAATGAATTCACACTGGACAAATCATGCCTTCCAGTAACCCCAACAAAATTGTCTCCTCCAACTGAGATTTACTGAAATACAAAATATAAAAGGCCGATTACTAGGGGTAACTTATTTGAATTGTATATTTATACTATTTATTTATGTATACATAGTTATACAGTTGCATTTCCTATTAATTTCAATATCGCAAATTCTTCAGGATCAAAGCCAAGGCAACCATCATAGCAACAAAGCAAACTTTCTGGTATATGTCTTGTATCAATTGTAATAAAGTCAGCCATGCAGATTTCGGTGGGACTTTTCCATGTATTTATTACAAATATCCTTCATCAAAGGCTATCCCTAGGTAATGCTAGATAAATTCCTTACCAATATATGCCATACTTTATTAAACTTGACATATGTCTTCCTATTTCAATCTTTCAATGACAATGAAGTCAATCTCCATTATTATAGAGCAACTGTGAATGTACAGTTAGAAGATGCCACTGGAATGTTAATTGTAAGTGCGATTGGCAGCCCTACTAAGATACTGCTGAAGTCTGATGCTAAGAGTTTAATGAATCATTCGAAATTGGTAAAAACATATATCATCCTTGTCTATCTCACCTTTTAATAATAAAATAAAATCTTCAGGGAAGTGATCTAAACATAGAAGAATTCATGGATTCTGAAGAACAAATATTCTATGTGAAGGTCACATAGCTAGAGCCAAATACTGCTGAGTAAAAGTATGAACTTGTGTTTGTCCTCAATGCATCCTCTACTATTACTGATGCAACAGAAGAAACAAGTGACAAAGATAGAGGTTCTCCATGCCTTGCAGATGACAGTGATTTTGATATTCACGACATCTCACCACCATCCGCAAAACGATCCTTGTTCCAAACTTCAACTGAACTAGTGGTTTCCAACGTAGATGCTGTGGCAAAAAATGTTACCTTCAATTCACAAAATGATGAGGTTCCAGAGAAAGGAAAGCTGGACTAATCATGGTCGTAATTAAACACAACATGAATACTAAAACCTAAAAGATTGAAGTGCTTGCTTTACTATCTCCATCTAAATGATTCCAGCCAGCCTTTGTTTTATTTTGTAGCATCATTTACAAAAACTTCATGGCCTTTTGGCTTGTATATTGGTTTTCTTTTGTGCTACATGAAAACTCTTCCATGAAGTTGATGTAAGAAGAATGTGTAGAACATGATGCTTTAGCTTGTAACTTGATGGAGTTTGTAATACTTTTGGAATGTATAAAACAACCTTTCTTTGCTGTTAAATATATCTTTTATCATGCTTATGGATGACATAGTTTATAATGTATTGATTCTACAAAAACTTAGTTATTGCATCAGAATGTTTTCCTAAAGTTTAGAGTAATGATTTTGACCACTAAATTAGTTATAGAAGCAAATAGCATTTATAGTTTCTATATTTACTAATCTCCACTAAAACTTTCAATACATCAATAATAATTCAATTCCTTTTCATTCAATTATTAAACCCAATTTTGATTTTTAACAAATTCTAAATTAAATAAACATAAGCATTAACTATTTCACTTACCAACTCAAACATTCATTATTTCCATTTTCATCCATTCTCCTCCACAATCCACAATCCACAATCATCATCAACTATATTCATCCATCCTCAAACAATTTAGTGAAGCCACAATTACCATCACCAAACCTTCGTCGAAAAGTAATTACAGTTACCGCCAGACATAGAGACACCAGCGTGTCTTCGTGAGACACGGAGACACGCCGTGTCTCCGTTGCGCACGGAGACACGGTGCCTATCTTAGCTTATGAAAAAACTATTGAGAATTGTAAAAGAAATAATAGTAGAATTGAAACTTATTATAACATAACTTCATTTGAAATTGTATATCTCTGTATATGTGCGGATTCTTGAAATATGTTTTTAACAATCTACTTGTTCGTACTTACGAAATAGGAAAATACAGAGAACTAAAATTACCTAAGAGTAGTGATAGAAATAGTACTAAATTAGACGTCCAATTTGAAAGAAGATATTTTGGAAGCATTAATGTGTGTGAATATATCGAAATTGCATCTTGTCAAGTAAGTGATATTTAATTTAACCACATTCATAAAAAAAAAAAAAAAATTTATAATACCTTTATAATTTTTAAAAAAAAAATTGTACACGTAACAAATTGTTCGTGTATAATTTTTAACTCCGCCTATTCGAAATTGAAGTAGCCGGTCTCAAACCTGGATAAAGGAGGAGGGTTTATCTTTTTTTTAAAAATAAAAAAAAAATGTTTATCTAAATAAAAGGTTTTAGAAAAGGTATATTTAAAAAAAGATTTAGAAAATGTATATCTTTTTTCTTAAAGGTTTAGAAAAGGACCAAAAAGTATAGTAAAACCCGAGCTCGACCCACGAGCATACGGTCCGAGCCGAGCATTGCCACCACTAGGTGTAGGTCCATGTCCATTTTTCACCTAACGTCGGAAGGCAACCTGTATTACCATTTAATATTAAACACGATCCTTTAAACCATTACTATGAATATTGATGCTAAAATAGTTAGATGATGTTATTACTTCAAGTTACTGATTGAACTCCAAAACAATCCCATAAATTTCATTATTTTACTAGTCTTATTATGAATGTTAATGTCAGATAATTGTCTCTAAGAACCTAACACTTATTAAAATTAATTCTCCAAGCCTTAGAGATTATTAGTGCACATGTAAAGGTTAAAACTATGCAAACTACAAAATTGGACAGAATCTGTTTTTGAGTTTTAGTTGCTGCCATGTCCCGTTTCATCCATCTTTTCACACTCTTAATCACATTCATTCATTCCCAAATTTTTTACCACACTTATATAACATATAAATGAAGGTAACCACGTCATGAATTAATCACTAGTATAGGTTTTTCAGCCCCAAGTTAAGTCCTTTTTACAGGACATCGAATCAGGTAACTTACTTCGACTGTCTTTGGTTTCTATTGCATTATCGTGCCCTAAATCAAGTTATAACCTATCAAAACTTGTTTCCATACTTAGAAATATGATATAAGAAAATCCAAGGTTATACATATGAGTTTCCTTCAAATTATTATTCAAAAACAAAGGTTAATTCTTCAAAATCCAACAACCATCAAATCTCCGTCCTTGTTGAGTTCATTCAAGTTCTTGTAATCAATTATCCCTCTTTTTGGCAACAAAAAATCACCAACAACACCCCAAAATGATGTAAAGTAAGTCCAGAGGTTCAAGAGGTTATAAAACCCTCAAAAATAATAAAGACAAACCTCAAAATAGT
The DNA here is from genome assembly GCA_019097785.1 of Fraxinus excelsior. Classification (NCBI taxonomy): domain Eukaryota; kingdom Viridiplantae; phylum Streptophyta; class Magnoliopsida; order Lamiales; family Oleaceae; genus Fraxinus; species Fraxinus excelsior. The sequence goes on from CM032628.1 coordinate 22,531,428, forward strand.
GAACTAACTCAGCTGCCCAAGAATTTCCAATTCCAGCCTTTTGTTCTCTTTGGCTCTTTTGCTTTCCTTTTCACTTGGAATCAATTGGGGATGAGTTGAAGGAGTTAATCTCTTATTTAGGAGGTAAAGAAGAGATCTTTAAGAGGCTTGAGTCATGAGTAACGCTAATGAGTGAAGAATGTTACTATTAAAAAGACATGAAGCCCAAGAATGAGGTCGTTTTGTAGTAAACATCTGATTTTACACCCAGTAGAAAATCAAGTGTCTTTGACTTATCTTAGTGTGTCTACAACCTAATCTAACTTTCATAGGATCCTAAACTAATTTATAGAGTTAATTCTTTAACCGTTCATTCGATTCCTTACCCGATTGGTGCTCAATTATCGACCGACTTCAACAATTTGCACATCAATATTTATAATGTCTCGTGAACCTTATATTATTGTATTGTGATCATGTCACTTCATACCTCATATCCCAAATATGTTAAAGACTTAGTTAGAGTTTAGGGTAACCATGTTTAACCAAATTAAAAGAGTGTAACTTTACTGATTATGATTTCGACACTTTCAAGATTACAATTTTTTAACACATCAATATTTACATCTAGATTAACCAAAATTTCTACCATAGCTCAATGTAAGATGCACCACCAGGTCGAGGGGTGAAAACTAACACCATATAGAAATCGTAGAACCTCAATGATCAAATGCACCATAATAAGAGAAAACAATTTCAAACTATTGATGCAAATTTCTTGGCAATATAAATAGCAAGTAATGCATGAATCAAATTGGCCAAGTGTGTAAAATGAAGTTAGGTGTATTACAGCTTTCCTTGTAAAAAAAAAATATAATTTCCTTTTAAAACTTGATTCCCATTCTAATTGTCTAAGGCCCAATTAATGAAATATTTCTCATCAAGGCATCACTTCTTCCAATTAATGCACTTTAGTCCTTCATTTCATTTATTGTGCAGCCCTTGTACTCTTCAATTTCTAATTTGTGGAATTTAATCCCGAAACTTCAGATTTCATTCAATTTTGTCTTTCTTGGTCAATATTTTCTCCAAACTCGGATTTTCTCCTAACAAAATCCAAAAACACAAATAATTAAACATCAAACTCACAATAATACTAACAAAAGTCACTTTTGATCTGTGTAAATTTAACACTTATCACAATCCACAATGATCATAAAAACTAAAAAGAGCTAATAACATATGACTCCACAAATTGAAACACATTGCAATAATGTGATTGTGTCAAACCTAAATTAATGGCAATCCACAATTACTATGAAAATTGTTAACATATCAATCTACAAATTCAACTACATTGCTAAACGTAAATGTATCAAAGCAAAATTAGGGTAATCAAAACAAATGAGCAGTTCAATGCTTGAGCACTGATAGATTTTCTCGATAGATAAACTGTCTACAATGTAACTTCAACTATTAATATTTTAACTTGATCACTAATTTGAACCATGAATTCTACAATGAAAACTAGCTAACATCAGATTCACAAGAGACTAAGCCTATGTTTAGCCTCATTCTTCCAAAAACTCATTTTTTCAAAACTCATTTTCAACTATATATTCTCTTATAAAATAGTTTTACACGTAAATTTAAAAAAAAAAAAAAATCTTTAATTTTTAACCAAACATTCTCAAAAAATCACTATTCCAATATACAATTCTCTACAAAAATGGGTCTTAAATAGATGCTAAATATGCAAATGCCCCTAACATTAATAAATTTCGAAAAAGCCAAGTTCTTCGACGTGTTACAAGCATCTAATAATACCAAAAAATCACATTCAAATCAAAGCCCTAATTTTCAAGCACACCCTCATAAATTTTTTAAGCAAATCCTATACAATAACTTAATTCCTGAGATAATAAACCACAGTAGAATGTATACTCTACTTTCTAGGCAAACCCACCACCTACTAGAGCGAAAAAAAAAATTACTATTGGACATGCAACAACTTTTTTTTAAAAAAAATAAATAAATAAAAATTCAGAAGGGTAGAAATGTTCAAAAAAGATAAATGTGACAAAATTAGTGAAAAGTGACATTCTTGTGTATGAATTAGTGGATATTGACATGTGCAATTTTCTCTTTTATCATTTTACATGATCTTAATGCACAAAATGAACGGAATCTAACCAACAGAGACGAAGTATGTTTTTTTCATTTTTTTTTTAAAGTAAAAAATTAGGTGGAAAAAATACATTTTTTCATGAAAAATATTGACAATCAAACGCATACTTAATTAATTCTAGGAATCTATATGAATAAAAGAACAATGTTATTTGTACAAATTGGGGACTATCTTCAAATGATAAGGAGAAATGTGACGAAATAAGTAAACCAATTAGATGTGTTGAAATGTGACCAACTTTATTGATACTATCATTTAATGATAATTCACATAGGATCTCCAGTTTGTACGAATAACATTACTCTTAATAAACAATGAGCAATTAATTCACTAATAACACAAGTTTAGTATCCAAGATGATTCTTAGCATCACGAAAGAGGTTTATAAAAATCTTTTTTTTAGCCTAATAGACTTGTCATTCCTTCGAAAATACTATCAATTCATTGGAAGATTCCCTTATTTCCTTTCTAAAGGCAAAAAATTCTTGTGTTTACAATCATCTTTCTTAAGCTAAAAGAGAATGTCGCAAAAATCTTCAAGAAATCTTGATTCGGGCTCAGTTTAGTCCACCAAAACATACACCAATCGAGGAGGCTCAACCCACAACTTTATACACTTGGTTGCCACCAGTTTACTCACGCACAAATGATAAACTTGATTATTTGTTTGCAAGTCATAAAGGAAGAGGAAATAGAGTAGCAAATGGAACCTCAATGGAGAAGAATCAAAACTGGACAAATCTCACGGTTTTCTCTCTTTCTCACAAACCAACACACACCTACATGGCTATATAGAGATGGATATATATATAGCACTAGTTAGATCACTTCAATTGGGCCAAACTTCACTAAATGGGCCACCATATATCACCATCACCATCCAACTAATAACCACAACTTGGGTCATCCATGAGTGTTTGACTACGAGCAACATGAACTCAATTAAGTTACTTCTAGTGACCCCAAGTTTGTTTCAGGTTGAGTCATCACTAAGGTATCTATATAAAATTATCCGATATCGGTTTAAAATCATTGTCCGGGATTCATTGAATATTAAAAAACCTAAGAAATATCCACATTGATACCTAATCAACCTACAAGTGACTAAAACATAGTTTATATTTGCATAATCAAGGTAACTAATAAAATTGGTATCACCGACCTTACCTCATGTTTTGGACCTGAAACACCTACCCTACCCGCTCCATGTACTCACCGTGGCTAATATCAAGAACACCCAAGTAGAAGCAGATAATCATAATAATCAATCAAGAACAAATAAACATGCGATGGAGATATCATATAGGATAACACATATTTTTTTTAAAAAAACACGTTCACATAGAACAATAGATAAACACCAAGTTATTCAAGCACACGGTCAACACATATGTAACAAATGCATAAATGATCATATGAAAAGATCTCACTACACTTCTCATTTACTATTCCGTGTTACTCACACCTTGAGAACACATATCTCACCTCATCGTACACCATGCTCACAAGACTAATCACTCAACCAAGTCTAACTGGTAGACCTCTATAGATCCTAAGTCCTTGGAATAATCATCTATCACCACATCACTTCACCCAACCTAAGTGGATAATGAATGACCTAACAGAAGTGATAGAAGTTCTCTCTCTCACACTCTATCTGATTAGGGTCTCTTCTCAAATAAATGATTCCAACATTTGATTATCTCTCCACTCGTGATCCAAATGCCACATTCCACATTCCTTGTACAAACCACCAATGTACCCTTAGGCATCTATACTTCATCTCATCAGCAGACATACAACACACTGCTAATGCATCTTAACCCACTATGCATGCAAGTAATAACAACAAGTAATTAAATTGCTCTCAAATTCATGCAAATGAATATATCAAACACATTGGAATGCACTTATAATCATGCAACCGAATTAAGTAATCATATACATGTAGAAAGGATTACACACGGATGCACATGCAATAACTAAGTTTACTCTCAGTAAATCTCACTAGGGTCATCACTCGTTTACCCTTTAGCCACGTTTGCCTCGTCTCTCATCTTACTTTCCTTTTATCATCATTACTAGGACAACCTATTTCACCATGCCTAAATTTACTACAGTTAAAATACATCTTTTTTTTTTGCACTTATCTTATACCACATTTATCATCAAAAGTTTTATGGAAAACATTTTTGTTTTGTTAAATTAAAAAAATCACATTTTCATTAAAACATCACAACTAAAAACGTGTTTTCATTTTTACCAAAAATGCACAAAACACAAAACACAACCAAATGACAACTACAAGATAAGTACATACACAATTCACACAGAATGGTCAAATAAATCTTCCTAAGGTCACGTGCAATTCTAATAATAAAAAATAATTGACAACAAATTTCACAAATAATTTAAGGCAAATAATTAATAAGTAATTCTTAAGTCTAGCAACAGGTAATTGTTAGCACTTCACAGTAACTCCAATCCTAATGTCAACACACAATAACTATAACTGCAATAATAAAAGGAAAATGGCACGATATCGAGCGGACCACGTCTAAAGGTTCGTAAATATCGAGAGATACAAATTCACCGCTTTAGGGCTATCACTATCCGTCCCAAATGATCAAATTTTTACTGTATCACATGAAACGGACAACAGAAACATTATGCCTGAAGATGTCGTCATCGCAAAACCTCCCACGTGCCTCCACTGTCTCTACGCGTGGGCTTCACGCACCGACGACATGTAAAGTCCCAACCACCACGCGTTGGACAGTTTCTGACAGTTTTCTACCAATTTTCTAACATTTTTTCAGTTGATTTCCAGCCCTTTTTTCACCCCCCAAAAATCATATATATTTTCAACAACACAAGCTCTAATACCTGTTGCGAAAATCTTTGAGAAATTTTGATCCGGGCTCAGTTTAATCAACTAAAACACACACCAATCGAGGAGGCTTGACCTACAGCTTTATACACTTGGTTGCTACAAGTTTACTCCCCTACAAAGGATACGCTTGGTAATTGGTTTGCAAGCCACAAAGGAAGATGAAATAGAGTAGCAATTGGAACCTCGAGGGAGAAGAACCAAAATCGGACAAACCTCACGTCTTTCTTTATTTCTCACAAACCAACACACACCATACGGATGGAAAGAGATGGATATATACAGCACTAGTTAGGTCACTTCAATTGGGCCAAACTTCACTAAATGAGCCACCATATATCACCATCTAACTAATAATCACAACTTGGGACTTCCAGAATGTTGGACCACGAGCAACATTAACTCAATTAAGTTACTTTTAGTGGCCCCAAGTTTGTTTCGGGTCGAGCCATTATTAAGGTATCGATATAAAATTATCCAACATCAGTTTAACATCATTGCCTGGGATTTATTGGGTATAAAAAAACCCAACACAGAAACTTAGTCCCATAGAGCTCACCTACTAGAGTTCGAGTCTTTCTTTCGTCCATCATAAAATATCAATCTATGAATAGAGGAGTCAGCGGATTAGAGTCGGCTCTTTAGGTGTATTAATATCATTTTCCAATATACTTTGTTCTTGTTTCCTAAAAGTTTATTACTATTTAGTCAAAATAAAAATTAGTTTCTAAAACACATTCATAATCACTATTCATTTATCATCCACAGATTTCGGCTAATCCAGTACTAATTCTCCTAAAAAGTACACAGAATTACCACCTCGGCTGCATCTTGTGGCTTTCACAGTCAAACCTACTTATAAGTGCAATTGATTTATGTATTACTAATAAATAATTTAAATAATTAATAGCCATTTGCATTATTTTAATCTTTATGATTCCTAATATTTTCTATTCTTTATTCCTTTCAACAAGTGTTTATGTCTATAAATTGAGTGTCCAATACCATCAAAAGCCTCTTCCTTCTTCTCCTTTCTCCATTGCATAATTCTGTGCTAATTTTCTTGTTTTCTCCTTATTTCATAAAATTCAGTAAATATATATCATTTTGAAAATTTGATGTGGAAGTGTTTGTTAATGATTGAGCTCCATGTCGCCTGTACTTAGTGAAATCCTCCTTTCTGGATTTACTGTAAACTCGGCCCTTCGTCGTCGTTCGCACTTGGTTCAATCTTTTTCTGTTGCCTTCCTCTACTGGTTCTATGTTTTTTCATGAAATATATAGCCTCTCAATTAATTCATTGTTTTTATATTAGTTATAATCTAATATTAGTCCAATCCTTTTCTTGCTTATAAATACCCATAAAAAAGTTGTATTATTCGATTATATTTTATGGCTTCTCCAAGTGGAACTTGTTCAGGATCAAGCACAATTCAGAACTCTTCTGAAGACAATCTGCTGAACATAATGGACCAAAGGAAACGCAAAAGAATGATTTCAAATCGTGAATCGGCACGAAGATCTCGCATAAGGAAGCAGAAGCAAATGGATGATCTGATAGCACAAGTGAATCAACTGAGGACTGAAAACAACAATTTGCTGACAAACATGAATGTCGTTACTCAGTTATACTTGAATACTGAGGCTGAAAACTCAGTTATAAGGGTTCAGATGGGAGAATTAAGCCACAGATCGCAGGCTCTTAATGATATAATTAAGTGCGCAGAAAACATTGGTGCTGGTTTTGATGAAAATGAGTATAATTATGCTTATAATGATCAGATGATTAATGAGGATGATTTCTTGAATCCATGGAGTTTACTTCATGTTAATCAGCCAGTCATGGCCTCTCCAGATATCTTCATGTACTGATATGATCTTCATGATGTATTTTATGTTTCATTACTGCGTGTTAATAAAATAACTTATTTAGATTTTCAATATGTTTTAATACGAAGGTTCTGTCTGTATTTCTTATACGATTTTTCGAATGGGGTGCACAAATTAATGTATCTTTCATTTACAAATATAAGAGAAATCAGAAATCTGGTACTGGTTCTTGAATTGTAAGTTGTTTAGCCACTGTATAAAACAGCATATTTTTAGAATTTAAGATCCTATTGAATAACTCCTCTCCAAGATGATGAATACTTCTGCACTGACAAATTTTTCACTACGTATAGTTCAACATACCGAGCATGTCACCAATGGTCTTTCGTATCTCTACCTTCTGAAGTTCTTTGGACACTTCGAGAAGCAATGTGACAAGTTTATGCTCATTTGAATGTTTCTTTTGATGTTTGCCCTTCAATTTCGGCTCCTAAGATCTCCGTCTTCTTTAAGAGCTCTCATCTTTCTCATGTACTCTCTCCTTCGGCCGGAATAATTTAATTTTTATATAGAAAGCATTCTAAAAGAAATGACGTTGCTAGAGGCCTTATTGGGTCGAGAAAAGGCACATTATCATGCAAAATGGGAAGCTTCAATGCTAATAAAACAAGTACACAAATCACTAGAGGAATATGCTGCAGTTTCATTAGATGTATTACTTAGTGGCGAAGCCATTTAATGCACTCTGTTATACAAAAATATTATTGGATAAATTAAGAAGAAAAAAAGAGGTCATATTATATGTTAGTTTCGGTTTCAAAAATTAAAATTATTCAAGTGTTTTTGAACTGAATAGGAATATACAATAATAACATATTTATTACTTGGGGTGGATTTTTAATGAATTTTATGTATTTAATTAGTGCCTAATGAAGAAATGACTTTTGGACGTGCTGAAAAATACTTTAATCATGACATCATCAAGGTTGAATTATTGACATGGGTGAATTAAACAATATTATTATTAATTTTTTTTTTATATAGTAATACTTTATACTTGATGAAACCATGTGTGTCCCATGTTGCTTATTCAATCATAGTTGTCTTTGGTTTGGCATGCATAATTGAATAGAATTAAATAAAACTAAAACAAATGGATGTATGACAAACATATTATTAGTCGTATATGTGACGAACATATTATTAGTCATACTTCAGTCTTATATAATTTAATGATACAATCGAAGGAGAAAAAGACGAAATAGAAGCCAAAAATTCATTGACTCGATTACCTAAAACTTTGTAGAAATTGATAAGCATCTCAAAATCAATTAATAACCAATCAAGAAATCGATAAAGTCATAATGAAATTTAAGTAAACTTGGAAAGCAAAAAATCCCTATCTATATTAAAGACATTAATGCCCTTAATTATTGAAGACATAATAAAATAAAATAAAATAAATCGATGGGGTTCAGGTAGGGCCCGAAGCAGTTCGCCTCTCCTAAAGGCTAAGGCCGTGAACCATGGCTCAACTTTGGGTGATAATTCATCCGATGCACATTCTATGTTTTTGTCTAATGGTTCTTTAAAATCCTCAAAGGTTTAGACATGAAGTTTCCCCATCTTCAAGAAAGTTCATGGCTATTATTGGTTTTCTAAGACACAAAACATGCAATTAGGGTTTGGTTGTGAGGCCAACTTCATTCAAATAAAGCAATTTTAATATCAAGTAGCAACGTATGTGAGAACATATCTTCTAGTGAATTTATTTTATTAATTAAGGATTTTAGTTATGGTACCTTATCAATTTATTATATTATTTATCCCGAAATAAATATTATTCGTGCGGTAGCAATTTATCAATATATCCTTGCTGGGCGCATACTAAAAGTTAATAAAAATTTTAAGTCAAATTCAATAATTACGGTGCTTAAGTAACTAAAGGAAATATTTTACAGGATAAATAAGTAGCTTGAAATAGTAGAATTTCAACACTTGTTCATTAAAAATTAAATGCCATGTGCAATTCCACTCAAATGATTTAAAAATTTAAGGATTCCTAATTAGCTGTGCCTCACTTTAATTCATGCACTTGTTAAGATATTCTTAAAAAAATAGATAAATAAACAAAAAACGATGTGCCTCAGTGTCTACTCACGTCAACAGGTATTTGGGAGAGACATGCTGTCCCATTATTGTCATAAAGAAATATTAATTAATTAAGAAAAAAAATAAATAATAATAATAATAATTCAAGATTGTACAATTATGGACGGTCTCCAGGAAAGGCGGTGAGAACGTGATGTTCTAGTTGAACACACATTGCTGTGCCAGATTAAAGAATCTATTAGATCTGGTTAGCACATGATAGTATAAAAATGGAAAAATTAAAATTTATTCATTATCATACTGCTCAATCAAAAATGGATTTTCACTTGCTATGTGTTCTTTGACCTACTTGAGATTATCAAATTCCTCAAATCTATTCAAAATTATTCCTCCTAAACTCACTAGATCGAACTTCAAAGAACACTACTAGAATGGGAAGCAACACAGAGATGAAATTTTAGCAATGATCCACTTTTGTTATTACCAATGTATTAACAACCAACAACTCGTCTTTATAGATGATATTTTTCGATCTTTGTTTGTCTTTAATCACATGATTATTTGTTGAAAAATAGATTGTGTTGTTGATATTTTCGGAAGTCATATATAATTGTAACATATAAGAATATTATTTTGAGGGTAAACGTCTTGTATGTTATGAATATCATTACACAAATAATATATCTCGTTAAAACCATATAAGAAAAAATTCTGTGAAAAAATTTCTAATAAAGAAAAAATAGTACATTATTCTTTTGAGTACACTGCAAAAATTGCCTTATTAAAAACCTTGCTAGAAAAACTAGTGGGACAAAACATTGGTCAAGGAAAGAAAAGTATAACGCGTGTTTATTTCCCTCACTATAATATTATTTAAATCATATGCTTCATGCATATTAAATCTTTAAGGACAACATTAATAGTCATGCCAATTGTATTGGCTATAATTGTATTTCAAATATAATGAATCGTCAAGATAATAAGATATGGACTTTTGATTGCATCCACCACAATTTTTGCAAAATTTATTATTTTGAGATTCATGCTTTACATGTTAAGAATTCATTTTTCATATTTCTTTTTCGCTTAAGTATACACCATTAGATTTTCGGATTGCAAGTCCAGAAACTTCAAGTTTCAATAATAAGTTTAATTTTGATAGGATTGCGTCCTTTTATTTGGCTAGTTATTTCTTTGATTGATATGCCTCAATAAATTACATTGTCTTGACTATATAATTTGAATATTATGCTCATAATTTAAAATTTGAATAGCAATTTCTCAAACTTCAACTTGTGAATACCATGCAATCATATAATAGATGTATCATATCTATTAGATACAAATAATCGATAGATTGTTAACATGGAGGTGACAAAACCCCATATATCATCCTAATTAATTTTGAAGATTATAATAATTTAATCCCAACATGAGCTAGTGATGATCATTGACAAATTTATAACAACATAATATGTGAATTCATTGGATTAAAGAATCCTTTGATTCTTCATTAAATATCCATTCAAACTCTTAATAATTTTTCACATTAATATTTCTCTGGGATGTTCTCACTAGTCGTGCCAAATAATATAATCAAATTGAACTTCAATTCAATGTAAGATACTTCAATTACACTAATTAATACACAACTTTAGAAACTTTAAAGGTATATTTTGTGTTTAGTGGAGAACAAATTACCAAAAGTAATAAGTTTGTCCCTCAATATCTCACAATGTTAACTCTGTTGGAGCTTTAAATAAGAATTGTGCTTCTTCTAGAGCAACACAATATTCTTTTAAAATAATGATTTAAAAGAACTATTTACTTGTTTTTCATGCATGACAAATTTTGTCTTTTTCAAACTTGACTAACATTTAACAAAACAATTTTTGAAAATTTAGAAAGTAGGTCCATGCTAACATGAACTAATCTTTTATCTCATAACCAAGTACCATATTTTAAAATCAATAAACATTTTCTCCGCATTCAAACTTGGTGCTTATGACATAAACATTCTTACTTCGACTTCCTATAAACATCACCTCTTTTGATGTAGTATCCTCAATAATACACTTGGAAGAATCAAATATGATATGATAACATTCATTACACAATTGATTAAAACTATGTAGATTACATTTAAGGTTATTTACTAAGAGGACATTTTAAATAAAAGAAGATGAATGATTACCACTAATTTCAATGTCAATGATCTTTCATTTCGCATTATTCCCAAAAGTATCATGACCGCCATCCTTTATTTTAAACTTGACAATAAAGCTTGATTTCCGATCATGTGCTTTAAGCATCTATTATCCAAGGTCCATTTGCTCTCTATTTTCCTTGATACCTACAAAAATAATTCAATTTTTTGTCTTTGGTACCCATACATCCTTGGGTCCTCGATAGTTGGTGTTAGTGGATTTTTGAATCCACTTATATTTCCTTTCAAAATGTAATATCTTTTTGATAGAACAATAAAAAGCTGCATGTCCATTTTTATTGCAAAAATTACATGTGACATTTGAAATAGGTGAAGTGGAAACTTTAACAAAGAAATTCTTAAGAGACTTTTGTTTCAAAAATGGTTTATATCCAATTCCTCTATCAAAAACACATTTTTGTTCACCAAGTATTAAATCAAGATTTTTATTGCCTTGAGTAAATTTGTGAATAATTTGAGTTAAATCTAAAATCCTTACTCGTAAAGAAGGATTTTCCTTAATTAAATAATCATAATCGACTTTTCGTTTTTCAAAATCATTTTGAATTTTTAAGATTTCATTTACCTCAATTTTCAATAAAGAATTTTTCTTTTGAGGATCGAATGATTTAAAACAAGTTTTTCAAATTCTTCAAAAATTTCATCATAAGAGGTATATAATTTATCATATGAATAATTTTCATTTGAATTTACCTCATCATCAATATCCATGAAGCGCATGTTGACAAATTTCTTTTGACTTCCATCTTCTTCATTATCATCATCTCTACTCTCATCCCATGTTGATTGAAGGGTTTTCTTTTTTATGAATCTATTCTTCTTTTCACCCATTTTCATCTTTCTTTTGGAATCGATGATTTTTGTAAAAACCATTCCATTTCTTAACAAGAAAAACTAGATCATCAAGTTCTTCATCATTCATATTTTCGCTTGAAGTACCTTCACCAACTATGGGTTTAAAAGCAAATTACCACATTTCCTCTTCTTTACTTTTCACTGTTTTCTCAGTTGTCTCGGTGCGATTTAGCTCATATGTCATCAATGTTCCATTTAGCTCTTCTAATGGATATGTGTTGATATTTTTGTTGTTTTCTATCAATATTCTCAATGAGCTCCATTCTTCCGAGAGTGACCTAAACATTTTACTTACAAGCTCGCCATTAGTAAATTTATGATCAAAGCCTTTGAAGCCATTAACAATATCGATGAAGCGAGTAATCATATCAACAATAGATTCATTCTATTTCATGAAGAAATTTTCAAAATCTTTAATTAAGAGATTTATCTTAGTTTCTTTTACTTTGCTAATTTCAATATGAGTAATTTATAAAACATGCCAAATATCATAAGTGGAATCACATGTACTAATACAATTAAATTCATTTCTATCTAAAGCATAAAAGAGTAGGTTTTTTGCTCTAGTATTTAAAGACAATTTTCTTTTATCCTCTTCATTATATTCCTCTTTAGGTTCAGAAATTATTTGATCCAATTTACTATCCTCTTTAATAACCTTTTTAGGCACATAGGAACAAAATTCAATTAATTTCCAAATATTATAATCTATTGATTGAATAAATATTGTCATTCTAGCATTCCAATAGTTATAATGAGTACCATCAAAGAAATGATGACGATTTGTAGAATGTCTCTCAAGATTATGAAAAATGTGGTTAGTCATTACTCAAAATTGTGAAATCTTTAAAATTGGGCAAATTACTCTGATACCAATCGAAAACCCAAGAATAACTAACCAAGAGGGGGTGAATTGATTTTTTAAAATGTTTTCGAAGAATTAATCTAAATTCAAGCAAGTAAAGACTAAATAGATTAATTCAAATAACAAGCATAAATATAAAAGCTATAAGTAAAAGGGATGGAGGATGCAAACGATATAATTGTAGAGGTTCGATTCAAAGTAATGATATATGTCCTCCGTTACCAATCTCTTTGGCACGACCAAAACATTTTCACTATATTGATTGACTTATGGTCCTTTACAATGCTTTCGGTGACTTACAAACAATGAGTATCGATCCTTATATAATGTTAAGCTTTACGAGATCTCAACACGATCCCACACTATTGAGCTTTACGAGACATCAATATGACCCACACGATGAGCGCAGTGGTCGATCGGCCAAAATTGGCAGCTGACCGAACTTTTCCAACGGTCCAAAATTTGACCGTTCTGACTGTACAAATGGTTATATTGGTCAACTAAAAATTGGTGGTCTATCGGACTCGTCATCCAATTTGGTAGAATTTATTGCGTTTTGATTGCTATAAATACTATTTCACTTTGCATTCATAAAAACAACCATAAGAATACTTTCTTGAGAAACATTTTGAAAAATCCTCTTTAAGCTTACATTTTTACATTCATTTCATTTATTTCTTCATAACAAAAACTTTGATTGTTGAATCAAACTTCTTGAATTATTTCTCTTATCAAAGTTTTTGATTTCTCTTTGTGCTGAATTTATCTATATATCAATCTTAAAAGAGATATATTTTTGAAAAAGATATTTGCACTTATATTACATAAACTTTATCTACTTCTTCATATTGAAACTTTGATTGAATCAAACTTGTAAACATTATATTCATCAAAATTTCTAATTTCTAATTTCTCTATTAGTACTTAATTTATCAAAAATTATTCATTAAAAGAGATAAATATTTTTGAAGAAGATTTTGCACTTACATTGCATAAACTTTCTTCTTCTTATTCGTATTGAAACTTTGATTAATTGAACTAAAATTGTAAAATCATCACATTCATCAAAGTTACTCGTTTATCTCTTAGTACTTAATTTATTACAATCATCCATTTTAAGATAGATATTTCTTGAAAAGGTTTTTGAACCTACATTGCATTTATCTCTTCATCTTCTCATTGAAACATTTTGATTGATTAAATCTAATTTTTGACTACATATTCATCAAAGTTTTTCATCAACTTGAGCTATCATTTATTACTATTCATTGAAGTGATAGCATCTTAGTACTTAATTTATTTGTATTACTTATCAAGAGAGGAATTTCATTGTAAAATCACTTTGATAAAGTGTGAGTCGTGTTGAAATCTCTTAAAGATCAACATTGTATAAGGATCGGTGTTCCTTGTTGTAAGTCACCGTGTAAGTCATATTGAGGTCTCGTAAAGCTCAATAGAGTGGGTCGTGTTGAGGTCTCATAATGCTCAACATTGTATAAAGATCGGTGATCCTTGTTTGTAAGTCATTAGAAACGTTATAAAGGGTTGGATTGCATCATAAGTCAATCAACATAGTAAAAAGGCTTGCTCGTGCCAGAGAGCTTGGTAACAAATGACGTAGATCATTGATTTAAATCGAACCTCCATAATTATATTGTTTGCATCATCTATCCCTTTTACTTATCGTTTTTATATTTGTGATTATTATTTGAATTATTCTATTTGGTCTTAGCTTATTTGAGTTTAGATTAATTCTTCGAAAAAGTTTTAAAAAACCAATTCACCCTCTATTGGTTAGTTATTATTGGGCTTTCACACATATCTAAGAGGCAAAGTTGAGGATATACCTATCAAAGTTAGCAAATTAACTTTTTCGGCGTACTTCATTGTTCTAGACATAGAAGAAGACAGAGATATTCCAATAATCTTGGGAAGACCATTCTTAGCAACATGTCGCTAATCTTGAAGGTAGATGAGGAACAATAAGTTTTTAAATTATATAATCCATCCAAACAACCACCAGCCTTCGACGAGTGTAATTGTATTGATGAGGATGAACTATCCATTCAACAAAATTGCCAGAAGAGAAAACTAAAATTTGGAGGAATTTTTGGTAGAGATGAAAATGGAGAATTCAAAGTTTGGAGAGTTAAAAGAGGATACAAGGTTGGAAATTGCATGGAGTACAATGGTGAAATTTTTCGACTTGAGCCACCATGAACTGCTATAAAGTCGAGCTACAGACTATAAACAATCGCTTGTTGGGAGGTAACTCAATGTTTTTTCCCTTTTATTTATTCTTTTTTATACATTAGATTAGGAATTTTTTGTGTTTTTGATAATTTTTAACAATATTAAGTCATTCATGTCTTTACAGGTCACAAAGAGTATATACATGGTCCACACTACTTTTCCTCCATGATCTTCACCTTCAAATATACATTGATCAGGAGAGTGCTCATTACCTCTATTTTGGTTCCTAATTTTATTTTTGTCCTAAACTTATGCATTTCACTAAAATTGCCACCCATTGAGGACAATATGTTGTATAAATTTGGGGGTGGTAGAATTTTTATGACACCTTTGTCGTTCATCAATATTTTTGTATAAATTATTGTTGTTTGTGTGATTGTTCATGTGAAAAAAAAAATTTTTAAAATCTAGTAGTTTTTATTTATTTTCTAGTATTTGCCTATTATTTTGGGTGCTTGTATGGGTTTGATGACCTTGTCAGCAATGATGTTGAATATTGGAATAAGTATGTGCTATAAATGATGGAAATATTGCATGATTAGATTAATCAATACTAGTTTATGTGAAATTTAACATTATTTATGTACGACACTCATGTTTACACATTAAGTTGGTGATTCGGCTCATTACTTAGAAAAGAGTTGAACATAGTAAGTTAAACTGAAATAACCTCTATTGTATTTATCCATAATCCATTTATAGAGCAGTCTAGAGGTTGTTTAGCTATTACAAAGGAACATTGAGATAAATAGTGATTCTGTGCATGAAATTACATTGTGTGGATAGTCTAAAGCCCATGAGATGAAAATAATGTGAAAGTCTTAAGTTAGGGGTTTGGTTTTAGAGGCTGAATGTTTAAAAGAAAAGGGGCATAACATGAGTCTTTGTGTGAATAAAATCATCTTTTCGAGCCTGGATAACTTGAGTGAATAAGTTTGTAAGGGTTTAAAATCTGGTGCCCTATGGTCATCTGACTTGGGAGTCATTGGCCTAAACCTCGCTCATGGGTTATATAGAAAGCAAATGAGAATATGTTTGGAAAAAAATGATAATAGTTTAGGAAAAAAAAAGCAAAATTACATCGATTAAGCCCTAAGACGTTTTGTTGATAGAACTATACCTTTGATACGAGGCAAGTAGCTTAGGTTAGTCTTAAAGGTTGATGCAGTAAAAAATAAAGGATAAACTCGACTTGTTGAAGTACGAACTTGTGATAGCAAGATCCATCTAAACTAAGAGATGGTAAGGAGTAGATTTAAATAAGTTCAACTTAGAATCATCCCGGGAAAATTGAGTGAAAAGAATAAGTTTGGGGGAATGTGTGTCTCTAGAGAGAGAAAGGAAATATTTGACTACTATGGGTTGGAATTGAACCAATCATGAGCTTGATATGTTTACATGAGTTTACACCCACACACATCGAGTTTTGCATGTAACCAGTAGATATTGATTTGATTTTGTAATGTTAAAGCTATTCATTGTGTTGATAGTTAAATTCCAAACATGAGACACAGCAAGTTGTCAAACTATCTTTGGAATTAAGTTATAGTTTGTTTGAGGACAAACAATTGTTCAAGTTTGGGGGATTTGATAAGTGCATTTTACACACTTATTTAGGGAACAAAATATGGGCAATTGTTAGTAAATATATCAAAATATGGCTTAATTCTATAAAAATTATGTCTTGTAGGATAACATTGATGAACATGGTGGAATTTAGGAAAAAGAAGCAGAAAAGGACTAAAAGGAAGGAAGCCAAAGTTTAGGGACCAAAGTGTAAATAGCCAAAAGATGACCAGGGGGAAGAAACGAAGATGTGAAGGAGTCAAAAAATAATAGAGTAAAGGAATAAAGTGTTGGAAGAGGAAAAAGGGACAAAAGAGATCAAGAAATAAGAAAATGAAGTTTGGGGACTAATATACATTTGAGTAAAAGTTGAAGAACTAAAATTGAAGTACTTTGAAGTGGATGATCAAGATGGGAGAAAGAATGAAGAAAATGGCTCAATGGAAAATTCACGAAATTTATATAACTGGACAGCTACCCAGTTATATTGGTCAGGCGGTCTAAACCTCAATAACATGAATCGAGGAAAATTTTCTGGTTTTCTAATTTAAATACATCTCTTATGAAAACGAATCTTAGACCACCTTTTAAAACCCTAGGGTCATCCAGAAGTAACAACTACGCATTATACCATATTTTGAAAAGCTTTTGGTGTAGAGAACAAGCAAATAACACGAAGATCGAAGCCAAGAACACGATAATAATTTCAAGAATTATATTGGGTGATGTCGATTCTTCAATATTCTTTGTGTATTTTCTTCATAACATGCTAGGCTAGGTTTATTTGTGCAAGGTGAACAATGAACTATGTAATATAAATTTATAATCTTTAGTTTACACTTTTGACATCAAAAGCACGTTTTTAGATATTGAATAATTTATATGATTTTCTTTTCTCCACAAGTATTGTGCACATTAATCGTGTGAATTTGGTAGCTTATTTATTGAATTCAAAAGAAGAGAAATGTGTTTGGCATAAATAAATTGTCATAGGGTCCGATAGGGGATATAAATATACCGCTATGCCTTATGTGAATCTTTAACTGTTTATAGAAACTCATGCATTCTTGTATGTTCGCATCCGTTATAGATATATAGTCGGGTCATATATGATAATAGGTTTGACATTACTCGAGAGAGAGTGTTCAATAATTTAGGAATATTGATTCATCAATATTTCTCCATGTTGTCAAAGTGTAGAACTAAGTTTAAAACGAATTATTATATGAGGATTCGTGATTCTAGTACATTCATCATAAATTAAAACACTCCAACCTACATTTAATGCCGTTTGCATTTAATTTAGTTAAATCATTTATAATTGCATACTTACTGTTATTTTAGTTATAACTTCATCAAAACAAACACGTCATTTTATTCTAGCTTCGGTTAAGGTCAAGTAATAGGAATTGAACTAATCAATCTTCGTGTGATGATACTCGGACTCAAAAAGTCCAATTTATTACTTGTTAAAGAACCGTACACTTGCGATGATTTTTATTAGAAATATATTTTCGTGAACAAGTATAAAAGGGTGGAAAGGAAAATGATACAATTATGTTAGGCAAATAGTTGTCAATCGACCTCTTGAGCTATGATACAACTCGATATAATTTCTAGTCGGTATTGACCAAATGACTGAACTAAAAGTCAACACCTTAATAAAATGAGTCGACCCTAAAATTATTTGTGTCATTGGAAGTAACCTAATTTATTTAGTGTTGTTCATAGTCTACTTCCTACTTCTTGGACAGCTTTTGATGGTCCACTTGATGCTATATTTAACCCACTTATCTGAATTGGGTTTGACCCATTATTATAACCTAATTAATTTCATCGTAATGGTTAAATATATATGTTGCCCTCCCGTTGTTTTTACTGTGTGTTGGTCTGTTATGCTTCTTCCACTTGAGAGAAAATAACAGCTGCCTATCTGTGTGATTTTCGGCCTTTCACTTTCTCATCCCTTCTTGGCTACCTATATGGCTGCAAAACACACTTATGTTCTTTATGGGTAAACTGAATGCAACCGAAGTAGAGATTCATTGAATGTTTTGGGTTGGTCTTTCTTAGTGGTGTTGATTAATTTGGGTATTTACTGAACCCATAAATTTCTTTGGTGATCTCTCATTCCACATAACATCTAGTATAAAAGCTTGTAGTTGAGATTTTTAGATAAAAAATCAAACAAAATCGCCCAAAGATCATTTTTTCTTCAACCAACCGGAGCTAAAAACTTTGATTCTGGCCAAAACAGCCACATAGTACCCTATATGGCGGCTATTCTGGAGAAGTTTTCTTCAGACATGTTGCTCTTATTACTTTTCTAAATGTACTAATATCATTAATTTCGTGTTTCAAGTTACATAGAAAATTTTGGATGATTTTGCCCCTGGACAGTTTTTCGAACGTCAATCACATTGGTACATTTGCTAAATTTTTAGGGTGAATAGTGGTGACCCTAAAGCAGTAGGTTTGCATCTCTCGATTTTACGGACCATCATACGTAGTCTACTCTAGTAAATTGGCTTATCTTATTTAATTTTCAACACTGGCGTGTCATCTTGTGGGATGACAATAGGATTGAGGTTACCATGTAGGGTAACCATTGTATGCACTAAAAATTAAGAATTACTTGCCTTTAATTGTTACGTGATTGAATTATTCATTTGACAAAATTAGCTTATTATCTATGTGTTATACTGTGTGTGAAATTGTTTGGTTGATATATCTATTGTTGCACCGTTAGTTCCATTAGAATACATAAATTTTATCCGTTTGAACATTTTCTTGATCTAAGATCGAGAATCTTATGAAACCCTGATAATCTAGAAAGGTATATATTGTTTACGACCTTAGGTCTAATTTTGATTTGGGAACTTTTAATGAAAAATGTAATTTTTCAATTTGACAACGAAAAATGAGAGGTATTTTGATTCAACAAAATGTTTCAAAAGTCATTGATAACAATTTTTCTGCCGATTTTTCAAAAGAACAAAAAGAAGGAACCAATGAGTTTGCTTACAGTTCAATCATTTTACATTTGTCTTCTGTTTTGGGAAAGGTGGGCAAACTGAAATCCACTAAAGAACTTTAGAAAGAATTGGAAGACTAGTTTTGCTCAAATCTACTCCGAACAAGCTTTACTTGAGCATTTTTTTAGTTTTAAAATAGATCATTCAAAGGATCTTAATGACAATTTAGACGTGTTTAACAAACTTGTTTAAGATACTATTAATTGTGAAGAGTCAGTGTCTGAAACCTATAAGGCTATAATCTTGCTTAATTCCATATCTGATACTTATAAGGAAGTTAAAAATGCAATTGTATATAGTAGGGACACTTTGGCGCCTGAAATTATCATTGACTAGCTTAGAAGTAAGGAAATGGAGATTAAAACTAAAACATCTGATACAAAAGGTGATGAGATTCACATGATGAGTGGTATAACTCAATTTAGACAAAACATTCATAATGGATCCAAAAGCAGTGGCGAGTCAGGTAATAATGGAGCAAAAGAAGGGCAATGGTAGGTCTAGGTCAAAATCTGGGATCAAGGTTAAGAAATACAATGGTTGTGGGAACATGGGGCATTTTATAAAATATTGCTATAAAGAGAAGGGTGGGTAAACTAAAGGTTAAGGAAAAAGATGAAGTAAATATGTTATCTTCTGCTTCAAATACTAATGATGGTGAAGTTTATATGATTACAAGTTCTGTTGATTATCCTATTGAATTGAATCCAACTGTCAATTCTTATTTGCATGAGTGGATACTTGATTGTTGTACATCTTTTCATATGACTTCACAAAAGGACTGGTTTGGAAATTTGCAATTAAATGATGGGCATGTTGTGCTATATGACAATTCTGCTTATACTATTGTTGGAGTTGGTAATACTACTTTAAAGTTTGACACTGTTTTTGTGTATACTTTAAAAGATCTTAGATATATATACTCGAATTGTCTAAGAATTTAATTTCAGTATGAAAACTTGAGAAATCTGACTTCACTAATAAAATTGGAAATTGAATTTTAAAATTGGTTAAGAGTGCACTTGTTTCCATTAAGGAAACCAGGAAATATAATATTTATATCACTATTAGGGAAGTGATAAGAGATTTAGATTCATCTATCTCTTCTGTCAAGGCTGATCACATACATAAATGGCACAATAGATTAGCACATATAGGTATTAAAGGGCTTAAACTTCTTAATGAAAAATGTACTTTTGGTAATTATTGTGTGTCTGATTTATCTTTTTGTGATCACTGTATGCTTAGTAAGAAGTATCATAAAACTTGTTTCTCCACAAGTGTTTATAAAACTAAAGGCATGCTTGAATATATGCAATCAAACTTGTGGGGTCCTGCTAGTAATCCCACCTCTAATGGAAATAGGTATTTATGTCTATTATTGATGATTACAAGAGAAAATTATGAGCTAATTTTTAAAGAATAAGTCTGATACTTTCTACAGTTTTAATAATTGGAAAAGACAAGTTAAGAACCAAACTGGCAAAAGGGTTAAGTTTTTTAGAACTATTAATGGCCTAGAGTTTTGTAACACTGAATTTGACAACATGTGCAAAGAAAATAGAATAACAAGGCATAAGATTATTTCTTACACTCCCCAACAAAATGGGGTAGCTGAAACGATTAATAGAATCATGCTTGATAAAGTGCATTGGATGATGTTAAGTTCTAGTGTTCCAAAATCTTTTTCGGGCAAAGATGTTATGACTTCTTGTAATTTGATTAAGTTGACTATATCTACTGCATTGAATGGTGATTTTCCTCATGAAAGATGGTTTGTAAACTAAGTGATTATTCTGTGCTTGGAGCTTTTGGTTGTGTTGTATTTTCTCATTAGAGTAAGAGAAAGTTTGAACCGAGAAACTAGGCTACCCTAAGGGTGTCAAAGGTTACATGTTATGGGATAAAAGCCAAAAAAAAGGTTAAGATCATAGTAAATGGAGATATTACACTCAATGAGGGTAAAATGACATGCCTTAAAATTGAGTTTGGTCCTATAAGTAAAGAAGAACAAGGTGAAGAAAGAGATCAATTGAAGGTGAAGTAAGGAAAATTTAGCACATTTGTCCCTGCTACTCCTAGTGAGGTAGAGACACAGGTTCAGCAACCTAAGATAGAGAATAGAAAGAAAACAATGATAGAAGAGCATCCAAGGAAGAAATCCCTTAGCAAATTATAATTTAGTTAGGGAAGAAAGAGAAGACAATCAAGGGCATCTAAAAGATTTGGATATGAGTTAGAGATAGCTTTTGCTCATGCTAGCTATGATAAACTAGTTGATAGAGAACCAAAAACCTTTGAAGAGTCGATGAAGAGTAAATAATGTTAAGAGTGATTTAAGGCAATGAAAGAGGATATAAGTTCCTTAAAAAGGAATCAAACTTGGGAACTAGTACCTAGACCTAAAAATAAATCTACAATTGATTGTAAGTGGGCTTTTAAAGTTAAGATGGGTAATAGCGCATCTGAACCCATAAGATCTAAAGTTAGGTTAGTGGCTAAAAAGTACACACATAATGAGGGTATTGATTATAATGAGATTTTTTACCAGTTGTTAAGTATACTACCATTAGGATCATGCTTGCATTGGTTGCACATTTTGACTGGGAACCTGAAAAAACTTCTTTTTTACATGGTGAACTTAATGTGCAAATTTTTATGAATCAACCAAAAGGTATTAAAGATAATTAAAACATGATCATGTATGTTTCTTGAAAATATCTTTATATGGCCTAAAGTAATCATCTAGACAGTAGTATAAAATATTTGAATATTTTGTACTCACTATAGGGTTTCAAAAGAGTAAGTTTGATCGTTGCTTGTATATTCAATATGATTATGCTAATAATGACTATGTGTTTTTATTACTATATGTGGATGATATACTCTTAGTTGGTTCATCATCTAACTGGATAAGCAAGATAAAAACAAAATTGAATGGCTAATTCGACATGAAAGATCTAGGCAAAGCTAAGAAAATTCTATGGAAATTGAAATAGATAGGTCAATTGATGCTTTGTTTTTGCATCAGTCCTCTTATATTTCAAAAGTGTTGAAAAGATTTGGCATGCATGATTGCAAATATTTAGATTACCTTTAGCTAATCATTTTGTATTATCTAAAGATCAGGTTCCTTGTAATGAAAAAGAAATAGAATACATGAGTATGATTTCATACTATAATGTGATTGGATCTATTATGTATTTGATGGTTTATACTAGAACGGATTTAGCCTTTGCTGTTAGTACTCTTAGTAGGTACATGTCTGATTCGGGTCCCGATTATTGGGAGCCTTAACATGGATGTTAAAATATTTAAAGGGGACTAGTGATGTAGGTCTAAAGTTTGGTGCTAATAAAGAAGGTATGAAACTGAAGGGCTTTGTAGATGCGGATTATGCAGGGGATAGGGATAATAAAAAATCTACTTTTTCATATGTGATTACGTTGTCTAATGCATTAGTTGAAAATCGCAGTTATAACACATAATTGCACTATCCACTACAGAATCACAATACATTGCTGCCACTAAAGCAATTAAAGAGGCTTTGTAGCTTGAAGGTTTGTTACAAGAACTTAGTATTCTAAATGATTGTGCAGTAGTATATTCAGATAGTCAATCTTCTATACATCTATGCAAAAATCCTATTTTTCACGAATGCACTAAACACAATTATATTAGGCTACATTTTATTAAAGATATTGTATCACAAGAAATAGTAAAACCTGAAAAAGTCCTTACACAATATAACCCCTCGGACATGAGCGCTAAAGTGTTGCCATTTGTGAAGTTTAGAAGTTGCAAGGATTTTCTAAATATTAGTGGAGGTAAATAATTTCCAATTTAATCGGTTCTCCTCTTTTGGAATTGTCACTAATTGGTGATAATGTTTTCTTGCATGTTCTTGACACCAAAGTAGAGGTTTGTAGGGCAAATTGTTGTTAAATGACTTCTCGAACTATGATGTAACTCGGTATAATTTTTTAGTTGGCATCAAACAAATGACTAAACCAAAATTCAACACCTTAATGAAATGACTCGACCCTAAAACTATTTGGGTCATTGGAAGTAGCCTAATTTATTTAGTGGTTCTCATGGTCCACTTTTCTACTTTTTCGATGGCTTTTAGGTGACGGCCCACTTAGTGCTATATTTAACCCACTTATGTCAATGGGGCTTGACCCATTATTATACCCTAATGGTTATATATAAATATATATATATATATATATATATATTCGCGTTGTTTTTACTGTGTGTTGGTGTGTTATGCTTCTTCCTCTAGAGAGAAATTAACAGCTGCCTATCTCTATGATTTTGAGCCTTTCACTTTCTCCTCGCTTCTTTGCCTCCATGTCTACTTGTGTGGCTGCAAAACACACTACCATCTTATATACTTTGTGGCAAAATTAAAGCAACTGAAGTAGAGATCCATTAATGTTTTGGGTGGGTCTTTCATAGTGGTGTTGATTGATTTTGGTATTTACTGAGCTCGAAAATTGCCTTGGTGATCTCCAATTCCGCATAACATATTGGTTAGTCATAATCTTGAAGAGGTGTAAATAGCCCATTTTATGATTTCTTGGAGTAGTTAAGTTTCTTTTAGATGTTGCCTTTTTTGTGAGATTGCTTCTAGATGTTGTTGATCTGAAAAAGGACAACCTCGTGGAAGCTTAAATTATTAGTTGTTCGACTTTCTTGGAAACCTCAAGAGATTAACTCTATTGTACTGAATTTTAAGAATAAGAAAACCAAAATATTGAGCCGGTAACCTCTAAAGATTATTAAGAGAGAATATAACAGTTGATAGATTTCAATAAAGCACATAATAGGCGGTTTGAATTTGATACCGATTTTTCTTTACATTTACATTTGGATCCAAAAGTAATCCTTTTGTTATTAGTAGTGTGTACTTCAGAAAATTTATTTAGCACATCTCCAAGTCACTAGCATAACCTAGAGAAGATAGAAGATTCGCAGCAGCATTTTGCTAGTGTCCCAGGCTCCCAATGTACCTGATATATGGCCATGCAGGATATTTTTGTGGGGGAAAGTGCGCGAGTATGTAGGACATTTTTGCGAGAAGAATTGCATGTGTTTCCTACGTTCAGATCATGTTCATATAGATGATATGATGGGAAACCCGTGGCCATGAAAATTAAGTTCCACAAGCTAAATATATTTGAAATGTGGAGTGTTTAAAAATTTCAAATAAAAACATCTTATATGCTATTATTCTTTGTAAACCAACTACTGAAAAAGTGTTAAAAAATTAAATTGTAGATCTGTAGGTGAAATGCAAGAGCTCAATAGGTGCACATGTCAAACATTTTATTTAAGTCAATATTAAAATTTTCATATATTTATTTGATTCTATTTTGAAATTTTTTTTAGAAGAATTAATTTACAGGTGTGCAGTTTGGAAGCAGAAGAACTTTGCAAATCTGTGGTTAGGGGTGGGCAAAAACCCGCCCAACCCGATCAACCCGCCCAACCCAACCCAACCCGATCGGGTTGGGTCGGTTTTTTCCATTTTTTTCTTGGGTTGGGTTGGGTGGCAAGGTTAAGTTGGTTGGGTTGGGTTGGGTTGTGGGTTAACACATCCAACCTGACAAAAACCACCCAACCCGACCCACTAATTAAAAAACTAAAAAACTTTGCCAAACTAAAATAGAATAAAGGTGAGAGACCCGGTAAAAAAAAAAGTGAGAGACAAAAAAAAAATACTAACATATCTTCCATCATCTCTCTCACGCGGCGGGCGTCGTCTCACCAAATCATCAACATTGGTTGTGATTTTGGATGAGATCTATCTTCCAATCCATCTCTCTTTTACGCAATATATTAATGTTGTTTTAAATTTAGTACTTTGGTGGCTTTAATGTTTGTTCATAGGTCGTCCCAACTCCCAACTTAACCCGACCAACCCAACCCAACCCGACCGACATTTGGTTGGGTTGGGTTGGGTTGGGTTTCAATCTTTACATGGGTTGGGTTGGGTTGAATTTATGTCAAACCGACCATGTTGGGTTGGGTATGGGTTGGGGGAAAAACCGACCCAACCCAACCCACGCCCACCCCTATCTGTGGTACCAAATTATCCAAGGACATAAAATAAATTAATATCCACGAGGGGCATAAATAAATAAATCATTGAGAGAGATGTGCTTAAACCCATAAGGGAGATACCTCCGAAAGTAACCCAATCTTTGTGATTGGAAATCCCACGAAGAAGGTTCAATGTGGTGGAAACAACATGTACTGTGTGACTTGTAATGGTAGTATTTTGTTTGTGCTCGTCCATATGGTGAGATACAATTATCATTTCTCTTGTATAAAGGCATGCAAAAGTTGTCTTTAAGTCTGTAGAAGCATTGTAGTTCACAATCCACTTGAACTGAAGAAAGTATGTTAAGGATTCGGAAGGGAATCTCTGCAGATGACTAAAATATATGTTGTTTAGGTCTTTGTATATATATTTACAACTATAAATGAACTGATCCACGACAATCAATTTTTTTTCTTAGAACAATGGATATTTTATTGACCTCACTTATGGCAGAGGAAAACCGAGATTACAAAGAGACATGCAACTCAATATACATCAACGTCAAAGGTAAGGTAATTCCAAACTATCCGTATACAAAACCCCTCTAAGAAGTGTCTGAACCTCATCGTCATTAAACAAGTCAATAGACGAACCATTGCTGCCTTTTTTGCAAGGAAATCAGTCACCATATTAGCCTCTCGAAATATATGATGAACCTGGGCATTTAGCTCGGACACCGGATCTAAGATTTCTTCTCAAAGTTCCCACAACCACCATAGAGTGCAGTCGCCTTTATAGCCATTCCACCATGATTTTTGAATCGGTTTCAACAATAATATTCCTTATTTAAAGCTTCATGCATGGGTGAAGACCATCAAGAAGGCCACAGGTTTCGGCCACTATGTTAGTGCAGGAACCATAATGGCGAGAAAAATCAGCCAAAAAATCCCTTGCTGTCACGTAAAATCCCCCCTCCGCTGGCTGGACCTGGATTTCCTTTTGATGCCCCATCAATATTTAATTTGAGTTGTTCGTCCTCTGGTTTCTTCTAGTTGATCAGTTGCACCTTAGCTTGTTTAACATCGATTATGGGACAATTTAAGGAATGCAAGCAACGGACATCGCGATCTGAAATTTTGCTAACCTTGGTAATCAGATTAGCAATTTGGAATAGCATAGCTTTGGTCTGCCAAGCAGTTTTCTACCATGAGATGGGGTGTCCTTCCATGAGGGCTTCGCATTTGGCTTTCCATAAATTCCATGTGATGATAAGTGGAGTGATGCCGCGAAACACTCCCATCTGTGAAGATCTCGAAATATGTTTGCTCCATAAGTTCATCATGCCCTTCCAAGTAGTTATACTAGGGAGAGATAAATTGAAATGGGATGCAAAATAAGCCCACACTTTTCCTATTATCTCCCTATTGCACGGCACATGATCAATGCTTTCCACCGAGGGCTTATTACAGCATTTGCATTTAGATACCAGAGGAATCCCAATATTTTGGACAACCTCATCAATTGGTAAGCATTGTAAAAGAGCTCTCTAAGATACAAATGAAATTCTTTGAGGAACATGATGTTGCAACAGCCATCTTTTCCATGGACAGGTTACTCCCTTTTTCGGATTAATTCCCAGACCGATTTGGTGGAGAAAGATACATCTTTATTGGGCTTGCATATATATTTATCATGGTTTCCATATAATTTAATGGGCACATATTCAATAGAAGAAGCTTGATTTGCATCCATTAACTCCCTATGTCGACTTGCATTCCAGTTACCGTTTGTCATCAAAAGATCTTTAATTTGTAGAAGAGGTTCCTTTATTTCCAAACCTGCTTCGGCAAGACTTTGGGTTCCTGTCTAATTATCATACAAGAAAATAGAAGATCCATCTCGAATACGATAAAATGTGTTCTGTAAAACAATAGGCAATGCCAAGATCACCCCCTTCCAAAATCGAGATTGAGTGGGATAACTTTCCAGTAAGGCCACCGGTTAGTTTTTCATGTATTTAGATTGGAAGTATTCGGCCCAAAAGGATTTCCTAACCAGCAACTTCCATGCAAATCTGATAAATAAAGCTTCTTGTACCTCGCCAAAATCTTGAATGCCCAAGCCACCTTCTTCCTTTGGATAGCTGGTTTTTCTCCAGGAAACCCATTTTCGCTCCAAACCATTAGAATTATTCCAGAGGAAAGAAGAGAAATACGATTAAGTTCGTTGTGGATACCTTTAGGCAGATTCATAACCGATAAGATATGAATAGGCATGCTGCTAAGAACATGCTTAATCAAGGTGATTTTTCCTCCAAAAGAGAGTAATCGGCCCTTCCATCCAGCTAGCTTCTTCTGTATTTTAGCCATCATTGGTAAAAAAATACACTTCAATAATCTTCCAGTGTAAATAGGGACGCCCAAGTAGGTACAAGGTAAGGCGCCTTCTTTAAATCCCAAAACAACCAATAATTTTCTTTTTACGAATATCATGGTGTGTTTGGAAAACAAACATAGAAGATTTCAGAGGATTTGCATGTTGACCCGACATCATCAGTTCATAACTTTTAATAACTTCAAGGAGAATAACTATTGACTTTTTTTCCTCCATTGGTGAATATAAGCAAATCATCGGCATAAAATAAATGACTAACCATAATTCCTCTAGAATGAAACGGTTGGACCTGATTGTTTTCATATACATGGTTGATCATTCTAGACACGAGCTCCTATGGCAAAATAAATAGATATGGTGACAATGGATCACCTTGACGCAATCCTCTCGATAGCTTGAAAAAACCCCCCGTGTTTGCCATTAAGCATGATAGAGTAGTATGGAGAGGAAATACAATTAAAAACAATGTTTCTCCATTGGTCAGAAAAGCCCAATCTCATTAAACTCTCCAGAAGAAATCGCCAGTTAACTCTATCATATGCTTTGGCCATATCAATATTTAAAAGCATGTTTCCACCTCTCACCTTCTTATGAAGCCTATGCACAATATCCTGAGCAACATATATATTATCAAAAATACTTCTACCTTAAATAAAGGCTGACTGTTCTCGAGAAATTGATTTGTCAAGTAAAGGGACCATTCTAGCAACCATAATTTTGGATAGAATCTTATATACCACCGAACAAAGGCTAATGGGCCGAAATTTCGAGAAACTGTTAGGAGAATTAACCTTAGAGATAAGAACAATGTTACCAACGCACAATTAAGAGGGCATCCCTCAAAACGTTTTATGGCCACGACAAATAGATCCAACTAGACAATTTTCCATGCAGCGATAAAGAAACTCACACTAAATCCGTCAAGTCCAGGTGTCACGGGCTGCAGCTTTGCTTAAGTCCCGTGATCCTATCATTGTAAATAATTTATTTAAATAGATAGAAATTAGAAAATTTTAGTATGATTCTTCGACCAAAA
This sequence comes from Fraxinus excelsior, assembly GCA_019097785.1. Classification (NCBI taxonomy): domain Eukaryota; kingdom Viridiplantae; phylum Streptophyta; class Magnoliopsida; order Lamiales; family Oleaceae; genus Fraxinus; species Fraxinus excelsior. The sequence continues at coordinate 22,560,707 of CM032628.1, forward strand.
GGCGTCTACTCCCGTCATTTGGGTTTTTGTTCCGAAGTCTATTAGAGGGAGTATTGGTCTTTCAAACATTTTCAAGCTTACTAGTGTTTGCCCCCTGCACTAGCCATTGTAATTTCTTGCTTTCGTCTATTGTAATGTTTAGCTTTCTAGCAATCAATTATCAAGTTTATTTCAATGCCTTTCAATTTCATGTTGCAAGCTTTCTTTAAATTGTGATCAAATTTACTTTCATCCTGAAACGACCGAGAGTAGGCGGAAGGTAGTCTAGCGGAGCAGAATACTGCCGCATGGTGTCCCATTTATGTGCTAAGAAAAGGTTACCCGTGAAAGTTGGTATCAGAGCTGCGGCTCGAGATCTCGTTAAGAAAGCTATGGAAATTGATCCAAGTTCCTCGAACACCACGGAGGTGGTAAATGTTCAAAAGAGGAACACCAGACAGCGTTTGGAGGCGCTTGAGGTGACAAACACTACTTGTTCGATATGGAACAATACTTTCTTGCGGTTTCGATCAAGGACGAAGCGAGAAAGGTCACAACAGCTACCATGTATCTAGGTGGAGATGCAAAGCTATGGTGAGGGATGAAGTATGTCGATATTCAGGCCAACAGGGTCCGAATTGATTCTTGGGATCTTCTCAAGGAAGCTATCATATCTCAGTTTTTCCCATAGAATGTGGAATACGAGGCACGTCGGGCCTTACGAGAACTGAAACACACAAGCTCCATTAGGGAGTATGTGAAGGCCTTTTCAGGACATATGCTGAACATTCGAGATATGTCAAAAAAGGATAAACTATTCACCTTCATGGAAGGGTTGAAGCCGTGGACACGCACGAAACTTTAGAGACAGAAGGTCGCTGATTTGAGCACAACTATGAGAGCTGCTGAATGTGTGAGTGACTATCAACCGTAATCAAGCGAGGATCGACCTTCAGGAAATAATCAATCGGTTGAAGGTGGAAGGAGACCTTTCAGACCCAGCTCGAACTCAAATGGAGGAGAGCGTTACTTTCAGAATAGGGGAGGACCCTATCAAGGCAACCGCCAGAGTAACTCGTAGGGAAACTATTAAAACAGTCGTCAAAGAAACTATAATGACGATACCAGTAATGAATGGAATCATGGAAAAGCAAAGGAGGGCAGATTTGATGTCGCTCCTAAATTGAAGTGCTTTCTATGTGAAGGACCTCATCGAGTTGCAGAGTGTCCTCAGAAACGGATGGTGAATGTACACTATCAACTAGCAATTGGGGGCTCGAGTTCAAAGCAAAATACCCCACAAGCTAGCTGTCGTGGTGACATCGACTCCGAAGGGGATGAGGGTGTAGTTGGTGCATTCTCGCATTGGTGCAATACATTATCGCACCGAGCTACTAAAAGGGATAGAGTTCTCTTGAAAGAGTCGAAGATCGAGGAATCGAAGGCTCGCACTTCCAAGGCTAAATGTCTGATGTACATTGATGTGAGGATCAATGGAAAGCCAATCAGGGCTATGGTAGACACCGGTGCCACGCACAACTCCTCGCAAGTTCCGAAGTAGAGCGACTCGGACTTGCTCTGGAAAGAGGTAAGGGGAAAGTCAAAGTAATCAACTCCGCTGCTCAACCAATAGCGGGAATAGCAAACATTGTGCCGATCAAAGTAGGTCCCTTCGAAAGAAGGACAAATTTGTCGATAGTTCAGATAGATGATTTCAAGCTCATTCTCGGATTGGAATATCTTTGGGATACAAAGACAGCAATGTTGCCGCATTCTGACTCATTAATAATGATGGGTAGAAAACCATTCATTATTCCCACATAGGTTGGGAAAACTAGCGAGAAAGGCATCTTGACCATGCAATATAGTAAGGGTTTAAAGAGGAATGAACCCTCATTTTTGTGCTCTCTTCGAGTAGAGGAAATCGAAGAGACAACCGGCTCTACTCCAAAACTATCATCGGGTTTAAGGAATTTAAAGGCATCATGTCGGATGTGTTACCAAGCAAATTGCCAACAAGGAGGGCAATTGATCGCGAGATTGGACTTGTTTCGAGTGCCAAACCTCCCACCAAGATACCATACCGTATGGCTCAGCCGAAGCTTGTAGAGCTTTGGAAACAAGATGGAGAAGTGTTGGGAAGTGGGACTATCATGGAACGCATTTCCGCACTACTACAACGTACAAACTACTGGCCTCAAAGGCGGGACGACATTGGAAGTTATGGGAAAACTTGCCTTGTTCTTCAGCAAGATGTGGCAGATTATCAGAAAAAGCCGGCTTACTGGAGCCCCTTTCCATCCTGAATGGATCAGTCGAAAGCGGATCGACGAACTACATTAGTGGATTGCCAAAAGTTGGAGACTTTGGCACTATCATCGTCGGGATGGACTGTTTATCTAAAGATTCAACGTTCAGCACAGCGCCCAAGTATGTATCATCCGAAGAGACAGCTCGACTCTTCTTCAAGCCTATTGTCAAATACTGGGGATCGCATATCGTCAATGATCGAGATTCTCGATTTATTAGCATAGTTTGGACCGGGTTGTTCAAACTTCTTGGTTCAACTTTGAGCATGAATTCTAGTATTCATCGAAGATCAGACAGATAGACAGAGCAGTTTAATTCTATGCTGGGAGACTATTTTCTACACTTTACCTCTACTTCGCATGAAATTCGAGTGAAACTTTCGGATGTGGCTCAGATGTGTTTCAATGTTCAAAAGAGCTCTTCTCCCAATGATAGTCCTTTTGAAATTACTACTAGGCAGCAACCGTTACTCCTCCATACTGCAGATACCAATCAGAAACAATACAAGAAGTCTGCAGATTTGAAACAACCATTGCTTAAAGTAAAACGATCAGAAATGAAAGTTGTTGAAAGGATTCTTGGCGACCAAACTACTCGAGCTTCTAGGAAATATCTTCAAGAGTACATGGTCAAATGGAGCGGATGCAACAGCGACAAGAAAATTCAATGGCTCCGAGGACATCGCCAAAACAAATGGGGGAGAATGTCACGGGCTGTAGCTTTTCTTAAGCACCGTGATTCTATCATTGTAAATAATTTATTTAAATAGATAGAAATTAGAAAATTTTAGTATGATTCTTCGACCAAAAGACGTCTACTCCCGTCATTTGGGTTTTTGTTCCGAAGTCTATTATAGGGGGTATTGGTCTTTCAAACATTTTCAAGCTTACTAGTGTTCGCCCCCTGCACTAGCCATTGTAATTTCCTGCTTTCGTCTATTGTAATGTTTAGCTTTCTAGCAATCAATTATCAAGTTTATTTCAATGCCTTTCAATTTCATGTTGCAAACTTTCTTTAAATTGTGATCAAATTTACTTTCGTCCTGAAACGACCGAGAGTAGGCGGAATGTAGTTTAGCGGAGCAGAATACTGCCGCACGGTATCCCATTTCTGTGCTAAGAAAATGTTACCCGTTAAACCAAGACTACTATCTTTGGGGATAGACTAGAGAGCAGTCTTAACCTCCTCCAATATAGGCGATTTACATAGTATCATGTTTTCCTCCTCAGTAATGATCGGTGTCAGGAGTTCAAGACAATTAACATCCATGGAGATAGGAGAAATGGAGAAAAGATTTTGAAAAAATTGCACAGCCCCCTCATGAATAGATTCCGGTGAACTCAGCTCACTATCGTCTTTAAGAATCATGTGCTCGATGGGTTGAACCTTTGTTTTATTTTTTACTGATGTATGAAAAATCTTGTGTTACCGTCACCATCCTTAAGCCATTTAATGCGTGATTTCTACCTCCATAAAATTTCCTCTCTTTCGAGCCAAACCGCATATTCATTACGGCATTGCAAAAGCTAATTTTCAGTTTCCAATGAAAAGCTTTCCATCAACGATTGTTCCAATTGAATCAAATTATTTTCAAACATTCCTATTTCTTGTTGCACCCTTCCAAACACCTCACCATTCCAAGATTTTATGACTGTTTTTAAGGTACGCAATTTACATGTGAGGCACACCATTGGAGAACCGTCCACGTCGTATGCCCTGTCGCCCATTACACCATGATAACTTTGGTCCATGAAAAGGAATATCCATCAAGCCAGAATCATGAATAAAGCTATTGAACTCCTGCATGGCCATAGAAGAGGAGGACAGGCCAGCCAATTTCTCATCAATGGAGCATACAGTATTGAAATCTCCTCCTATAAGCCATCCATTATTTTCATTCTCTAAGCTCGTCAGCTTTTCCCATAATTCATTTCTTCGTCTTGGACAACAATTGGCATATTCAAAAGAGCAAAACATCCGAACACATCCCAACGAAACCCATCCAGATATCTCTTGCTCCGAAGAACTACTAACTGAAAAAGATGCGTCATTATTCCAGAACATCGAAATTTTACCTCCTACCACGACGTTTGAAGCGTAGTGTAGAAATCTTAAGTGTCGAGCCCAACAGACAATTTTCTCAATATAGATATAAAAGGTTCAATGATAACAAGCATAGAGGGGTTATATTGTTTTTTCAGACCCATTAGTCTACTTTTGGAGGATACCACACCCCTGGCATTCCATACAATAATATTCGTCATTAATAAGATTTTTTAGATCTCGTGGTGATTCCCAACGTTACTTTTTTCCGATCATTTCCCATTCCTTTTTTAGCTGGCACTGAAATTTAAAACATCTAATTCAGGCAATTCAGTTTCATACTCACCATCAGAAGAGCTCTGAGCCTCCATTATTCTTTCCCCATTGTGTACAATAGCCGCATTCGGTGAGGCGTGGGAGAAAGGATCTCCTTTGATTACTAGGTTCGCAATATTGTCCATGATATCCATAACTAACCATTCTTGGACGGAATCAGTGTCCCCCCTCACAATAGCCTGCTCCAAATTAATTTCCTTCAACATCAGATTTATTTCCAGTGTTCTATTAGTACCCCGATTTCTGTCAGTCAAGTTACATTCGCCATTACCTGTAGTGGTTTCCATCACATTCACCTCCAGATTTTTGTTAGTTACGTTATCAGAATGCTTCACTGGGACGTGTTCTCCCAATTCATCAAGATCAGTAGCAAATCTACCATCATTACGACCAAATAAAGTTAAGGCCGAAGGGATCAAAATATCCCGCTGCAAAATCCTCTTTTGTTTTTCTACCATTCTGGCATTCTGCTTCGCTAAAAGGGATTCATTTTCCGGTGTCAATTCTGTCAAACCACATATATTCTCCTTTTTCCGCCATATCTTTTTAGGTCGAATATTTTTTGGAATATTGATTTCTTCAGCATGTTTCTTCTTATTGCAGGCCGTCTTCAAATGCCCCGTAGCCCTGACAGAACAAAGGGAGTTTTTCATAGACAATCTCCTAATGTCGGCTAGATGGGTGGAAATGGACGCCCAACCAAAAAGATTCCACCAGAGGTTTTGAAACATCAACCTCAACACACACACATGCCCCATGCGTATGAGACGCACAAGTCGTAAAGTTATTCCTCTTCAACAACGGACCAAAGGCACCGGTTATAATACGCGACATAGATTCATGGTAAAAGTGGGGAGGTAGTCCAGGGAGAAAAATCCACACAGGGATCAGCGAGGATTCTTTAACTTCGTCAAAGTCCAGGGACCAGATAACCAGTCTGTGTCAAGATCTGAAGATTCTCTTGCACACGCGGTGGCAAAATCTTCTTCTGATGAGAAACGTATGAAGACATTACGTGGACGCTGCATGTTACTAACGGAATAGAAACCTTTAATACCCCATCGCGCCTTGATGAAATTCCGTATCAAATCCAGCGAAGGTCTCCTTCTCAGAAATTTCAGGACAACAAAAAAAGGGAAAGGGGAGGCCGCCTACTCTAGTTCATTTTCCTTCGGCTGTCTCATTTCGATCTTCATCTCCGGGATAGTTTGAGGAGGAGTCTGTACCATGGAGGCATAGGTCGCAGTCACCCCTCCCGCCTTGATAGGCGGCCGAATAGGGGGTGCCCCTGCCATCCAGCCGTGCGAGGCTGCTAGGTTCATCTTAGAGAGAGCGTTTTTTTAGTTGAAGTTAAATTGTTTCAATTAGTTTCAATTGTTTCATTTGCACCGCAATCAATTCAATTCTGATGACAAGGATGCTTGGTTATGCACAAGGGATCAAATTTTTATGAAGTAGAAATCTTGCTCAGCTCTCAGCTGATGAAAACAGCATGAAGCTCCAGAGGAACGAAATGTATCGAAGGGGATACTTAAACTAACTACAATAGAAATAGGAAGGATCAGATAATAACTAAATTGTCTAACAGATTAGAAAATATCCATAACATCCAACCCAGAACGCAAAGTAAAAGTATTGCTAAAACCATTCCAGAACTTAGGTAGCCAACATGACTAATTGAATGGAATTTGAGGCCTTTCATATTGATAATATCCAGAGAGGGAACCATCTTTTCTGCCTTATTTTCAGGTGCTAAATCTAGCAGGAAGGAATTATGACAGGCCATAGTAGCACAAGGATGCAGAAAAAGGAAAACTTCTCTTAACTTGAACCTTTATTTCTCCATTTTCTGGCAGAAACCATCCCATTTAACCAAATAAGCTGCACCATAATTTCAATAACCTCGCAGTTGAAAGATGTAAATAGCTCCAACTGCTGGCTTCTGGCAAGAACTATCCTAGTTAACCATGTTATATCATTTGACTAACCATCTTATACACTCGTCCAAAAAGAAATAGCTCTTGCAGTCCTAGCTTCCATCAATCAAAAATCTGAATATCGTTCTGGCAAACAAACACACATTTGTACATTATCACTTCAATCACCAAAAATTACGGCAGGAGCACGTCCCATCATGGAAATGGTGGAATCTCATATTATCCCTGACTGTAATCTCCCGTTGAGTAACTTGAGAAGCACCACACATAAATAAATGACAGTCCTCGCATATCCTGAGATTTTTCGAAATTCTAATAGGAAGACCATCATTTGTAGTGAGCAGCGCATAAGCCAAAGCTCGCTTCTCACTGTGATTTATCAAAATTCGCTTTTTCTCTTCATCGCTCACATCATAAAGCACGCAGCTCAGATTTGGACTATAACCATTTAATTTTAGTCTGTCAGCAAAATCCTCCAGGGCCTGGTCAATTTCTCTAGACCTAGGATGGGTCAAATCACCTGCATAGAACTCATGGATCACCCCCTTGCTTCCTTCAACCCAGCTAAATGCAGGATTCTTTCTCAACCCCTTTTCTCTAATCAATTTCCTTACTTTCGAAACATCTTCCCACCTTCCTGCTCTTGCATAAATATTTGAAAGCAAGATATAGTTTCCAATACCATCAGGTTCCAGCTTAAATAAATGTCTTGCAGCAACTTCCGCAACATCAGGGTTTGCATACGTACGACAAGCACCAAGCAGAGCTCCCCATATACTAGCATTGGGCTCCATTGGCATGCTTCTTATAAGCTTCAGTGCTTCCTCCAATTGACCAGTCCTTCCTAGGAGATCCACCATACAATTATAGTGATCATAAGATGGTTTAACACCATATGATTCCTCCATTATTTTGAACATGTGTTGACCTTTCTCTACCAATCCTGCATGACTACATGCAGTAAGAACCCCAACAAAAGTCACATGGTTAGGCATCATATCCTTTTTTACCATCTCCTCGAACAATTCTAGGGTGGAACTAGCACAACCATGAATTGCAAAGCCAACGATCATTGAACTGTACGTATACACATTTTTTTCCTGCATCATCTTAAAAACTTCATATGCGCTCTCCGCACTTCCACACTTTGAGTACATATCAATCAATGCCGAGCCAACAAGTACATTGTCCTTGGGACTATAACCAGACCGCTCCGCAACATCCCTCACCCAATTTGCATACTTGCTCGTGCCCAATAGTGCACAAGCATTAATAACACCAACCAATGTTACCTCATCAGTCTCCATACCTGCTCTCTGCATTCTCTCAAAATAGTCCAATGCTTCCCTTGGCTTTGCGTTCTGTACAAACCCTGTTACCATTGCAGTCCAAGCCACCATATCCTTCGCAGGCAACCCATCAAACAACTCCCTCGCAGAAACCATGTCTCCATTCTTTGTATACGCAACAATCAATGAGGTCCAGGAAATCAAGTCCCTGTGAGGCATTTCGTCGAACACCCTCCTCCCGCAATCCAGACACCCGCACTTCACATACATATCAATCAAAGTGTTGCCCACAAACATATCCAAGCCGAACCCACCTAATTTTACACTCTCCCCATGAATCTGCCCGCCCAAATGGAAATTCATTTGACTAGAACATGCCTTTAACAAGGCCGTATATGTGAACGACACTGGCGTAACACCATCCTTTCGCATGGAACTATAAACAAGCACCGATTCCTTGAACAGCCCATCAATCGTGAGCCCTCGTATTAAAGCCGTGTAGAGGAAGGGGTTTGGATGTTTCACTTGGGAGAACACTAAAACTCCGTAAGGGTGCATGGGGACATTGATTTTGCAGAGCATTCGGAGGAGCTTTGCTATGATATAAGAACACTGGTTGAGGCCTTTTCGGATTATGTAACCGTGGGCTTGCTTGATTTTAGTGAGGCTTGTGCAGCTGTCGAGGGTGTATATGAGTTGCGATTCTAAGAGTTTGATTTGTTGGAGCTGGGAAAATGGGATAAATGGCGTTTCCTCTTGTGGGAATCTGGTGGGTTGGCAAATGAGTGGAGTTCTGATAATGGGTAGAATCAGCTTCCGAGAGAGCGAAACCATCACATATTTCTGTGCAGCCACAGAGTAGACAATTACATGTCCTGACCTCTGTCGGACTTCAAAATTGAATTCTATCTCAAGTTCACATACGCAATAAGAGGTGTAGTAAGGTCCAGTAGGACCAGTACCCTAGCTTACTAAAAAACTGGAACAAAATTACAACTCGATATAGATTTTTTTTTTTTAAAAAAAGGACACTTATAAAAAACTTGAGATAAAATAATAATAATAATAACTGTTCTGAACTGAAGAAGAAGTTTTTTCCCCAAATGTAGCAACAGGTTTTTTAAAATGTTTATCAAGATAATGGTTAATGAATCATATTATCTTTGAGGATTTACTAAAGTTAGTTTTTAATACAGTTCATATTTGAGTTCGCAATTTGGTTTCATAAATTTGAAACATAGTTATTCATCCTGTTCACATTCGTTACTAAATCTAAAGAGTATTCCCGAAATTTCACTAATTCTTAAGTATGTGAAAATACTGTGTGAGAGTGCGTTGAATGAGAAACTATTGGTTGGCCAATCTTCTTCATCGTCCACATGAGATAGTCACTTGACATTGTTAAGGATGTTAAGCGGGACAAGTATGCAAGAGTATACTCTAATTTAAAACGGATAAATCTACTTTGCCAGAAAGAAAATGGCGTTTGCAATGACAAGAACAAATTTCAGAAATTCAATATCACACTGACTTCTGAAAGGGTTGGAAATCACTTCCACATTTTATGGAATCACTCCAAGACTAAATAATTTGGATTTTCAAGGCTGCCTTTTCATTAAACATCGAAGGATTTAAATAGATGATTACAGATAACTAACTGGCCCACTAACCAGCATGAATTAAACCATGAACTAAAACTAAATTGCAGAACAACCCACGTACAATAAGACCCATGTAATCAATTGAGATAATGGAGTTTGTGGGAGAAATAATCTTTAATTAAAAATAAAATCGAAGATAAATTCCACGTGTATGTACAAAGTCAAAAGTCAGCTGCCTATTTATCTAGAAGCTCCCAGCAGGTTCTAATTGGTCTCCAAGTAGAGAGAGAGAGGATTTAGTCTTGCATCAACTGTCGGGAGATTATTCAAACTAGCATGTTGACTTAGTCTATTTGAAATTTTCGTAGAAAACTCTATTTTACCCTTAATGAAATAGGTTTCTTTATTGCAAGACATGTCCTTTTATTTTAAAGTAAGTTTCGGATCTGTTCTGTATTTCTTATATTTTGATTTTTAAAATATAAATTCATTCTTTGATCTAATATATTAGCATAATCTGCTATTTTTTGTTCACATTCTTTTATAAGTTTAATATATTCCTCAGATATTTCATCTGTACTTTCTAGTTGGGATTTAATATTTTCTATTTTTCATTAAAGTTTTTGTCTGTAATTGAGACACAATATTTTGGGTAACAAGTAAATATTAATTTTTGGTATGCCAAGTTTCCTTCTATAGTTCCTAAATGACTATCTTTGAAATTTATTATTCTTCCATCATGTAGACTTACTGTTAAAGGTGAATATATTCCTTATCTAAATAAGGATTTAAACATTATTTGTATCCCTGCTAAATAAACATATTGGATTTTTTCTCCTTATTTTTTACTAATCCTTGTTAATAATTCATCTACTGTATTTCTTGTTAAAAGATTTAATTTATGTGTTCCTGGAGTTGTTCTAACATTTATAGCTTTTTCAATTTTATGATATTCATTTATTGCTATTCTTTCTCTTTTCCATATCCTATCTAAGGCTTCCTATTTCCCTATTTTTAAATCTAAAGATAATTTTCTCATTTTCTTGAATTTGTTATTATCAAATGTTACATTTAATCCATAATCTTCTATTCCTTCATATTCTTGTTTATCTATATTATCTCTTTCTATTTCTTCAATTTCTTTATTCAGATTCTGACTCATTATCAGATTCACTTACATATACTTCTTGATCACAATATTGTTCAATATCTGATATTTCACTTAATTCACTTTCTATTTCTAAATATTATTTTTGTAATATTTTTACCTTTTTCTTTTTACAATCAGGGCTTAAATGTCATATTTCTTCACAATTCCAACATTTGCATTGACTTTTATTTTTTCTATAAGGTTTGTTTTTCTGTTGTCTATTTAGATTATATTTCCTTTTATAATATCTTCTTCTAGGCTTTATATATTTTTTCTTAAAATTTCTAAAATTTTTAAATTTTTTATTTATGAATTTTCTCTTAATATTTTTTCTTTCAGGATTACATCCCCATTGTGTAGATTTTTCCATATCTTCACAACATATCTTAGTTAATTTTCCTGATTTTTTCATTAATTGTCTTTGTTGACATATATATGAAAGTCTTTCAAATAAAAATTTTATTATTGATCCTAAAGATCTAGGTGCTTCAGGATTTTCTTTAATATATTTTTCAAATTCTATTTTAAAATATATTCCCCATGTTCCTGGTAACTTGTTATAGTACATATCTTGATTTTCATTACTATAAAATTGGGTATAATAATATTCCATGTATATTCTTTAATTTTACACATATCACATATTCTTAGGTTTATTAATTTTATCCTAGCATTTTCTTTTTCTTTTATTGCTTCTCCATCGAAATTTCTTATCCAATCTTCTCCTAAGAATTCATTTGAAATATAGTTTACTAATCTTTTTATACCTTCTCTATCTGATTTTATTATTTCCGTTTGTACATTTCATCTTATTAATGTCTTTGTATCATTATTTATTCCATCCCACCAATTTCTAACATTTCCTTCAAAAGATGTTACTAAAAAGTCTATCCTTCTTTCAATACTTTCTCACGTATCATCTTTGTTATATAAAAAGAATAATATTATTGAGTCGCCCAAGTTATTAAGGCTTTTTTAATATCTATTTTACAGTCTAAGTCTAATTTTGCTCCTCCATGATTGAAAGGTTTATCATAATTATCATTTAATTCAAATTTATTACTGTATTTGTTTCCTCTTGGTGGTTGTCTATTTCTTATTTTTTCATAATATTGTCTATATGGTTTAATGTATATATGTGCATAACTTTCATCTGGGTCTAATATTTCTTGTTTATTAGAGGATTCTGCTTTATTTGGTCTTCCTCCAATATTCATTAGGACTTGATATTCATCTAAATTTTCTAAACTTAATTGATCAAAATTTTCTATAAGTAAATCTAATTCTTCATTCATCTTTATCTTCTATATTATCCCGATTTTCTTTAATCTCTAATTTTCATATTGCTTTTTCTTTAGATTTTTCTATTTTTTCTTCTTCTTCTATTATTTTTTGTAAAATCTTTTTCCTAAATTCATTATCCATACTACCTGCTTCTATTCTTATATTTTCTTGTTCAGTATGTTTTTTTCCCTATTCTAGACATTTCTTTTTCTATAAGTTTCTTGTCTATTGTTTTTTTCTTTTCCTTTATTATTTTCTTTTAATCTTCTTATTTCAATTTTTAGAATATTAATATCATTTCTTACTTTTTTTTATTTCATTATTTATGTTTTGACCATCAGATATTAATATTTTTATTAGTGTTTTTAATTCTTCTATATACTTACCAATTGACATTTATCTTTTCTTTGATTGACATAAGTAATATGTTCTACATTCAGTATCTTTACAATCTTTTATTACTTTATCACATTTTTGTTTTACATAATTATTATATGTTAATTCTTTCATTTTTTTCGTAATAACTTGCTCTTATTTTATATCTTTCTTGTTTTAATTTTAATATTTGTTTTTATTGTGATTTTGTTATATTTCTAGATTTCAAAAATTCATCTTGTATTTGTAAATTTATTTATCTTACTCTTGCTAATTTTTTATCTAAAATTTCTTTTATTTCCATTAATTCCATTAACAGTTTTTACAAATCATTTGATTCATATTTTTCTTTATAATATAAATTGATTTCTTCTTTCTCAAAAGTTTCTATATTTTATTGATTCTACAATTAGTTTATGTAATATTTGTGCTTTAATTTCCATAGGTAATTCTCTAATTACTCTTAATGTTATTATTTTTAACTTATTGGGTATAGGTTCTAAAAATATATAACTTCCTCTTTCTGTTTCTAATTTATAATAATTATCTATTTTTATAATTCTATTACTCATAATTTTTGCAATATAACATAATTTCTTCTTTTTTCAAGTTCCATAATATTTTTTTCATATATATATATATATATATATTCATCTTTTAGTGTTCTTATTATAAGGTTATCTATAATTTGTTCTTTTATCTCTTGAGGTAATTCTTTAATTATCATTAACGTTATTGTTTTTAGTTTCTTAAGAATATGTTCTAAAAATATATTACTTTCTTTACTTTCTTCTATTTTGTAATACCAATATGTTTTTGTAATTGTAATGTCCATGATCTCTATGGCTCTGATACCATCAGTTGGGGGTGCTACTTAGAGCGAACAAAAATCAAATAATTCTTAAAATTTAAAATCTAATTAATCTTTAAATAGTTGTATATTCTATGTATTCTTTTAATTTATCAAATTCTAATCTATTATTAGTTATAGATATATAAAATCTTAAAGTTAAATTGAACCTTAATTTCTTATATTCTTGTGGTAATATATTTGTGATAGGTTTTCTTATCTATAGGTTTTTAATTAAATCTTCAAAATCTAATAATGTTTGAGAATTCATAATATCAAGATCTGTTATTATATCTATATTTGATTCAAAAGGTATATTATATTTTGAGATATTCTTTTTCCTTTTTTCTAATTTATCTATTATATCTTGTATATCTTTTACGATTATAGATATAACAATTCCTCTGGCAAAATTTTCTATTAAATTTTCTTTAAAACATTTTAATATTTCTTGAGCAGCATATAATTGTTCTTGATATCCTATTTTATCAATTTCATTTTCAAATTCAATTTCTTTTTTATTTTTTACAATCGCTTTAATTTTATATGGACCTCTTTTAGATCTAGGTCTTTTCATTTTATAATTATTAGTCATAGTTTAGTTAGTTTTGAAAAAAAATTATTACTTTGAGATGAAAATAAATCTTTTAGGACTAAATTGTTATTCTCTTTATATTATGATTACTTTGGTTGTAAATCTTATATTTAGGGGTATTTTTGGTAGTTTGTTACCTTTGAATAGTCAAAGGGTATTTTGCAAAGGCTATCTTCAAATTTTGGCTATTTTCAATAATTTCCCTCAACTGTCGCCCTCTCGAAGAACTTGTCTCCGACAAGTTTTGGTTGAGATAGGTATCTAGTAGCTCAGGGTTGATGCATAAGATTTCATCTGCATGTAACCAAACAGATTCTGAAGTTGGTTTATTGACCCATTAAACTAAGAACTCGTGTTACCTGCCACGCTTTGTAGAAACGAATAGATGGTCTCGAATGGCTGTGATGCTCTCGGTAAGTGGTGGAGCGGAATGAACCCGAACTGAAGGTTGCTGGGACACTGGATTTGCACTTGTGCCCTAGAATGGAGTGAGGTCCTCCACATTAAAGACTAGACTGATGTCAAATTTAGGTGGGAGGTCAACAACATATGCATTAGCGCCTAATTGTTTCTTAATCGAGAATGGCCCAGCTCTTTGAGCGTGTGACTTGCTAAAGCTTCCTGGGGGAAATCTTTCAGGCCGAAGTCTGATCATAACTTGGTCGCCAACAGAAAATTGCACATACCTCCGTTTTAAATTCGCATGGACGGCATATTTGTCTGTTTGAAGAGCAATTCGATGGCAAACTTCTTCATGGATATCCTTCATATACTTGGAAAAATCAATCCTAGCTTCACTGAGACGCTTGGGCAGCGGTAGTGAGCTTATGGTCAGGGGAGTTTGAGGCTCCACTCCATAAACCAATTGAAATGGTGAGCATCCAATTGTTCAATTCACCGAATTATTATATGCAAATCCCAGCTAGACGTGTTATCATCAATCAAACAATGTAATAAATTGCCCAAGCTGCGATTAATTACCTCTGTTTGCCCATCAGTCTGAGGGTAAAACACACTTGAGAAGGAGAGTTTGGTGCCAAGATTTGTCCACAATGTTTTCCATAAATAGCTGACAAATTTAACATCCCGATCGGATACAATAGATGAAAGAACACCGTGAAGGCGAACAATCTCTTTAACGAACAGCTCAGCGACATGTAAAGCATCATAAGTACGCCTACAAGGGAGAAAATGAGCCATTTTTTAGAATCTATCAACAACTACCAAGATGGAATCATGGCTTTGTTGTGTCCGAGGCAGGCTCAATATAAAATCCAAGCTGATGTCAATCCAAGGACGGTGCGGGATTGGTAACGGAGTGTAGAGACCTGCATTAGTTTTCGTCCCTTTGTTTGTTTGGCATATTCGGCAACAAGCCACCACCGTGTTTTGACATCACGTCTGAGTTTTGGCCAAAAAAACGATCCTTCACCATGGCTTATGTCTTGTCATTTCCAAAGTGGCCTACAAGTCCTCTTCCATACAGCTCTTGAATTAGGAACTCGCGCATGGAGCCATTAGGGATGCAGATGCGCGAGTATTTAAGGAGATAACCATCACGTAGATTAAATCCACTTTTGGCTATTGTTAGGTTTTCATGGAGTGCGTCCCACTGCACTTTGAAATCGGGATCAGATTTGTACTGGGCTTTTATCGCCTCAAAATCTGTTGAGTTAGCGGAAATGATGGTTAAAAGGTGAGGTCGTCGTCTCAATGCATCCACTACTTTGTTCTCTTTGCCTGCCTTATGCTTGATTACAAAATCAAACTGTTGCAAATATTCAACCTACTGAGCATGCTTGGCATTCAATCTGCTTTGAGAGTGGAGATGCTTAAGAGAATCATGATCTGTGAACAAGATGAATTCTCTATGAATAAGGTAGGATCGCCAGTGTTTTAGTGTCTGAATGAAAGCATAAAGTTCGACATCATAAGCTGAATATTTCTTCTTGGATTCATTCAATATTTTACTGAAATAGGCAATAGGATTCCCCTCCTTGCTTAGCACGCCGCCTATGTCCACATGTGAGACACAATTTTAGACATTTTTGAAAAGTCTGGCAGTCGAAGAACAGGTGTAGTGTGAAAGCCCAAGATTGGCTAACCAAAAGTGGGGGTGAATTGGTTTTTAAAACTTTTTCGATAACAATACAAGATTTAAAACTAAAGTTCACACAAATGATAATAGAAAAATTCAAGTGCAAATAGATGCGTAGGTAATAGAGATAAGTTTGCACAAAGTAATAGTGTTAAGTAAAAGAGTTAGAGAATGCAAATGATATAATATGGAGATTCGATCCAGCGCAAGCAATGCCTTTTTCACTATGTTGATTGACTTGTGGTGCAATCCAACCCTTTACAAAACTTCCGATGACTTACAACCAAGGAGCATCAATCCTTTTACAATGTTGAGCTTTTCGGGACATCAACAAGACCCACAATTCAAAAATGAGTATACAAGTGAAAACTTCTCTTCTTGATGAATGATAGAATCAAGGTTTGATAACAAGAAGAGAAGAGGCAAACACTTCTATAGATGGCAATGAGTTTAGCTCAAAGTGTTGACATAAAAAACTTTTTAATGAACAAAGGATTTTCAAGAATTCAATCCCTCAAAAGTTTCTCAAGAATTTAATGTTATTGATCTTCTTAAAGATGGAAAAATAAGGTAGTTGAGATCAATAAAAATCTCACTTAAATGCTCAAGAATCATTTTTTTTTTACAAATATAGGAATATTGAGGTATTTATAGCACTCAAAACGGCTAAAAATTATGTCCATCCAGACAAGGGATCCGGATCAGCTAGCCGTTAGAGAAGTGCAACGGTAAAAAAATTGACCAGTTGCTTATCCGGACGTTCGGTTGGCAACTTTTGCCCACTGGGTCGTATTTTTCATGATGATTTAATCAATGTAGATATATTTTGAAGAATAACCTTATTCAATCTTTTCAAGGAGAGTGATTTATAAGTTCATTCATTTGATAAAAGTATTTACTCCTTTGAAAAACGATTTTATGCAATACCTTTAGTGTCTTTGAAAAAAAAATATGATTTTCTTATGCAAAAAAGATTTGCTTTGAGCTACTAAACATTTCATGGCCAAGTAACGAAGCATTTTACCTTTACATATATTTGATGTATTAAAAATTAATGTCTCTATATATGTCATGTTTCTTTATGAGCTCTTTTGCTTCCAATGGTTTTCCAAGTTGTTTACACAAGGATTGTCTATTTACGAATCTCACGATCTTGATATTTTGTGCCTTCATCCTTGATAGCATTCACGATTGCTCTAAACGACACTCAAATACAATTTTTTAGATTGAAAAGTGATTTGTTTGTAATAATCAAAATCGAGAAGTCAACCATAGGTCAACAATTTTTCCCTTTTTGATTATGACAAACAAGATAATATGCAGTGTAGATAGTAAACAGATTGTGGCAAAACTTTAGCACGTGTTCCCCCTGTTATAGTGCATATAATAAGATGATATGATATATGACCAAGAGTTCCCCCTATCGACGTATCGACGTGCATAATTATCCCAATTTTTATTCTCCCTTTTGATATAAGCAAAAAAAAAATAGGAAGCCTAATATACAATAACATTCATGGCACAACAATTTAAATAGCATAATAGAGCATAACAAAGATGAAGATGTAACAATTCATATCAAAAGAGTTTGATGACAAGTTTTTACATACGAAAGCATAGCATAAAGAAAACGGAAAATGAAGCTAAGGAGCTGGAGGCGGCGGTGGTGGAAATCAAGCATCCAAGGCCGCAAAGAAGGAGTCTTGCCGTTCCTGAAGGGTAGTTTGCTATGCCTGAACCTGGAGTAATAGGCTCCCAAAGCTGTCAACTGTGGCAGTAAGAGAATCGATGCACGAGTGAAGTAAGTTGAACCGTTCCTCGATAAAATGAGCGATAAGTGGAAGGACAGAGTACACTCGATGCAGGAATGTCAACGGGAGGAATAGTATCTTCAGGTTCTCCCTCAGATTCGTCCTCAAATGGTAGAGTCGAGGCGCCGGAGGTAGCGTCAAATCCTTTAGTCTTAGCCACCCATTGCCCACGATCCTTAACAATTTTCATTTGCTTGACGGTTTGAATATTGATAACATCGGTAGCGCATGGTTTAATAAAAGTTTCTCCCTCAAGTGGAATGTCGTAGTGTTGAAAATTTTTCGTTAGAAGCATCCCGTAAGGTAGTACTTTAGTGTGCTGTGATGCATGCACAAGATTCACGACAATGATAGCTATGGTAGGAAAATCTAATTTACGCCAGACTAACATAGAGTCCAAAACAGAAAGATCGAAGTTACTAACTTCGTCTCGATGACCTTTCCGTGGAAGAAAAATGTTGGAAATGATATTTTGTAAAATTTTGCATGGAAGACTTAGTTAATTAGTGCTAAGTTTAGTGATATTTTCAAAAAAATTCCCGACCACCCGATGGCATGCCTCGGAGGGGTTATAACCATCGTGAGTGGGATGTGCTTTATGAACAAAAATTTGTTGATCACATGGTTGAAGTTCAAGAATCGTGCGAATGATTGCTTTAGTGATTTTGATGCGAGTGATTTTAAGAAAACAAGTGATTGTATCAGAACGTGGTTCAAATTGCATGTTTGCATAAAAATCTTTCATAAGGCGTGTGTACGCATTTTCTTCCAAAGTGCACACTGGTACTCATCCCATTTGTTCGAGATATTCCTCAATATGAAATACGGGAGCTTCTACAGTAAAATCGGCAAAATCAACACTCTTACCTAAGAGAATGGGCGATTTTTCAAAAGGATTCAGTGGTGCCTCTGACTCCAAGTTGATGTCTTCCTCGGAAGATGATGGTGGAGGGCATTTTTCAGTCTTCTTCATTCTTCTGCCTCATTGGGAGCTTGCCATAGCTATATTGGAGTAGAATACCTCGAGTGCCATACACGAGTTTTTGATGAAATTGCCCAAAAGTTCAAAAATTGAACTGAAATATACAATTTTGAGAGTGTAGTGGTAGGAAAAATGAGATCCTAATGGTTTGTGTGACGATTTTGAGAAAAAGGATTCGAGATTTAGGGTTCATGTGAAGAAGGGTTTTGAAGGAGGAGAGAATGAGGCGATTTTGGAGTGGGTTTTGAGAAAAACAGGTAGTTTTGGGTGAGAATCTTGTGATTTTGTAATGAAAAATAGGAGTTGAGGGAATGGAAGTGAGATTAGAGTGTAGAAGAGCAATAGCAGAGAGAGAAATTGTGAAAATGAGGAAGAGGAAGTGAAGAGAAGGGGCTGAAATGCGATAGAAATCCCCTCAAATCCGACGATCCGGACGTCGGGATGACAGAACTATGAAAAGTTCTGTCGATCTGGACAGAGTAGTCCGGACGTCCGGATGAACCTTGTGTTCACCCTGTTGGCGAATTTTGTTCAAATGTGCATACAACTTTCATCAACAATGCCTAATTCTTTTCTAATATATGAGAATCAATCTAGAGCGAGAGGTTTAGTGAAAATATCGGCCAATTGATTTTCCGTATCAATGAATTCAAGCAAAATATCCCCTTTTTGAACATGATCTCGAAGAAAGTGATATCGTATTTCAATAAGCTTAGTTTGAGAATGTAAAACGGGGTTTTTGGACAAGTTTATAGCACTAATATTATCACACATAATAGGAACATGATCATAGGATAGGTGGTCGTTCAAAGTTTGTTTCATCCAAAATACTGGAGCACAACAACGTACCGTCGATATATATTCATCCTCGACCGTAGATAATGCTACCGAGTTTTGTTTTTTACTAAACCAAAATACTAGAGCAAAGCCTAGAGAGTGACATGACCCACTAGTGCTTTTACGATCAATTTGACATCCAGCCCAATCGGCGTCCGAAAAGATAAGTAAATCAATGTGAGTGTTTTTCGGATACCAAAGTCCCAAGGTTTGAGTCCCACTAAGATATCGAAAAATTCTTTTCACAGTTTTAAGATGGGATTCCTTAGGATTAGATTGAAAACGAGCACATAAGCATACAATAAATATAATATCGGGTCTACTTGCGGTTAAATAAAGAAGGGATCCAATCATACCTCGGTACTTAGTGATGTCGACGGAAGTGCCTTGTTTATCCTTTTTAAGCTTTATGGAAGTGCTCATTGGAGTACTCATTAGTTTGAGATCATTCATCTCGAACCTCTTTAGCATGTC
The DNA here is from genome assembly GCA_019097785.1 of Fraxinus excelsior. Lineage (NCBI taxonomy): Eukaryota > Viridiplantae > Streptophyta > Magnoliopsida > Lamiales > Oleaceae > Fraxinus > Fraxinus excelsior. The sequence continues at coordinate 22,580,658 of CM032628.1, forward strand.
CAAGATGTACTTAATTTGATTTATAAAAATGCCATCACACTTCTGTTTGATTTGAAGTCCAAGAAAGAATTTGAGTTCACCAATCATGCTCATTTCAAATTCCATACTCATATTTTTAGAAAATTCTTCACAAAGTTTAATATTTGTTGCACCAAAAATAATGTCATCAACATAAATTTGAACAATGAGCATGTCTTGTTTTTGAGTTTTGATAAAGAGAGTGGTATCGACTTTTCCAATAGAGAAACCATTTGAAAGTAAGAATTTGCTCAAACGTTCATACCAAGCTCTAGGAGCTTGTTCAGGGCCGTAAAAAGTTTTTTCTAAGTTTGAACACATGGTTTGTAAATTTATGATTTGCAAATCCGGGTAGTTCCTCAATGTAGACTTCTTCTTGGATAAATCCATTTAAAAAAGCACTTTTAACATCCATTTGATAAAGAGTGAAATTTTTGTGACATGCAAATGCAAGAAGCATGCGAATGAATTCTAACCGAGCTATCGGTACAAATGTTTCCTCATAGTCAATTCCTTTTTCTTGATTGTAACATTGGGCCACTAATCGAGCTTCGTTATGCACGATGATTCCATTTTCATCTCTTTTATTTCGAAAAATCCATTTAGTGCCAATAGCGGTTTGATTTGTTGGTCTAGCAATCAAGTCCCACACATGGTTTGTTTCAAATTGATTTAGTTCATCTTGCATTGCTAGAATCCAAAACTCATCAAATTTCGTTTCTTTGAAATTTTTGGGTCCAATTTGCAAAATAAATGCACAACTACCTAGATGATTTCTAAGAGAGGTTATAGTAGTGATACATTTTGATGGATCTCCGATGATTAGCTCTCTAGGGTGAGACGAGACAAACTTCCATTCTTTTGGTGGAGTCACATTGAGCTTCGATTGGTGTTTTTCCTTTTCTTGATCATTGATTTCCTTTGATTTCTTCTCATTTGGCACTTCTTTGTTTTAAATATTCATTTGTTTGAGAGGAGTCTCCAAACCTACATCATCATCAATATCTCTCTCTCGATCAAGTAGATTAGTTTAATCAAAGGTAACATGCATTGATTCTTCAATGACTAAAGTTCTTTTGTTGAAAATTCTATATGCTTTACTTGTCGATGAATAACCAAGAAAAATTCTTATATCGGATTTTAAGTCGAATTTTCCCAAATTGTCGTTTATGTTTAAGATAAAACATTTGCAACCAAACACTTTTAAATAACTAATATTGAGAATTCTATTTTTCCAAAGCTCATATGGAGTTTTGATTTTCTTACGACTAACCATAACTCTATTTATGATATAACATGCGGTATTGACGGCTTCGACCCAAAAATATTTTGGTAAATTATTTTCATTTAGCATGGTCCGATCCATTTCTTGTAATGTGTGATTCTTCCTTTCTACTACACCATTTTGTAGAGGAGTTCTAAGAGCCAAAACATATGTTCATATCCGCTATTATTACAAAAATCATCAAATGCAAGATTGTCAGATTCTCCACCATGATTACTTCTAATAGTAGTAATAGTGTGACCTTTTTCATTTTCCACTTTCTTACAAAAATGTTTGAAAGTCTTTAAGGCTTCATCTTTTGCGCTTAAAAATATCACCCATGTGGATCTAGAAAAATCATCAACAATAACAAAAACATAGTATTTACCACCTAAGGCAGCCGTCCTTGATGGTCCAAAAATATCCATATGGAGAAGTTGCAATGGTTTCGTAGTAGATGAAAATACTTTTGGTTTGAAAGAATTTTTGACTTGCTTTCCAAGTTGACATGTAATGACCCAAATTTTATAGAAATTTAAATCGTTACCAAAACTATCTATAAGAAATGTCAAATTTCATTTTAATTTACACCTTATATGATTTACCAAATTTAAACTACTAAGTTGCACATTCTTGAAAATTCAATTAAAGATGGATCATTAGCATATACATGAAGAAAATACTTCTGTTCCATTTCTGTTAGAATGTTATGAACAAAGAGATAACGTGACAAGCAAGATAAATTAATTCATACACATGCGTGTTGACAAAGTGTCAAATGGAAAATGACTCTTCACGTGCAAGGACTAGGTACATACCTCCATATATCAATTAATCTATACAGCTAACAAATAGGCATGTCTAACTACAAAATGACAACACTTGTGCATTTTCCAATTCCAAGTACGTGTCAGAATCAAAGTGTGTGGGTGTGTGAAAGAGTGAGACAATGGAACAATTCTTGAAATATTAATATATTATTTAACATTTCGTTCAATACGAAACTGCATATTTAAATCAAACATGTTCCAAGCCTTAAAGAACAGATTCATACAATAAAACAAAAACATGTGCTGAAAATAAATAGGTCTTGACACATTACACAGAATTATTTTTCCTTAGTCTTAAAAATCTCGGCACCATGACTGCACCTCGTCGCCCACCTAACAATGACCCGATCTAACCTGTGTGGAGTAGAGAAAATGGTGAGTACGTGGGAATACTCAGTAGGAACTTCAAAATATGGTGCAATCTCGAATAAAAACTTTTAGAACAAACGTCAGAAAATCATACCGTCATCATACCTTTAGAAATCCGATAAGAGCTCATATTATACATATCATAACATTTGTACCGGAATGGCCATAACATCATATCATAAAACATCATATCATATCTTTAACTTTCATAAGTATAAAATTCATCAGATGAACTAAAGATTTAAACGAGATAAATCAACTGCACCTATTTTCCTACCTTGTTAAAACTTGCTTTAATTTGGAAGAAAAACCACGAAATCACGTTCCCTTTTCTTTTATTCTCTGCCCTTACTGTGTTTCACATGCATGCATATGGTGTAGAAAAGTTGTTGCTTCTCAAAGATATATTATATCATAAAATGTGGGGCAAGAATATTGAACTTCGTGTAGCATATTCAATCACACGTCTCTATCGTGTAAAAAAAGATATCTTAACTAACAATATATGAGACACGTGGCATGCTAGGAAATGTTACACCAAAATATAATAATATTTTATTAAATCTAATTGGCACCTTCTTCAACAACTCCTATAATTTCTAAAAAGTAGCAAAACCACTAAAACACAACCACCTGTTTTCGTGTAGCAAAACCCATGACACACCCTCTCTCCTTATCTCTTATATATATAATTAATTATGATCTATCCAACGAGACCAAAATCCATATACTTGTCATAACTCCATCAATATCTAAATATTCGAACACAAATGAAATTGGAAACTACTAAGTATACCACCTTAGTCCCTAACTTCAAAATATTAAAACATAACATAAAATTAATTAATTCCATGAAAGAAAAATTCGGGACTTTACAATCTCTCCTCCTTAAATATTTTCGTCCTCGAAAATTTACCTTGGCTAATCGAAAAGTTCTGGATACCTAGTCATAAGCTCATCTTCCTTCTCCCATGTTGACTCATCAAATTCATGATTTCTCCATTGAACTTTGACCAAGAGAACTTCTCTATTTCTGAGTTGATTCACTTTTCTATCCAAAATTACTGTAGGGATTACTTCATATGATAAGTCTTTTTGTACCTCCAACGTTTGATAACTCAGCACATGATTGGGATCATGAACGTATTTTTTGAGCATCGAAACATGGAACACATTATGCACTGCTGCAAGCTCAGGTGGTAAGGCAAGTCGATAAGCCACAACCCCAATCCTTTCAAGAATTTCGAAAAGTCCAATGAACTGTGGTCTCAACTTCCCCTTCTTACAAAATCTCAAAACACCCTTCATTGGTGCTACCTTAAGAAAAACCTAACACACTTGAAATTCCAAATCCATTCTTCTACCATCAGTATAACTTTTCTGTCAATCTTGTGCTGTCTTTATTCTTGCTCTAATCTTATCAACCGCTTCAACCGTTCGTTCGATAATTTTAGGACCCAAAATTCTGTTTTCTGTGACCTCATCCCAATGTGTAGGAGATCCGCATTTTCTACCATAAAGAGCTTCATATGGAGCCATGCCTATAGTGGCCTGAAAGCTATTGTTGTAAGGGAATTCCACTGACGGCAAATGTGTTTCCCAACTACTGCCAAGATCCAAAACACACGCCCTCAACATATCTTCAAGAGTTTGAATGTTTCTTTCTGACTGCCCATCTGTCTGAGGATGATAAGCAGTACTAAATTTCAATTTCATTCCCATGGCTGCCTGCAAACTTTTCCAAAATTTTGATGTGAACCTCGGGTCTCTATCTGAAACGATGGTAACTGGAACTCCATGCAATCTGACTATCTCTCTTATATATAATTGTGCGAACTGTTCCATGTTGGAATTTACTTTGATTGGCAGAAAATAAGCTGACTTCGTCAGACGATCAACTACTACCCAAATAGCATTATGACCTCTTGCTGACCTTGGGAGGCCTACCACAAAGTCCATTGCTATCTGCTCCCATTTCCATTCTGGAATATCCAACGATTTCAATAGTCCTGACGGCCTTTGATGTTCTACCTTGACCTGATGACAGACAATACATTTCTCCACGGATAGACCAATTCATCTTTTCATGTTTCTCCACCAAAATGTATCTCGAAGATCTCGATACATTTTCATACTGCCTGGATGTGCAGTATAAAGGGTGGAGTAAACCTCCTCCAATATCTCGTTCCTTATGCTCTTATCCTTAGGTACACATAGCCTTCCTTTAAAAGTCAGTGCGTTATCTGCAGATACTTCAAATCCTCTATGTTTGTTTGCACCAACTCCAACCTTAATCTTCTGTAAAAATGAGTCTTTATCCTGTGCTTCCTTAATTCGATCACGAACGCTTTTATTATTGCTGTAGCCTGAGCTGGCGGAGTGATGACTTCTAATCTCAATTTCTCAAAGTCTTTTATCAAAAGTTCTTGCACCGTGGGTAAAACAACTAACTGGGATTCCATCTTCCTGCTTAAGGCATCTGCGACTACGTTGGCCTTACCCGGATGGTAATGAATTGTACAATCATAATCTTTCACTAGCTCCAACTATCTCCTCTGTCTCATATTTAGTTCCTTCTGTGTGAAGAAATATTTGAACTCTTGTGGTCTGTATAGATTTCACACTTCCCACCATAGAGATAATGACACCATATCTTTAAGGCGTGAACTACCGCTGCAAGTTCCATGTCGTGCGTTGGATAGTTATGTTCATACTGCTTCAGCTGCCTCGAGGCATAAGCAACAACGTTTCCATGTTGCATCAAAATACAGCCTAAACCCTGTTTGGAGGCGTTAGTGTAAATCACAAATCCGTCAGAGCCATCTGTTATTGTCAACACAGGAGCCGAAGTCAATCTCTACTTGAGTTCTTGGAAGCATCTTTTACATTTTTCTGTCCACTGAAACTTCACACCCTTTCTTGTCAACTGAGTCATTGGCCCTGCTATTTTTGAGAAGCCCTCAATAAATCTTCTATAATAGCCAGCCAAACCTAAGAAACTACGAACATCCCCGAAACTGGACGATCTAGGCCAATTTGTTACTGCTTACACCTTAGCTGGGTCTACCTCAATACCTTGAGCAGTAACCATGTGACCAAGAAAATCCACTCGAGCGAGCCAAAATTCGCACTACTTGAATTTGGCATATAATCTTTCTTTCCTCAAGGTTTCAAGCACTACTCTAAATTGTTCCTCATGTTGCTGTTTATCTTTAGAGTATACCAATATGTCATCAATAAATACTATGACGAACTGGTCTAGGTACTGATGGAACACTCGGTTCATTAGGTCCATAAATACAGCTGGAGCATTGGTCAAACCAAAAGGTATGACAGTGAATCCATAATGTCCATACCGAGTCCTGAAGGCAGTTTTCGGTACGTCGCTCACCTTAACCTTCAGCTGATGATACCCCGACCTCAAGTTGATTTTTGAATACACCATTGCACCTTTTAATTGGTCGAATAAATCTTCTATTCTTGGTAGTGGGTATCTATTTTTGATAGTCAGATGATTCAACTGCCTGTAATCAATACACATCTGCATACTCCCATCATTTTTCTTCATGAAAAGTACTAGAGCACCCCAAGGAGATACACTCGGTCGAATGAAACTTTTCTCCAGCAATTCCTCCAATTTTAACTTCAGTTCTTTGAGTTCTTTCGGTGCCATCCGATACGGGGCCTTAGATATTGGTGCTACTCCAGGAACCAAATCAATTGTAAATTCCACTTGTCTATCTTGTGGAATGCCTGATAGATCTTCTGGGAATACGTCTGAAAATTCTCGCACGATGTTAATATCATTAATAGTTGTCTCTGTATGTTGGGAACCGATGACATTAACTAGGAATCCTTGACATGACTCATTTCTCAACATCTTCTCTACCTTTATAGCTGATACAAATCGAGGTAGGGACTTGAACTTTGCTCCAAAGAAACGGAATTCTTCATCTCCTAGCCTGTGAAACAATACTTCTTTTTCATGACATCGAATGGTCGCATGATTAAGTCCCAACCAATCCATGCCTAAGTTAACATCGAAATCTTTCATTCCAAAAGGTATAAGTCCACCCGTAATATCTTCCCGTTAATATCTAATTTCGTACCCTTAGTCATTTGATTTGTGCAAAGAGTTCTTCCTGAAGGGATGCTGACCTCTAATACATTATTCATTTTCACACATGGAAAGTTTGACTTAGCTACGAAAGATGCAGAGATAAAAGAGTTTGTAGCTCCAGAGTAAAAAAGTACATAAGCAGGTACATCGGATAATAACAGAATACCTGTTTTTGAATTTCGAGTTGGATGTGGCGACCATAGGGTACAAGTAACACAATGTGTAGTATTATTTAAAAGAACATAAGTAGGTACGAAAAAAAAATGATAACAAAATACCTGCTATCATATTTGGATCCTGATATGCCTCATGCTGATTCAGTGCAAAGACTCGAGCCTTCCTATTTTTGTTCTTGTCCTGTTCATCGTCTTTCTTCTTTCGAGGCTCTGTACAGTTGGGGGCAATATGTCCCGGCTTGCCACACTAAAAACACACGTTTTTCCTAAATAAGCATTCACCTCTGTGGAGTTTATTACATTTAGGTTAAGGGATAATACTCACACTCGTCCCACCGATACGAATCCCAGTGCTTGGTCTTTTATTCTGCCAATTAAGTCTATCCTTGCTCTGATCGTTCCACTTCTTTTTTCTAGACGACTCCATGCCTTGTTAGGTATACTGTTGAAATGTAGTCCTCTGATATGAAATAGCATGAGCCATCTCCAACATTTCACGATATGAAGTAAAACGACGAGACATAATGATCATGCCGATCTCCGGTCGCAGTCCATTTTCGAACCTCTGATCTTCTTAACTTCCGTATCCACCAAATGCGGAGTATACCTTAAGAGTTGCTCAAATTGTCTCTCGTAATCAGTAAGCGACCTGTTTCCCTGTCTGAGCTGTAGAAACTCGGATTCTTTAAAGTCTATCAAAGCCTGTGGAAAGTACTTTGCCGTTAATTCCTCCTTAAATTGTTCCCAAGTCAGGTCACGCTGCTGCTCTTCAGTTCTAGTGCATGAGACAGATTCCCACCAGTGACCAGCTGCTCCAATCAACATGAATTCTGTGCATAGTACCTTCTGTGCATCCATATAAGCAATGTGTCGAAATATGCGCTCCAAGCCTCTTATCCATTCTTCGACAACCAGTGGGTCAAAATTACCGTCGAAGGTAGAAGGTTTGTACCTCTGAAACTACTCAACCACTGAGATGGCTTCGGGGACAGGTAGGGTGCATTCAGCTGTGGCGACGTATTTTGGGGTGGAGGTGTTTGATTCTGCCTGCTCAACTCTTGTACTGCCCGCAATAAATCACGCATCAAATTCGTGTGGGTAGGTGGTGCCATTTCCTAAAAATTTAATATGAAGTCACGGTCGCATACTAATACTAAGTCTGACATGATATACCTATATTATTGTAATGCATATCATAATTTTAGTGGGGAACAACGTGCATGTCTTAAGAATTTAAACGTAGGCATTTCAAAAGATTTAAATTATACAAAATTTAAATAAATTCTTCTTACCCCTTTACATACCTTAGAGTCGTCGGACGGTGGTCGATTGGTGGTCGTTGAATGCTAGAGATTATTTAGATTCTTACACATTTTAGAACATAAATAAAATTCTACGTCACTTCTTTAAATTTATCTCTTGAGAAATTATTAATGTAAAGTTAAGGATGAATACATAAGCTTTTAATAAACATAACAATTAAAATTTATATATATCTTTTTTTTTTTAAATAGCTAAAACTGAATCAAAGTCAAATTAATTGCATGCATACAGAACATGAAATAGTGTGTCCACTTAACAATCTACACAAGACATAGATCTACATAGAAATCATAAATACGTGATTTTGCAATTAATAGTTATATATAAATCGGCTTTATCTAATTTAAAATTTTCAATACCCAATATCCTATTTCTAACTTAATTATTTATTATCTTAACATATATATTTTAGTCTACAGAATCGATTTTATAAACTCTGGGCTCTGATACCAAACTGTAACGACCCAAATTTTATAGAAATTTAAATCTTTACCAAAACTATCTATAATAAATGTCAAATTTCATTTTAATCTACACCTTATATGATTTACCAAATTTAAACTACTAAGTTGCACATTCTTGAAAATTCAATTAAAGATGGATCATTAGTATATACAGGAAGAAGATACTTCTGGTCCATTTCTATTAGAATGTTATGAACAAAGAGATAATGTGACTAGCAAGATAAATTAATTCATATACATGCGTGTTGACAAAGTGTCAAATGGAAAAGGACTCTTCATGTGCAGGGACTAGGTACATGCCTCCATATATCAATTAATATATACAACTAACAAATAGGCATGTCTAACTAGAAAATGACAACACTTGTGCATTTGCCAATTCCAAGTACGTGTCAGAATCAAAGTGTGTGGGTGTGTAAGAGAGTGAGACAATGGAACAGTTCTTGAAATATTAATTTATTATTTAACATTTCATTCAATACGAAACTACATATTTAAATCAAACATGTTCCAAGCCTTAAATAACAGATTCATACAATAAAACAAAAACATGTGCTGAAAATAAATAGGTATTGACACATTACACAGAATTATTTTTCCTTAGTCTTAAAAATCTCGGCACCACGACTGTACCTCATCGCCCGCCGAACAACGACCTGATCTAACCTGTGTGAAGTAGGGAAAGTGGTGAGTATATGGGAATACTCAGTAGGAACTTCAAAATATGGTGCAATCTCGAATAAAAACGTTTAGAACAAACGTCAGAAAATCATACCGTCATCATAACTTTAGAAATCCGGTAAGAGCTCATATCATACATATCATAACATTTGTACCGGAATGGCCATAACATCATATCATAAAACATCACATCATATCTTTTAACTTTCATAAGTATAAAATTCATCAGTATGAACTAAAGATTTAAACGAGATAAATCAACTGCACCTCTTTTCCTACCTTGTTAAAACTTGCTTTAATTTGGAAGAAAAACCATGAAATCACGTTCCCTTTTCTTTTATTCTCTGCCCTTACTGTGTTTCCCGTGCATGCATATGGTGTAGAAAAGTTGTTGCTTCTCAAAGATATATTATATCATAAAATGTGAGACAAGAATATTGGATTTCGTGTAGCATATTCAATCACACGTCTCTATCGTGTAAAATAAGATATCTCAACCAACAATATATGAGACACGTGGCATGCTAGGAAATGCTACACCAAAATATAATAATAATTTATTAAATCTAATTGGCACCTTCTTCAACAACTCCTATAATTTCTAAAAAGTAGGAAAACCACTAAAACAAAATCACCTCTTTTCGTGTAGCAAAACCCATGACACACTCTTTCTCCTTATCTCTTATGTATATATATATATATATATATATATATATATATATATATATATATATAAAGAAAAAGTCACAACTTACCAACTTTGATACACGTGACATCATTGTAAACTTTAAAATATATTGAATAATAAAACAAAATGCAATACGAGATAAAATCTTCCAACTTCGATAACTTAGGGTTCGTCCATTCCAAATTAACTTTTCTCGAGCCTAACATGCATAATTAATTATGATCTATCCAACGAGACCAAAATCCATATACTTGTCATAACTCCATCAATATCTAAATATTTGGACACAAATGAAATTGGAAATTACTAAGTATACCACCTTAGTCCCTAACTTTAAAATATTAAAACATAACATAAAATTAATTAATTCCATGGAAGAAAAATTTGGGACTTTACATGACATGCATCACAAACCTTGTCCTTTTCAAATTTCAAGTTTGGCAAACTTTTTACAAAACAATTTTTAGAAATTTTTGAAATAAGATCCATATTTACATGACCAACTCTTCTATGCCATAGTCAAGTTTCATCTTTTTAGCCAAGTAAACAATGCTCGTTGTTTTTGTGCTCAATATTAATGATATAAACATCTTTGTTTCGGCTTCCTATGAAAACCACCTTTTTCGATGTAGCATCCTTAATTAGGCATTTGGAAGAATCAAGTTTAATATGATAACCCTTGTCACATAGTTGACTAATGCTTAGCAAATTATGTTTAAGGTTATCGACTAACTAGACATTTTCAATAGAGGGGGAAAGGTGGTTACCGATGTTGCCAATGCCAATTATCTTCCCCTTTGCATTGTCTCCAAAAGTTACATGACCTTCATCCCTAGTTTTGAAGTTCGAGAGTAGTGATCGCTCTCCGTTCATGTGCTTTGAACATCCACTACCCAAAACCCATTTGCTTTTGATTTTTCTTGGTACATACAAAAACAATTTAATTTTTGACTTTTGGTACCCATACAAATTTTGGTCCTTGAGAGTTATTTTTTGAAGATTCTTTGATCCACTTGTTTTTGTTTTCAAAATATAAAATATGCCCAATTTTGTTGCAAAAAGTACAAGTGGTATTTGATGTTTTAACAAACATATTTTAAGTGATTTACAAGCATCAAGTCAAAATGTTTATTTCATTCGGTGAATTTATGCACTGTTTTTGTCAAATCCTCAACCTTTTCTTTTAGAGAAATATTTTCTTTAGCTAATAGCTCATAATCAAGATGTTCTTTTGATTTCGCCAAAGATTTCTTTAATCCATCCTTTAATAGAAAGTTTTTCTTTTTGAGAATGGAATGACTTAAGGTAAGTTTTTCAAAATCTTCAAGTAATTCATCATAAAAATTAAGCAATTCATCGTAAGAGGATTTTTTTGTACTTACCTCGTCTTCGATGGCAATGAAGCACATGTTGGCAACGTCGTTTTGATCATCTCTTTCATTTTGCTCTTCATCATCACTATCATCCCAAGTAGCTTGAAATGCCTTTTTCTTGAGCTCTTTCTTTTGTTTGGGTACTTCGTTCTTTTGTGACCGGGTTTGTCACATTCATAACAAATGATTTTCTTATTTTTCTCTTCCCTTTTGTCATTTCTTCTTTGAAACCTTTTGTTGTTTCGGAAGTCTCTTCATTTCTTGACAAGAAGTACTAGATCATCAAGCTCTTCATCGTTCATGTTGCTTGTTGATGGTTTTTCATTCATTGCCGATTTTAGAGCAATTTGTTTCTTGGGAGCTTCTTTTGATTCTTCTTTGCTTTTCCTTATCTTTTCTTTGATTTCGCCATTGTTGAGCTTATAAGTGATCAATGTCCCATATAATTCTTCTAAAGGATATGAGTTGACATCCTTTGTGTTTTTAATGAGCATCCGTATGGGGGTCCATTCCTCCGAAAGAGACCTAAACATTTTGCTCACAAGTTCACCGTTAGAATACTTTCGATCAAAGTCTTTTAGGCTATTCACAGATCGGTAAAGTGAGTAATCATATCAACAATGGGCTCATCTTGTTTCATAAAGAAGTTTTCAAATTCTTTAACCAACATATTTATTTTTGTTTCTTTAGTTGGTTCCAACACGAGTTACTTCAAGAGCATGCCAAATTTCATGAGCCGAATCACATGTACTAATTCTATTAAATTCATTTTTATCTAGAGCATAATAAAGCATGTTCTTGACTTTAGCATTTAAAGATAATTTTCTCATATCTTCTTCATCATAGCCTTCTCTAGATATAGGAATACTTTGATCGTGTTTGCCATCAATTTTAATAGTTTTTGTGGGCACAAATGGACCAAATTCAATGATTTCCCAAACATTATAATCAATATATTGAACATAAATCATCATTCTAGTCTTCCAATAATTATAATTTGTGCCATCAAAGATAGGGGGTCGGTTTGTAGAGTATCCCTCAAGATTTTGAAAACCGGTGTTAGCCATAACTCAAGATTGTGAAATCTTAAAAGAGTGAGTACCGAGCTCTGATACCACTTGAAAGCCCAAGACTGGCTAACCAAGATGGGGTGAATTGATTTTTAAAACTTTTTTGATAACAATATAAGATTTAAAACTAAAGTTCCCACAAATGATAATAGAACAATTCAAGTGCAAATAGATGCGTAGGTAATAGAAATAATTTTGCACAAAATAATAGAGAATGCAAACGATATAATATGGAGATTTGATCAAACGCAATGATCTACGTCCCTCGTTACCGAGCTCTTCGTCATGGACAATGACTTTTTCACTATGTTGATTGACTTGTGGTGCAATCCAACCCTTTCCAAAGCTTCCGATAACTTACAACCAAGGTGCACCGATCCTTTTACAATGTTGAGCTTTTTGGAACCTCAGCAAGACCCACAACTCAAAAATGAATATAAAAGTGAAAACTTCTCTTCTTGATGAATGATAGAATCAAGGTTTGATAACAAGAAGATAAGAGGCAAACACTTCTATAAATGGCAATGAGTTTAGCTCAAAGTGTTGATATGAAAAACTTTTTGATGAACAAAGGATTTTCACGAATTCAATCCCTCAAAAGTTTTTCAAGAATTTAATGTTATTGATCTTCTTAAAGATGAAAAAAATAAGGTAGTTGAGATCAATAAAAATCTCACTTTAATGCTCAAGAATCGTTTTTTTTACAAATGTAGGAATAGTGAGGTATTTATAGAACTCAAAATGGCTAAGAATTATGTCCATCCAGACAAGGGATCCGGACGTCCGGATGAGCTAGCCATTAGAAAAGTACAGCGGTAAGAAAATTGACCGTTGCTTATCTGGACGTCCGGTTGGCAAGTTTTTCCCATCGGATTGTATTTTTCATGATGATTTAATCAATGTAGGTATATTTTGAAGAATAGCCTTATCCAATCTTTTCAAGGAGAGTGATTTATAAGTTCATTCATTTTATAAAAGTATTTACTCCTTTGAAAAACGATTTTATGCAATACCTTTAATGTCTTTGAAAAAAATATGATTTTCTTATGCAAAAAAGATTTGCTTTGAGCTACTAAACATTTCATGGCCAAGTAACGAAGCATTTTACCTTTACATGTATTTGATGTATTAAAAATTAATGTCTCTATATATGTCTTGTTTCTTCATGAGCTCTTTTGCTTTCAATGGTTTGCCAAGTTGTTTACACACGGATTGTCTATTTACGAATCTCACGATCTTGATCTTTTGTGCCTTTATCCTTGATAGCATTCACGATTGCTCTAAACGACACTGAAATACAATTTGTTAGATTTAAAAGTGATTTGTTTGTAATAATCAAAATAGAAAAGTCAACCATAGGTCAACACAGTGGACATTCGAAGCTTGATTTTCGTGAAAGCTTTTGCGGCAGCGGGAGTCTATGCAAAGGTCTTGGCCTTAAGACATTCCATGATTGGGGCCATAATGGAGCTAAAATCTTGAACAAAATGTTGATAAAACGCTGCTAGACCATGGAACTTCTTATGTCAAAGAAGGATTGAGGCGTAGGCCAATTTTGGATTGCTTTCACTTTGGTGGGATCTGCAGGAACTCCTTTGGAGGAGATAATAAAACCCAAGAATATGGTTTGGGGCTTACTTAAAGAACACTTATCCAAATTAATGTAGAGTTGGTCACGTTGTAATACCTTTAGTACTTGTCGAATGTGGGTTTTGTGGTCTGCTTGGGATTGACTGAAGATCAGGATGTCGTCGAAGTAGACCACCATGAACCTTCCCAGGAACGGCTTTAGAGATTAAGTCATTACTCGCATAAAAGTGCTTGGAGCATATGTTAAACTGAATGGCATAACTAACCATTCGTAGAGTCCTTCATTTGTCTTGAAAGCGATCTTCCATTCATCGCCTGGTCGCACACAAATTTGGTGATATCCGCTGCGTAGGTCAAGTTTAGTAAAAATGGTGGCTCCTCCAAGTTGATCCAGCATATCGTCTAATCGAGGGATGGGAAACCTGTATTTTACAGTAATTTTGTTTACCGCACGGCTGTCAATGCATATCCTCCAACTGCCGTCTTTTATGGGCGTGAGCAAAGCCGGAACAACGTATGGACTAAAGCTCTCTTGGATAAACCCTTGTCCAGTAGTTGTTGTACCTATCATTGTAATTCCTCATTCTCTATATGGCTCATGCGATAGTGATGAAGGTTGGGCAAAGTTGAGCCGGGAACCAAGATGATGGGATGTTAAATGTCTCGTAATGGAGGGAGTCTGTTTGGTAATTCTACGGGCATAAGCACCTTAAATTCTTGAAGGATGGCATTAATTTCTGCAGGCACTTTTCCATCGAACTCTTTTGGAGATCTACTGATCAACATGTAGATTATGGGTTCTGTTTGGATCTCTTTTGTAAATGCTCGCAAAGTAAGGATAGAAGTAGACTCTGTGGGCTTGTCAAACTCCGAAATGGAAAGTGGTTCCAGAAGAAACTTCCTATTCTGAATTTTAAAGGTATATATGTTGGCAAATCCATCATAAATAACCTTCCGATCATATAGCCACGGCTTCCCCAAAAGCAAATGATAGACAGTCATCGGAAAAACATCACACCAAACAGCTTCTGAATAATTGCTTTACAGTGAGAAGTTGATGAGGCATCAAGAGGTCACTGGCACAGAGCTCGAATCGTTGATCCAACTGACTTTATAGGGGGTGGGATGAATCTTTTGTTTAATTTGTTGTCGATCGACCAATTTCTTTGATACTACGTTTATTCCACTTCCATTGTCAATTATAACATTCAACGATCCTTTTCCATAATTCACTCGAGTGTGAAAGATGTTAGTGCGCCTCTAATCATGACTTGCTTGTTTTTCAATGTGTTGTTGACTGGTTAGAACTCGTTGAATAACACAGAGGAGAAGGTATTGTTGGAAGATAGAGCCTCAGCTGGAAAGGAAGATAGAGCCTCAGCTGGAAAGAAGCAAGGGATGAAGCTACTGGAAGATAAAGCACAAGCTAGGAAGAATCGTGAGCTGAATAGGACTGAAGAATCTAAGGAGCTAACGGCCTAATCATCTATTCCTGCTCCACCAGCTGCTGATCGTGCAAATGGAAGATGCTAGAAGATTTGATATTGCATAAAACGTTTGCTTTGCACATGGTTTCTGTTAGGAAAATATTCTTTCATTGTTTGTAACTGATTTTGTCCTTTTGCTATCCTATTGTTTATATATTGCACCTTGTACCTTGTAAACATAATTAAGAAGAATTCAAGAAAGAATTTCACAGAATATACAACAAGTTTTGTCTCAGATTTTACATGGTATCAGAGCCTATAGCTGAATCAGAAAATCAATCATCAAACCTTCCACAAAACCTTCCACAAAACACTGACCAAAATGAAAATATGGCAGCTCATGATCCAACTCATTTCAGTAGCCCATACTACATTGGAAGCAATGACGGTACTGGATCTATTCTGGTTACCCATACACTTGATGCAAACAATTATCACTCATGGGCGAGGTCGATAAAAAGGGCTCTCAGAATAAAGAACAAGCTGGGATTTGTTGATGGGAGCATTCAAGAACCTCAGGAAGCTAATGACCCACTGATAGAGCACTGGCTTCGGTGCAATGATATTGTAATTACCTGGCTCCAAAACACCATGGCTGTGGACATCAAATGTAGCACTACGTATGCTGAAACAGCCTATCAGCTATGGCAAGAATTGGAGCAGCGTTTTGCACATCAAAATGCACCCAGAATTTTCGAGATTAAGCAAGCTATCACTGTTTTATCGCAAAACCAGGATGCTGTGAGTATGTATTTTTCTAAATTCAAAACTTTGCTTGATGAGCTAATGAACTACGAGTCAGTCCCTAATTGTACATGTGGGGGCTTAAAGACTGTAGTTGAAAATCAAAATCGAGATTGGGTAATGAAGTTCTTGATGGGGCTAGATGATTCCTACAAAGCCATTAAGGCACAGGTTCTCTTAAACAAGCCGTTTCCCTCTTTGAATGAAGTATATTCTATGATCCAGCAAGAGGAGAAGAGAAGGCAGATATCAAATGATAGTGCCATCAATGAAACAATGGCACTACTGGCAAGAGGAAATGTCAAGGATAATGGCAGACAGAATTCCTTTTCACAGAGGAAGGATAGATACTATTGCACTTTTTGCAAAGTAGCAGGCCATTCACTTGAAAGATGCCTGAAGGACCCAAACAAACCTATATGCTCCCATTGTAAGATGCCATGCCATACTGCAAACAAGTGCTTCAAGCTACATGGATACCCATCGGGTCGCAGGTATGAGGAGAAGGGTAGATACACACCAACAGCAAATCAGGCATCCCTTTGCCTACCCGTAAATCAGGAGCAGAAGAGTAACAAGGCTAATGTGTCTCTCACTCAAGAGGAATATTCTCACTTAATGGCTATGATCAAATCATCAGGAAATCAAAACATGGTCACTTCATCAAACCAGGTTCAAAATAATGTCGCCTCAGATTCGGATAATGCCTTTCCAAAAATTTCTGGTATATCACTTCTTTCATCTGTTTTTAATACTACAAAACCCAATAATTCTGCAATTCCTTGGATTTTGGATACAGGGGCAACAGATCATATGATCTGCAGCCCATCTTTTCTTTCTTCTATCAAATCTAAAGCTAATTGCTCAGTTAGCTTACCAAATGGGGTTACTGTCCCAGTAACTTGTGTTGGAACTGCACATGTCATAGATAGATTGGTTCTCCAGGATGTGCTATGTGTTCCCTCATTTTCCTTCAACCTTATATCTGTTAAGAAACTCACTCAAGCACTAAACAGTTGTGTTATTTTTCTCCCTGATGCCTGCTTTATACAGGACCTTTCGACTTGGACAACGACTAGAATGGGTGAAGCAAAATGTGGCCTTTATCAAGTCCTCCCTTCAGCAGTCTCACCTATGGCCCTTCAAGAAACCTTGAGTCATCTGACCAGCATACGTCCTTTTACAGCTTCTGCTATCAACCATGATAAAGAGTTCGACATTTGGCATTACAGAATGGGGCACCCTTCCTGTTCTGCACTTGCTCTTGAAGACTCTATACCTAATTTAGCTTCGTATAATAAGCCTTACTCTGTATGCCCTTTGGCTAAACTTCATAGACTCCCATTTCCTGTTAGTCAGCACAAGTCTGAACATTGTTTCGATTTAATACACTGTGATATATGGGGGCCTTGCAATGAGACTAGCTATGATGGATCACGTTATTTCTTAACCATAGTAGATGATCTTAGTAGGTGCACCTGGATATACATGCTAAAACTAAAATCTGAAGCCACCAGTGCTTTACAAAATTTTTACAAGCTAATAGAGACTCAATTTCAAAGCAAAATCAATGTGATAAGAAGTGACAATGGAGCAGAGTTTATTATGAAACAATTCTATCTAGAAAATGGAGTGATTCATCAAAGAACCTGTGTTGAAACCCCTCAAAAAATGCTATTGTTGAGAGGAAACATCAGCATATACTAAACGTTGCAAGAGCCCTAAGATTTCAGAGTGGGATTCCATTGAAATATTGAAGTGACTGTGTCTTAACCGCTGTTTATTTGATCAACAGAACACCCACAGTTCTTCTGCACAATAGGAGTCCTTTTGAAGTGCTATTTCAAACTAAACCCGTATACTCCCATCTAAAGGTGTTTGGATGCCTAGCATATTCCACAACACTTGCCAATGGTAGACATAAATTTGACCCTAGAGCAAGAAGATGCATTTTTCTAGGATATCCATTCAGCATTAAGGGTTACAAGCTACTAGATTTAGACACAAAAGGGGTGTTCATATCAAGGAATGGTATATTCCATGAAGCTGTTTTTCCATACAAAGAGACCAAAACCACCAATAA
Source organism: Fraxinus excelsior (assembly GCA_019097785.1). Lineage (NCBI taxonomy): Eukaryota > Viridiplantae > Streptophyta > Magnoliopsida > Lamiales > Oleaceae > Fraxinus > Fraxinus excelsior. Next base: position 22,598,938 of record CM032628.1, read on the forward strand.
ACACATTCTACCTGACCCTACCAATCTGTGTTTCCCTCAAAATCCTATTATTTCTAACCTCATTGATTCCTACAAAGAGGGAGAGGATCAAACTGATCAACCTTCTAATTCTACAGAGTCTATGGAACATTTTTATACTGATGATCCTCAAATAGATTCTACTCCACAGCAAACAAACCAATATCCATCTGACAGTAATCAAACCATACCTCATTTGCCTAGGAGGTCTACTAGGAATCGAAGAACTCCTGCAAAGCTACATGATTTTATATGTCAACAAGCCAGTTTGCATCCTCCATTCCAGGCATTGAACAAAAACTCAGGTGCTGTGCTCTCAGGTAATCCTTATCTTCTCAATTCTACTGTGTCATATAAAAAACTATGTGCACCTCATAAAGCTTTTATATCATCTGTTACTACACATAATGACCTAAGAACATACCAAAAGGCTATCAAATTTCCTGAATAGTGTGAAGCTATGAAGAGTGAGATTAAAGCCCTTGAGTTGAATGACACATGGGTTGTGGTGGATCTGCCAATCAACAAGAAGGCAATAGGCTGTAGATGGGTTTACAAAGTAAAGTTCAATACGGATGGTAGTGTGGAAAGACACAAAGCCAGATTAGTGGCAAAGGGATACACCCAGCAAGAAGGCTTAGATTATCATGAAACCTTCTCGCTTGTAGCAAAACTTGCACTGTAAGGAGCCTACTTGCTGTTGCAGCCATAAAAGGATGGTTCATGTACCAGTTAGATGTGAACAATGCGTTCTTACATGGAGACTTAGATGAAGAGGTGTATATGGAGTTACCTCCAAGGTATGACAGTAATTATGGATCAAAAGTATGCAAACTTCGCAAAAGCTTGTATGGACTCAAACAAGCTTCGAGACAATGGTATGCAAAACTGTCCAATTTTATTCTTCAACATGGGTTTACTCAGTCCAAAGCTGATTACAGCTTATTTGTTAGATCCACTCAAGATTCATTCGTTGCGGTTTTAGTGTATGTGGATGATATAATTGTAGCTGGAAATTGTTTGGAGGCCATAAATGGTATCAAAACAGCACTTGATATTGAATTCAAAATCAAGGATTTAGGAAAACTAAAGTACTTTCTTGGTATTGAAGTTGCTAGATCGAAGGAGGGGATACACATTTGCGAAAGGAAGTATTCTCTGGATATTCTGGCGGATTCTGGAACCGTAGGATCAACCCTAGCAAAAGTGACACTTGATCAAAACATCAAACTATCCAGAGAAGAATGAGAAGAGCTTGGTGATCCTTCCATCTACAGACGACTTATTGGACGCCTATTATATTTGACTATAACTAGGCCAGACATATCCTATTCAGTTCAACTCCTGAGCCAATACGTGGAGAGGCCAAGATTACCTCATCTCAATGCAGCACATAAGGTGTTAAGATACCTTAAAAGAGCCCCAGGACAGGGGTTATTTTACTCATCCACTACTGAACTCCAGTTAAAATGATATTCAGACTCAGATTGGGGAAACTGCCCGGATACTAGAAGATCAGTCACAGGCTACTGTGTTTTTATTGGATCATCCTTAGTGTCCTGGAAATCGAAGAAACAGAATGTGGTGTCAAGGTCATCTTCAAAAGCAGAATATAGAGCCATGGCTAATGTTTGCTATGAGTTAACTTGGCAGAGATATCTCTTTAAGGATTTGAAAATTCAGCACACTCAAGTAACCAACCTGTACTGTGATAATAAGTCAGCCATCTACATTGCCACGAATCCTATCTTTCATGAGAGAACCAAACATATAGAGATAGATTGTCATCTCATCAGGGACAAAATACAAACTGGAGAGATAGCCACTTATCATGTGCACACAGGTTCACAGGTTGCAGACATTTTAACTAAGGCGCTAAATTCTACAAGCTTCTATCTTCATATGATCAAGATGGAAATATCAAATATATACTCTCCATCTTGCGGGGGGCTGTTGGAAGATAGAGCCTCAGCTGGAAAGGAAGATAGAGCCTCAACTGGAAAGAAGCAAGAGATGAAGCTGCTGGAAGATAAAGCACGAGCTAGGAAGAATCGTGAGCTGAATAGGACTGAAGAATCTAAGGAGCTGGCGGCCTAATCATCTATTCCTACTCCACCAGCTGCTGATCGTGCAAATGGAAGATGCTAGAAGATTTGATATTGCATAAAACGTTTGCCTTTGCACATGGTTTCTGTTAGGAAAATATTCTTTCATTGTTTGTAACTGATTTTGTCCTTTTGCTATCCTATTGTGTATATATTGCACCTTGTACCTTGTAAACATAATTAAGAAGAATTCAAGAAAGAATTTCACAGAATATACAACAAGTTTTGTCTCAGATTTTACAGGTATGCTGCATGAAGATGCTCCTCTTCAACTATGTCCAGACTCTGCTCGAAATCATCAGTCCCTGTTTTCCATTCGTCCACCATAGCTAGATCTTTTTCCCTAATAAAAGCCACTCTTCGCTCTTTTGTTGGACAAACAGCTACAAAATAGCCATAGCCCTGACACTTATAGCATTGAGGGCCTTTTTCGGTGATCTTGGATTTTCCTTTGCTATCACCTACTCTATTGCTTTGTGTTGAATTCAGATTAGATTTTGGGCTTGGACTTGAAGAGTAACACGTCATACTTGTATCTGAGGCATGGTGGCGTCGGATTCCTCCTGATTGGAGTTGTTTCTCTAGCTGCAAAGCTAACTGATAGGCTTCCTCCATGTAATAGATTCGAGCTGTGAGCATTTCTTTTTACAACTCAGTTTTCATTCCAGTTATATAGCGAGCTAACGTTTGGGCCTCAGTTTCCACAACCCCACTTCGTACGGTGAGTTCATGGAAGTGGGGTTATGGAAACCAGTCGAAGTAGTCTTCAAGGGCTATGATCCAATCATGGAAAGCATCAGGATTAAGTTTTCCAATAAAATCTGAAACTTCTACCTTCATTCTTTTGGTTACTTCATCCAGAGACTGTATGATTTCTTGGTTCCCATGTGTGATTTTGCAGGTTGGTAGGTGTTTGTGTTAGGTTTGTGTTGGTGTTTTGGCTGGGGTTCGGGTTGGACGGGTTGGGATTGTTGGAGCTTTGTTCCACGATGTTATAGACAAGGCCACTTCTAGTCTTGAAGACAATGGTTCGGATTAAGCCCTGCTTTGATACCAAGTTGGTCTCTGCAATATGACAAGAACAAATTTCAGAAATTCAATATAACTCTAACTTCTGAAAGGGTTGGAAATCACTTCCACGTGTAATGGAATCACTCCAAGACTAAATAATTTGGATTTTCAAGACTGTTTTTTCATTAAACAATCGAATGATTTAAATAGATGATTACAAATAACTAACTGACCCACTAACAAGCATGAACTAAACCATGAACTAAACCTAAATTGCAGAACAACCCACGTACAATAAGACCCATGTAATCAACTGAGATAATGGAGTTTGTGGGAGAAATAATCTGTAATTAAAAATAAAATCGAAGATAAATTCCACTTGTATGTACAAAGTTAAAAGTCAGCTGCCTATTTATCTAGAAGCTCCAACAGGTTCTAAGTGGTCTCCAAGTAGAGAGAGAGAGGATTTAGTTTTGCATCAAAAAATGACAGAAGGTTGACAGGTGTACGTGGCAGTAGATTATTGAATGAAAAGATTAACTATATTTTAAACTCTTCAATAATAGAATGTCATGTGACATAATGTTAAGGCATTTGCACTGTAGCATGATTGAATAACAATTATAGAATCCACTAAAATTGCCCCTCGACCCAAAATCAAAATGTGCACCTTGAGTCCAAATTCAAAATTTGCAATCCAAGTCCACAGCAGCAAAAATTGCACCCAAGGTTCCTTGCAATTCCAAAATGGCAACTAAAGGGCCAATCTCCTCCAAGAAACAAAACCTTTAATCCTGCAATAGCTGGACTTTCAAACAACCCGCTCCGACAATACATAGTAGACTAGTGTTGCACTCAGGTGCAATTCCAAAATTGCTGCCGAAGTCCCAATTTCCTCTAAGAAAAAAAAACCTTAATCCCATCGTTGTTGAACCTTCCAACAACGTGCTCTGGCCATGGCAATACATTGTAAACTAGTGTTACCTCAGTAGTATCGGGTCACTGAATCTAGCACAATCTAAACAGATCTTTGCTCGTTCTGCATGACCTAATCTACGCAACATGTACCATAGCCACTAGCGCCTGATTGCGCAACTGACGTTGTGCATGATTTCATTGTGTTATACAAATATTATAATTATTTGTTGTTCAAATTTTGGGTTCAAATATGAATGAATTAATGATGAAATTGGAAGACAATGTTGGATGAAATTGGAAGTTAATGTTGGGCTATTTCTGCTTAACCATGCATAAGAACATGCCAAATGGCTATGTGTACACAAGAAGTTGTTTGCAGGAAATTTAAACAATTTTGCTTCTACTACGCAAGGATATTTAAAAAAATTTAGCCATTTGGCCGGTTTTTCTTTTGAATTTCTGGTGCCTTTTGGTGGAAAGTTCTCAACTTTTCACGAATAATGGAATCTTTTTGTGATATAATGTTAGAAATCTATAAATATGTCATAGATTTCCAATTCCAAACATAAATAAAACAACAAAATATTTCGTCATTTATTTCTACAATTAATTTTTACATTCTAATACATATTTAAACCCTTTTAAAGTTTTTAACAAGTTCAATTAGAAAGAATCATTTTTGCTTTTGTGTTTTTTTCTTGAAGGTCTGTCAATCTTCTAAACTGTTTGTCGAAAATCCTAAAGGCATACTAGAGGAGACAAATTTTGTTTTTAGGACAACGTATCACATACGTGTTCGAGCCTTATTCTTCATTTTTTGTTTCCATCTTCTTTTTCGCTTAGATATTTCCAACACATTTTCCTATCAATTCCATGCAAGTGCTTCACGCCCCGGCCATGACTTCTATCTATGACGGTGTTCACATCCCAACACAATAATGTGGACGGAGGAAATTTTGGGTATTAAGATGCATTTTTTCATTTCCAAAAATCATTTCAAAAATAGTATAAAACAATTTTATACAAATTAAAAACTACAAACAATTATACAACTATATTTCAATTTCATAAGTTATTCTTGTGGTAAAGCCATAAAAAATTCTATTAAACAACAAAATTGTCTCTAATACCACAATATTTACTTAACAATGGTGTATTCAATTGAGACTTTAAAAAATTTTCTGAGATTTAAAAAGTTTAAGAGTATTCAATATAGACTTTTAAGACTCTCTAACGGTATTGGTATATTCAATTGAGCCTTTTATAGACTTTTAAACTTTTTAGAAGTCACAATGTATTCAATCAAGACTTTTTAGAAGTCTCTATAAGTCCTATGATATTCAAGCTATTAATTTATTTTTAAAGACTTTTATAAAAATCTTTATGGTACTAATTTTTAAGTAGAAAGTACTAAAATAAAATTTCAAAATTTTATGTCTCATTCATCACAAGAATTTGGAATACTTTCAGACACAAGAAAATAATATGTATTTTTTTTAATATCTCTCTCTTTTCCCTTCTATGAATATTAGACTCATAATTAAAAATTATTTTTTTCTGCTGGTTATATTTGTTTCCATTTTTCTTTATTCCCCCTCTTATTTTTTCTGTATTTTCTAGACAAGATGAAATTGTAACTAAAGATTCGTATAACATTCTTCTTTTTCATTATTTTTTATGAAAAACATATATTTGTTATTAGAAGTTATAAAATTTTATATAAAAAAGACTAATTTATAATTAAATTTAAATATGTTGATTTTTTGTTTACTCTTTAAAGTTATATCATATTGTTAATACTGTATTTTTATTTTTTTTTATTTTTTTATGAAAGTATATATCCCCGTTTGGCACCCATTTTTTTCCCATTCTCATTCTTTTTCTCTTTCTTCATTTCAACCTATCAATAAAATAATATTACACATAAACCTAAAAATTCTCCTTACTTTTTAACTACACATTCTTCCATCAATCACTATTCAAAAATACATTTTTCTACTAAAATAGGTGTCAAACACCCCCATATTAGTTTTAGTTAAGGTGACTAAAATTTTTATTCTTTAAAAAAAATTGTTATATGGGGAGGTGAAAGTGAATTGTGGGAACCATCACCTCGTACATGAGAATTTTAGACTATTGTCCTAGATCCACATGAATTCAATTTTAAATGAAAGTCTTCAAGAATCTTTTGAATTATACAATAGTTTTTAAAAGTTTTGAAATGAAAGTCTATAGAAATCTACGAAATATTTCCATTAATTCCATAAAAAGTCCACGAAATTCACAAAAATCATCACTTAGAAAAGTTCATAAAAGTTTTCAAAAGTCTCGATTGTATACATCCCTCTAAAAGGGCACATTGAAATTTAAATAGGTTTCAATATTCAAAAGTTGTATTACTTTTGTGTATAGGTAGAATATGTTATGGGTAGTATACTTTTGACGATTTCCACAAGTAAGGATGATTTTTTTTTTTCAATTTGATTTATCATGATTTTAGCATACCACAGTTGTTCAAATATTTAGCCTCTAATAAAAATACACATGACGAGAACAAATTGAAACTATGGGTTTAATTTTGAAATTACGTTTTGTTGACATATGGTTGATTCCATCCTTAATATTTTGATTATAACAAACAAGATTAATATTGTTTCTAACAATTGGTTTTGAGTGAAAGTTCAATGATAAAATCTATCAAGTATTGTCAAAATCAACACATCACAAATCGGATTCGAAATGAAGATCAAATTGAAAGTTAAGCATTCAAGTCAAATCTTTCGAGATGATAGCGATTTGCATGCGAAGATCGAATTGGAACTTAAACATTCACAAAAAATGAAAATCGAGATACAAGTCAAAAGAATGACAAAGTCAAGACGATTAGACATTGTACAATCATATGTAAAGGTAAAACATTTTAGTACTTGACAATGAGTCGTGACAAGCTCATAATCGGTTTTACGCACAAAAAATCATGATACAAAAATGTTTTCATAAATATTATTTTTCAAAAGTAAAAATCTCAAACTTATATTTGAAAATTGTCACAATGATTGAGGAGTTTTTGTATGCAAATAATTATAAGAGATGTAATAAATAACAATGAAAATTAAATTAACGAAAATAATCAAAAGACTAACATTGGTCCAAGTCAATATCAATCTTCGAAAATTCACAATTGATCATAGATGCAAAGATAATTCAATTCATATTTTGAATATTCATCGTTGAAATTATTTTCCTATCTCTCCTTATTTTTAGTTAGTTAGAAATCAGTGTTCTAATTAACCCTAATAATTAAATAACCCCAGACCAGCGCTCAAAATTCAATTTAATAACAGCTTTACACAATGGAGAAATTGTTGAACTAGATAACACAAACACCAACGATTACATTCAATCTATTTAAACATTTTTCTTAAGATTTAATAACTTCTATTGCAGAAAATCATCAAATCTTAGTGTTTCACAAGTTAAAGGAATCAAACAATTACGGATTTGATATTTAACTTAGCGGTAGATTGTAATGAATAATAAACTAGTAGGCCTCCTAGCAATTAAACATAACAATCATGGAAATAAGTGCAGAAGAATATTCAATACTCAAGAACATGAATTAAATTAAGAAAAACCATTTAGATCTCACTATATGTGGTTCCGAGGCTTCAATCTCCTTCGACCAAGTGTAAAAGTTTAGTTACAATTCATGAATCTAAGAGGAAAATATAGAAGAATAAAGTTGGGAGGCGTTCTCTCCATTCTAGTTGTGTTCTAGGGTTTAAATGTCGTGGAAAATTAGGTTTCCATACGTGTTTCAATCAAATAAGGAAATAGGAAAAAATTCGTGTTTTGGCTTGAGGTGCGAGCCTTAGGCTTTTTCCAAGCCTTAGGCGAGCCTTTTTAGGTCTGGGCGCGCGTCTTTCCTGCAGGTGATGGCGCACGCCTCACCTTATTTTCGGTAACCGAACAACTCTCAGTATTTTTATCATAACTTTCTCTTTCGATGTCCGATCGAGGTGATTCAAGATGCATTAGAAGGTTAACTAAAGGGCTACAAAGTTTCTTCAGAAACTATCTTCGAATTCGATTTTATTTTCTATGTCAAAAACCTGTCTCAATATGAGGTTGAAAATTAATGCAAAACTTTTTAACTTGAAAGTTGATATGTGATAATGTATTGGCTATATTTAATCCCTTTGACTCCTTTCTTCATCCAATTGACCTCTAACACTCTCGAATCTTCATCCCAAGGTTATAAACAAGGTTATAGTATTTGTTCTTTAGTCCCTGAACTTTCATTTCATTTCACTTTGGTCTCTTTCACTTATTTCTTCCAAATTACGCCATATCCACAAAATTGCCACCTAAATCAAAATATGAGCGTAATGAGTACATTTTGGCACAAAATAAACATACGAGCGCATAAAATAAGGAGGGAAAAATATGCATTTTACATTCCACTAGCTCTATGGCTTGGGTAAAGACATTATTTTTCCAGTTTAAAGCTTGTAATGTGAGTTTATACAAAGAAAAGGCAATAAGGCGCAAAGGGGCTCAACAATGGAAAATTCAATTATAGGGTCAGCTATTTGGCTAATGAGGCTCATTTATGTAACAAAGATGACTTTAATCATGTTCGTGCATACATGTGTCAATGTGATCTTGAAAAGAATCAAGACAAGTTCTAGAGAAACAAAACCATGGAAGAATATCACACATGAAAAGAATAATGAGACTATCATTGATGTATCAGTCTAAAGGCTCAAAAATCTCACCGACTTTTGTCTACAAAATTTAGTTACTACCATCCTCAAAGAAAATAACTCCACTAATCAACTCTAAGTTGGAGGATTATTCATTCAATCATATTACGAGTTCTTCAAAAGCCTAATTAATTCTAGCAAATAGCATACACAACCAAAAATAATCATTTAACTCTCAACTCATTTTCCTAAAAAATCATGCAAAAAGTATTGAAATTAAACTCACTCAAAATTGAAATGCCATAAATCTAAATCAACATTTAAAACTTACATTGTCCCCAATGTAAGGTCCAATGCAATAAAAAAATGGAATGCGAAAAATAAAAATAAAAAGATAAAGGAACGAACTCCCTTTGGGTTGCCTCACAAGTAGTGCCTTTGTTTATTATCTTTGACTCGACTCAATATTTTCTTATTTAGCTCGGGTCTATAATGGTTAGCTTCGATCTTCCTTGTGGTGTACCAAGTCCAATGGGAATAATAATTGGCAATGTTCATCTACCTCCATGTAATACATACTTGTGGTGACTAGGGTGATGCTTCAAATCTAGAGTGGAAGTTTGCAAAACAGAAAGTAGAGCCCTCTCATTAGAAACTGGTAATATAAAACAAGAACTGTTACCTGACTTTGGAAGAGCATTTAATGCTGTCAGAGTTCTTTGTAACTCAATATTTAAGGCCAGCTCCTCTTTTTCCTTTCCAAGATACTCAATATTGACAGCTTCCTATTCTTTTTCAGCAACAAATTCAAAAACATCATGTGCTAAATGATCAATCACATCAATAAAATGAACATGATTATTATTACACGGATATTGCATGGAATCATAGATATTAAGTTTAATGATCTTGTCATCAAATTCCATGGTCAATGTGCTATTATTAAAATCCATTTTAGTTTTGGATGTCCTTAAGAACGGTCTTCCTGACAAGATAGGGGTAATATGATTACTATTACCCATGTCAAGCACATAAAAATCAACAGAAAAAACTAGCTCATTAATTTTCATGAGAACATCATCAACTATCCCCTTAGGATAGACATTAGATTTATCAGCTAGTTGAATTACTACACCATTTTCATTTAAAGGTCCAAGTTTCAAAGAATTGTATACAAAATATGGCATGACATTAATAGATGCTCCTGAATCCATCATGGCCTTCTCAAACTTAATGTTGCCTATCATGCACGGGATAGTAAATATACATGGATCCGTGCACTTTGCAGGAAGTTTCTCTTGAATTATTGCATATACATGTTCTCTAACTTTTATCCTTTCAATTCCCTTCAATTTATGTTTCCTTTTACTTGTGCATAATTGTTTCAAAAATTTAGCATAATGAGACACTTGTTTAAAAAATCTAAAAGTGGAATATTTACCTCACATTTATTAAAAATTTCATGCAACTCAACATGATCTCGTTCATATTTTCTAGATTCTATTAAAGCTTGAGGAAAATGAGGTATTGGTTTATAATCAGAGAGGGATAAAAACTTACGCTCAGTCACCTCAGTGTCATTGGTGACAGTCTTGTTTGCAACCTCTTTTTCTTCATCTTTTTGCTCCAACGGCCTAGGGGATGCCTTTACCAGAATCTCAACCTTTTTACCACTTCTCAAGGTGATCGCACTCACATTTTCTTTTGGATTCACCATTGTTTGAGAGGGTAGTTTTCCCGAACTTTGCACCTCTAGCCGACTGACTGTATTAGCTACTTGACCTATTTGATTTTTCAAACATTGAATGCTAGCCTTGGTCTCTTGTTGAAATTGCAAAATGTTAGTGGCAAGGGATTTAACAATATCTTTTAAAGACACACTAGAGTTAGAAATTTGACCATGTTGTTGTCTAGAGGGTATGGCTGATTATATTGCTGGAGATTCTGTCGATTCTGATTCATAGGTTGATTTACTTGTCGATTCACATAGCTAAGATTTGGACTATCCCTCCATCCTTGGTTGTACGTGTTTGAATATGGATCATAATTCCTCTATGGTTGTCCAGAAAAACTACCGGCTGCATTTACGTATTCAACAGATTCTTTTTGAAGTGTTGGGCACATATCAGTTGGATGGCCTATCAATGAACAAATTTCACATGCCTTCGCTGTTTGCATAGTACCTGCAGCCATTTGACGAACAAGAGTGGTTAGACTCACTATTTGTTGTTCAATGGATGAGACATTTACCTCGTTAACTTGTCTAGAAGGGAGATCAAATCTAGCGCCAAACTGTTGAGAGTTGGTTGCCATGTTTACAATTAAATCCCTCGCTTCCTTGGGAGTTTTATCCACCAAAGTTCCTCCACTTGCAATGTCAATCATGCTCCTTTCTGTGGGTTGAAGACCTTCATAGAAGTATTGGATGATAAGTTGCTCACTGATATGATGATGGGGACAACTTGCACACAATTTCTTGAACCGCTCCCAATACTCATGTAGGGATTCCCTGTGATCTTGTCTGACACCACAAATTTCTTTTCTAATATTTGCTACCCTTGAAGCTGGAAAATACTTCTCTAAAAATAATATCTTCATTCCATCCTATGTGGTAATTCTTCCCGATGGTAGATAATATAGTCAATCCTTAGCCGAATCCTTCAAAGAAAATGGGAAGGCCCTCATGTTGATTTGTTCTTCGGTGACTCCCGTAGGTTTCATACTTGTGCAAACCACATGGAATTCCTTTAGATGTTTGTGTGGATCCTCACCTGCAAGGCCATGAAAAGTGGGCAGAAGATGAATAGCCCAGATTTTAATTCGAAAGTAGTAGCATCATCTACATTAGGAAAAGTAATGCATAAAGGTTGTTGATTCAATGTAGGGCTGCAAGCTCCTTCAAAGTCCTACTTTCGGCCATGGTTCTTTCTCCTTCAAACTCAAAATCACTTGAAAATAGATTGTTGGGGTTGAGATTGCTTTCTTCAAGATTTTGTTGGATGTTATTCATTAACAAGTGCAAAGTTCTCTCAATTTCTGGATCGTACTGCAAATCACTTTGATTAGAAGATCGAGTTATGGTGATAAACAACATAACAAATGAAAAATAAATTTAAAAAAAAGCTAGATTAAGAAAGAAATAAAATTCTATGCTAAAAATTTTAAAAACAATAAAATACCTAAAAACCTAGAAAATTATGATTTTTTTTTTCAAAAATAAAATAAACAACTAAGAAGCACAAAAATAAATTAACACCACTCCTCGGTAACGGCGCCAAAATTTGGTGTGTTGTCGTAGACGCTCAAAAATAGTCCTTGAACCTCTAAAACTAATGTAGTAGTGGAAGTAAGGGTCGATCCCATGAAAAGTGTGTAATTCAGTATTTTATGCTTCGTATAATGATTAGGGGATTTTTGTATGCAAATAATTATAAGTGACGCAATAAATAACAATGAAAATTAAATTAACGAAAACAATCAAAAGACTAACCTTGGTCCAAGTTAATATCCACCTTCGAAAATTCACAATTGATCATAGATACAAAGATAATTCAATTCATATTTTGAATATTCATTGTTGGAATTATTTTCCTATCTCTCCTTATTTTTAGTTAGTTAGAAACCAGCGTTCTAATTAATCCTAATTATTAAATAACCCCAGATCAGTGCTCAAGATTCAATTTAATAACAGCTTTAAACCATAGAAAAATCGATGAACTAGATAACACAAACACCAGCGGTTGCATTCAATCTATTTACACATTATTCTTAAGATTTAATAACCTCTATCTCAGAAAATCATCAAATCCTAGTGTTTCACAAGTTAAATGATTCAAATAATTACGGATTTGATATTTAACTTAGCGGTAGATTGCAATGAATAATAAACTAGTAGGCATCCTAACAATTAAACATAACAATCATGAAAATAAGTGTAAAAGAATATTCAATACTCAAGAACTTGAATTAAATTAAGAAAAACCATTTAGATCTCACAATATGTGGTTCTGAGGCTTCAATCTCATTCGACCAAGTGTAAAAGTTTAGTTACAATTCATGAATATAAGAGAAAAATAGAGAAGAATAAAGTTGGGAGGCGTTCTCTCCGTTCTGGTTGTGTTCTAGGGTTTAAATATCGTGAAAAAATAGGTTTCCATACGTGTTTCAATCAAACAAGGAAACAGGAAAGAATTTGTGTTTTGGTTGAGGCCCGTGACGAGTAGAAACTAGGGCGTGAGCCTTAGCATTTTGCCAAGCCTCAAGCAAGACTTTTTAGGTCTGGGGCGCGCCCCTTTCCTGCAAGCATGGGTGCACGCCTCACCTGATTTTCAGTAGCCGAATAGCTCTCAGTACTTTTGTCATACCTTTCTCTTTCGATGTCATGTTGATTTGATTCAAGATGCCCTAGAAAGCTAACTCAAAGTTCTACAACTTTACTTCAGAAACCATCTTTGAATTCGATTGTTTTCCATGTCAAAAACCAGTCTCCATATGAGATTGAAAATCGATGCAAAACCTTTTAGCTTGAAAGTTGATATGTGATAATGTATTGGCTATATTTCATCACTTTGACTTATTTCTTCATCCAATTAACCTTTAACACTCTCGAATCTTTATCCCAAGTTTAGAAAGAAGTTTATAGTATTTGCTATTTAGTCCCTGAACTTTCATTTCCTTTCACTTTGGTCATTTTTCACCTATTTCTTCCAAGTTACGCCATATCAACAGAATTGCCACCTAAATCAAAATGAGTGTAATGAGTACATTTTGGCATAAGATAAATATACGAGTGCATAAAATAATGAGGGAAAAATATGCATTTTACATTCCTATCACCTACTTCTCTTCTTGTGCTAAACTTTGAATTTATCATTTATTATTAAGAACAGAAGATTTCATTTGTAAAATTTATTTGAATTGTGGGTCGTGTTGAAGTCATTTAAAGATCAACATTGTATAAGGATCTGTTCTCCTTATTGTAAGTCACCGTATGGGTTATATTGAGGTCCCGTAAAGCTCAATAGTGTGGGTCGTGTTGAGGTCCCGTAAAGCTCAACATTGTATAAGGATCAGTGCTATTTGCTTATAAGTCATCGGAAGCGTTGTAAGGGGTTGGATTGCACCATAAGTCAATTAATAAAGTGGAAAAGACCTTGCTCATGCTGGAGAGCTTGGTAACGGGAGACATAGATCATTGCATTGGACCGAACCTCTACAACTATACCGTTTGTACTCTCTATCCCTTATACTTAACGCTTTTACTTTGTGCAAATTACAATGTTTCACTTATTTGCCTACTTACGTTTAGTTATCATCGTTTATTTGCACTCATTATTTGACTAATCAACTTTCTTGAACTTGCTTATATTAACGTGTTTTTAACTTACGTAATTTTAGTTCATTTGTGACACCCCGTACTTAAGCTTCTAGTGTCACGTACTAAACATAATAACCTCTACCCTTGTTACATGAAAATTTTTAAAGAAATTTGAAATATATATATTGGAAACTTATTTTCAACTTATAGTAGAATATCTCTGTAAAGTTTAATGGCTAGCAGAAGTACATGTTGACTTAAAATTATTCTTTACATATGTGAAATCTACGCAATCACGGCTGGTTGGGGCATCCAGTTTAAACATTTTTATAAAATTCATTCCAACTCCATTTTCTATGAAATATGTCGCATTAGATATATGTTTTCAAGTAGTTTCCTATGTTAAAATATGAGAAATTTCAAAGATCATGTGATATAGACCTTTTACCAAAAACAATGAGGTACTGCACAGAAACTTCAGATTTACCTTTCCACACTTCAAAATTTATATCTTGTGCCACACATATTCAAATTGAGTGATTTTTGTGCTCATGTAAAGAAGACTCAAAGATGGATACTGTAGTTTTTTATTATCTCAAATGGCTATCTTTAGAGTTCGTAATTGCACTTTAATTTAATCCTAAGAATCTGTCCAGTTTCTGTCTCTTTTACCATTTCAGGAAAAAAGTCTATAAAAATATCTTTAAGCACAACATGAAAGATCTGATTACAAAATATACTTTCAGTACCATATTACATCATTCCTTATACATGCTTATATTTAATACCACCAGAAAAACATAAGGAAAAAAGTCTTTGAACAAAAATACGAAAAGGAAATTTCGATACAAAATAACTTTGTCCCATCATCGAGTATGCCGACTGACTTCCACCAACTCAACTCAATGATCATGGATCTGAAAATTTAGTATAAATACTATGAGTATAAAGAATACTCAGTAAGATACTATGCTCCGATTGAACATGTTAATACTGCACAAAAGAAAGCATTCAAACACATACTTGCACATTCCGGCTTGTCGGTGCCCTTCGGACTTGTCCTAAGGCATAAATAGATTTCTAACTTTATGGATTTGTGCACATCTTTCATAATATGGTTTTTATGCATAGTTTAAGCATAAATATTACCATAAAATCTTATCACTTGAGCATAAAAAGTATCTTACCTTAAAACTTGGGTTTGAAAAGTGTACTTGAAAGTGCTAGCATTTGCTATTCTCCTTCTATTCTTACTTTATATTTTTCTCTTTACCTTCCTTCACTAACTCTTGCTATTTATTTTTCTGTGAAAGAAATTTTTGGTTGTAAAGATATTTACAGGAAACCTTTTAATTATTTATAGGTAAGGAAAACCTATGGACTAAGTAAGGTGTAAAGGGTTACTATCTATCAAGTTAAAGTTTGGTGCCTACATCTACACGTGAGTTGCATGGATGCACTTCATAAATTTAACTAAACACCTCATGCTTAAGTTAAACACTTCATGCTTGCCATACTAGGAAAAATTACTCCATTATAAAGATAGCTAGGAACTAGTTGACACCACATGCTTGCTTGTTAACACGAAGATAAAACCTCATGTTTGAATATTAAACACTAAACACCTCATGTTTGCCTTAGCCACCTTATGCTTGCTTGTTACTTCACTACAAAGTAACATTCTACTCTCGGCCAAGTGGAAAAGAAATGCTTATCTATAGTAATTAGGTGTAAAATTTGAAATTAATCCCAAAAAAACCTAATTAACTAATCTTGGCAAACTTTTAATCAACTAACAATCACTAATAATCTTGGCCATATAAAATTTTGAAAAGTTAAATTATTCGAAAAAGTCTTAAAAATCAATTCACCGTCTCCCCCTATTGGTTAGTTATTCTTGAGCTTTCACGTTTGACGTAAATATGTGATACTTGGTAAATAAATAGGACAATGTATTGGTTTTTGGATGTGTTCAACAAACGAATGTGACATTATCTATTTTTATTGTGCGCAACTATGGAGGAATGAACATGTTCAAAATTAACGAAATAGATACATTTGAGCTACACGGGATCAACTGAATTAATTATGGATAATAGGGATTCATGTCTAAAAATTGAGTATGCTATTGATATAGATATTGGAACGATGAGGATAATAAATGACCACTCCTCTCTATTCTACATAGATATGAAACACAAGGATCCTCGAAACACTGCATAATGCTGTTCAATATTAAATGATGGTATAATGGACCAACTGCCAAATAGATCAGGTGCGGGACTTGGAAGGAGTTGGAAGGATTCCATTCATAGAACTCTGAATCATTCATCTGCCGTAGTTCCAACAGTTATGGAGTTTACTTCGACTGCATAGATCCATACAAAGAAAAAAAATTGGTGAAAATAAATGCATATTTAATCAACCTAGTTAGAGTTTATGAGTAAAAATTAGGTATTTCAGGATAAAAGGATATTGAAGGCCATTGTTGCGTTTTATTCCATTCGAAAAAACTTCCAGAATATGGTGTACAAATCAGAAACGGAGAGTACTTACTAAAGTGTGACTGTTAATCATGTAATGAAAATTTAGGGTGTCGAAAATAGATAGAACTGATATGTTAAAGATCCATTATATGTGTTACGGTCTTAGCTACTTAATAGATGTAGTTCTTCGATATCATGGGCAAGTGAACAATATATTGATAGGTCATTTTATAAAGCACAAGCACATGTCCACTAAGGCAATTTACACTCTGTTTGACATTGTACATGACACGACAAAAACTTGCAGATTGACACTTATATATGGAAAAGCATGGAGAGCTCGGGAGCATGCACTGAAGGAGGTAATTGGTGATCCAGACAAGGCATATGTATGCTTCCAATATTTTGAAATGACCTGTAACAGAAGAAATGGGGGTCAAGGAGAGTTACCGAATTCGATGGCCGTGGCCATTTCAGGTATGCTAATAAGTACGTTTTGCGCACTTAATTATGCCACAAAACATGAACGATTGTTGGTATAAATGCTATAAAATAGCTTAATTCGATATACATTTTGTTTGTAGGACTACATGGATAGGAGGAATGAGATGTAGGTGAAAAGGGCGGAAATAGAAAAAAATGAAAGTTCAGGGACTAAAATGAAATTACTCAAAAGTTGGCCCGAACGATGAATCAAGCTTGGAATCTCACTGAGGATCAAATTGTTGATAACATGGAGGGCTAGAAGTAGGAAGAAGAAGAAACAAAGGCTAAAAATATGCAACAAGAAAGTTGGGGGACCAAATTTCACTAAAAGAAACTATGTTCTACCATGTGACCGACATACCATGCGGTCACCCAGCATCCAACAAGACTCGCTTTAGAGGAAATTAGTCGGCCCATGTGATCGCATGGTATGTTTCAGGCGCAAGAAATTTTTGTTTCCTTTTTCGATCCAACCACTTATGGAATGATACCTTGAAAATCTATTTAACTCTAAACTCGTCCAGAATTAGGGTTTATGCATTCTTAGAGAGAAAAACACCATTGAAGAGTAAGGAGAAAGGCGAGAACAAATGTTTCACTTCAAGATTCAAGATTCAAGCTTTAACTTCTAGTTATTTTGGTGACGTCTTCTCTTTATTATTTTTGTTGTTGTTTCATTTTATCCATGTTAGGCTAGACTTTTTATGTACTAGATGAACGATGAACCTTGCATTGTGATCTTTTAATTTCTATTTTTTCAATTTGATATTTAAACACGTTTGATGGATGTTGTATGATTTATATACACTTTCTTGCCTCTACAATTATATGTACAGTTGTATGAGTGTGGTGGCTTATTTTATGCATTCGAAAGAAGGGAAATAAACTCGACAAGGTATAAATCATCGTTTAGTTCACAGAGGATAGAAATATATCGATATGCTTTATGTGAATCTCTAAGTATTTACAAAACATCATACATTCTTGCATATTGCATTTGTCATAGAAATATAGTCAAATTGTATAATAGAATAGGTTAATTCTACTCGAAAGAGATTGTTGGATAAGTTAGAAACAATGATTCTTCAACCAATTCATCATGTTATCAAATTGTGAATTAGGGATTAAAAGTGAACTTGTTTCGTGCTTCGCGATCTTAGTACGCTTTTTCATGCTTTAATTTCTCAACTTTTGCATTCAACCATCACTTTTGCATTTAATTCGTAATCTTAGTTTAGTTTACAAGTTAATAATAGTTTTCAAACAAATCACAAAAACAATCATCTTGAGTTTAATAGATTCAGTTAAGGTCGCGATAATAAAAATCAAGTTAAATCAATCCTCGTGGAAATGATACTCGAAATTCTAGGATTTGCACTTTATTATTTGTGTTGACCTATGGTGGACGTCTCTTTTTTATTATTACAAACAAATTATGTTTATTTCTAACAAATTGACTTCGAGTGTCTATAGTGATTATTGTACAATAATAAAACCGAAGACACGAAGTTTGAGGCCAAGAAATTTTCATACAACGCTCGACATGGAAACAAAATTGATTAAACGAGGCTATGAAGTATCATATTGAATAAACTCACAAAAAGATGCCTCAACAAGAATCGAGATAAAAGTCGAAGTACGATCAAGCATGCACGTGAAGATATTCAAAACCAAGTACTTAGACTTTTATATGTAAAGGTAAAACATTTCAATACTTGGCAATGATTCGTGATAAGCTCAAGAATCATTTGGTGCACATTTTCAAAATGATGTTTAGACTTATATCATATTTTCATTCAAGACATTTTACAAAAAAAAAAAAGTCAACTGTTGACTGTACCGGACGTCCGGTAAAATCAAATTTTGGCCCAACGGTCAATTTTCAAATGGTCTAATTTTATGACAAAAAAAGGCTAATATAACCGTTAGAAATTTATCGGACATCCGGTAAGAGTCGTCCGGTACAACAGATTTTCACTTATAAATACTCACTCTCTCTTTGCATTCAATTTGCACAACTTTAGAGAGAGAATTAATAGAGTTATTTATTGAAAATCTTTAAACTTAATTAATTTTATATTCAATCTCATTTACAAAGAATTTCTTGATTGATCCAAACTAGTTTTTATCCATTTCATCAAGAATTCAATCTTGCAAAGAAACTTTTCAATCTCATCTATTTTCAATCTCATCTATCTTTGCATTATTACACTTTACTTTAAATTGTTATTTATCATACTTAAATTAAGTTATCATATTTGCATATTTACTTGCTGTATTACACTTAGTTTTTGTATCTTGTGTGTTGAATAGTTTTGAACTAAGAGTCGAAAAAGTTTCAAATAACCAATTCTCCCCCTTCTTGATTAGTCAATCTTGGGCTAACAACTTGTCAACGAACCGTGTACTTGCGGTGATTTAAATCTGAAACATATTTTCGTGAACAAGTTTTTGGCACCGTTAGTGGGAATTGAGTATTAATTTGATTTTTGTTATTTAGACACTAATTCAAACTTGTTTTTATTTCTGTTGCATTTTATGTTATTTTATTTTTATTAAATTTATTTACGTGGGCTGAGCTAAGTGCTACTAACTCTTTTCGCTTCTTCAGGTCTTGAATGCGATGATCGATTGGCGGTGAACTACTCCCAGCTGATTTGGAAATTGAACGGACTTTTCATCGAAGGTATAGGATAGCGAGAGCAGCACAGTAGGAAAATCAAGAACATACAAAAGGCTGATTAACAACTGCAACCAATTGTAGAACCTACAGCTCCAGTCAATGCTGAAGCACACGATGATGGGGATTCTTTGCTTGGGGATTTCTTATCACCGTTTGTTATTCAAAGCAAGTCTAGTATTGTCTATCCAGCATTCGAGCAGCCGAACTTTCAACTGAAGACAAATGCCATTCAACTCTTTCAGAATGGACATCAATTCTACGGGACAGCCAATGAGAATCCACATACACATATTTCCCATTTCTTAGATATGTGTTAATATTTTAGGTACCAAGGGATATCAGAAGATGCAATCAGACTGAGGCTGTCCCACTCACTCTTCGGGATAAAGCACTTGAATGGCTCGACTCACTTCCAGTGGCAAGTATAACTACTTGGAACGTTTAGCTCATAAATTCTACACCAAATATTTTCCACCAGCCAAAGTGGCAAGAATGAGGCACGACATATCAATATTTAGCCATCATGACACCGAATACTTTGATGAAGCGTGGAACAGATTCAAGAACATGCTACGGAAGTGTCCTAAACATGGGTTCGATAAGAAAACACGAGTCTGATTTTTCTATATGGGACTAACTCCAACTTTCAGGAGCATGGTGGATTCTTTATCAAATGGCTCCCTAATTACAAGGTCAATCGAGGGAACTTAGGACTTGTTCGAGAGAATGGTGAATACATCAGCCATGTGGTCGTTCGATCAAGTAGGCACAAAGAAAGCAGTTAGAGTGTATGAGGTGGATAGCTACTCAGCATTGTCTGCAAAAATTGATTCGTTATTTCACAAGATGGAGAACATAATACAGACGGTGAACTCAGCACAACTCAGGAAGTTAGTTTGTGAAGAATGTAGAACAGAACATCCCACAGCTGAATGTTCTATCCTTACACAAAGAATGGAATAGGTGGATTTTGCTCAATGGGGTCAACGTCAGCAAAATAACCCTTACTCAGAAACATACAATCCAGGATGGAAAAATCATCCAAATTTCTCTTGAGGTGGAAACCAAAATCACAATCAGAATCATAATTGGGCTCATGGTCAGTTTCAGCAAGAGAAAAAACCTCAGTTGGAAGACGTGTTTGCAAAGTTCATGGAAAAGATCGATAAGTACATGGAAGCCACAAATCATTTCATGAGAAAAATTGAAACAAACTTCTAGAATTAGGGTGCAGCTATTAAGAATCTAGAAACTCAAGTGGGACAGTTAGCTCCTTCTATGACATGGAGAATGCGTGGTGCATTGTCGAGCAACACAAAAATAAATGCTAGGGAGCATGTTCAACCCATTACTTCATGAAGTAGAGTTCAGCTACCTGAGATACATGTTAGGATGCTGGGTGCAAATAAATAGCAAGTGGATTCTTCTGAAGAAGAAAATGAGAAGCAGGCTAACAACACCGGGGGGCACCAGTAAAAGAGACTATAGAAAAACCACAGAAAAAGCTAGATACTTTGGTGAACCCCTATGAACCACCAATCCCATTTCCACAATGCTTATGGAAGTAAATGGTGGAGCAGCAGTGCAAAAAATTTCTTGAAGTGTTCAGAAAACTACACATAAACATCCCATTGGCTGATACACTTTTTCAAATACCTAGTTATGCCAAATTCTTGAAGGACATTCTATCAAACAAACGCAAGCTGGAGGATCATGAGACAGTGATGTTAACTAACGAAGTTAGTGCTAGGATTCAGAAAAAGCTTCCATCAAAACTAAAAGATCCAGGGAGTTTTACTGTGCTCTGTACTATTGGTGGAATTTTCTTTGATAAAGCGTTGTGTGATCTTAGTGCAAGTATTAATTTAATACCTTTGTTTGTTTTTAGAAAACTTGGACTAGGAGAAACTAAAGTAACCACAATCGCGTTGCAGCTCGCTAACCGGTCTTTGACACACCCAAGAGAAATCATCGAGGACGTACTCATCAAGGTGGAAAATTCATATTTCCTGTGGATTTTTTCATATTGGATATGGAGGAAGATAAAGATGTTCCACTAATTCTGGGCAAACCGTCCTTGGCTACGGGCAGAGCACTAATTGATGTTCAGAGGGGGCAACTAATTTTGAAGTTGGGTGAAGAGCAGATATCCTTCAATATCTTCAAAGCCATGCAGTTTTCTTCAGAGGTAGACAAATGTTTCAAAATTGATGTCATTGACAAGGTGGTGCATGATACATTCCTACTTCAACATCATTTAGATGCATATGAGGCATGCATCGCTCATTCTCAATCAAGAGATTTCGATTCACTAGAGATTGAGACTTGTGCACTGTTTATGGAAACCAACCCACCATACTTTCGGAAACCATGTTTGCCAAATTTTGAAGACCTTGGAATAGGAACTAAAAAACATGTACCATCCATTCAACAACCGCCTAAACTAGAGCTCAAGCAACTACCACCGCACCTCAGATATGCTTATTTGGGAGAATCGTGCACTCTTCCAGTGATTATATCAAACTCAATCAGCGAAGTGGAGAAAGAGAAACTACTTCGGGAACATAAAACAGCAATAGGGTGGACCATTGCAGATATTAAAGAGATCAGCCCTTCGTTGTGTATGCATAAGATTCTCATGGAAGAGAATTTTCAACCAAGTATGGAGAGTTAGCGGATGTTAAATCCAAATATGAAAAAAGTGGTCAGGGCTGAGGTATTGAAGCTTTTGGACGTTGGCATTATCTATCATATATCAGATAGTGCATGGATCAGTCCAGTTCAAGTTGTGCCGAAAAAAGGGAGAATTACAGTTGTACCTAATGAGAAGAATGATCTTATTCCTACCAGAACAGTTACGGGATGGAGGGTTTGCATTGACTATCACAAACTCAATACAGCTACTATGAAGGATCATTTTCCTCTCTCCTTCATTGATCAAATGTTGGAGAGGTTGGCAAGCCATTTACATTACTGTTTCTTCGATGGGTATTCAAGTTACAATCAGATTCCAGTAGCACCGGATGACCAGGAAAAAACCACATTCATATGCCCTAATGGTACTTTTGTCTACCGTAGGATGCCCTTTGGTTTATACAATGCTCCAGCTACATTTCAGAGATGCATGATGCCTATATTTTTCGACATGGTTGAGAGATTCATTGAAATCTTCATGGATGACTTCTCTGTGTTTGGGTCTTCATTTGATGAGTGCTTGGAACATCTGAACTTGGTTTTAGAAAGATGCAGGAAACGAATCTGGTATTGAACTGGGAGAAATGTCACTTCATAGTGCAGGAAGGTATTGTATTGGGACATCGGGCTTCAGCAAAGAGAATTGAAGTAGACAGGGAAAAAATTCAAGTCATTGAGAAATTATCCCACCAACTTCTTTCAAGGGTGTTTTCAGCTTTCTAGGTCATATCGGCTTTTACAGACGATTTATCAAGGATTTCTCGAAGATCACTAAGCCACTCTGAACTTATTGATGAAAGACAGCCCATTTGACTTTGATGATGAGTGTTTGACAACTTTTCACACCCTAAAAGAGAAGCTTACTTAGCTTCAGTGGTAGTCACACTAGATTGGGAATTGCCATTTGAATTGATGTGTGATGTCAGTGATTACATCGTGGGAGTAGTTTTGGGACAGCTCAAAAACAAAATCTTTTCATGTGATATACTGCACCAGCAAGACCTTGAATGATGCACAGATGAATTATGCAACTGCAGAGAATGAGTTATTGGCGATTGTATATGCATTTGATAAATTCCGCCCTTATTTGGTTGGGTCAAAAGTCGTTGTCTACACTGATCATGCAGCATTGAAATACGTGATGACAAAGAAGGATGCTAAGCCAAGATTGATACGATGGGTATTACTGCTACAAGAATTTGACATAGAAATCAGAGATAAGAAGGGTAGTAAGAACGTGGTAGCCAACCACTTATCCCGGTTGGAGCTCAGTCAACCAAATGAAGTAGTGGAGATAAATGAGATTTTTCCAGATGAGCAGCTCCTCAGTGTGGAACAGTACCTTAGTATGCTGACATTGTGAACTATTTGGCAAAATCCATTTTCCCAATCGACTATTCAAGTCACTGAGAAAGAAGTTCTTTGCGGAGTTGAAGTATTATTTTTAGGAAGATCCCGTTCTTTATAGTTCATGTGACGGTGCATGCCTGAAGAAGAAGTGCATCAAATCTTGGAGCATTGCCATTCATCAGCGTATGCGGGACATTTTGGGGCTTCTAAGATAGCAACAAATGTCTTACAATCGGGGTTTTATTGGCCTACATTGTTTAGAGCGCCTTTAAATTCATGAAGAGGTGTGATCGGTGTCAGTACACGGGGAATATCTCAAGGAAGAATGAAATGCCCATGACAAGTATTTTAGAAGTCTAGATGTTTGATGTTTGGGGGATTGACTTCATGGGACCATTCCCATCGTCATTCTCCAATCAATATATACTTGTAGCAGTTGATTATGTCTCTAAGTGGGTAGAAGCAGTGGCACTGCCAACTAACGATGCAAAAGTGGTGATTGGATTTCTCAAAAAGCACATTTTCACTTGTTATGGCACCCCTAGGGTTATCATTAGCGACGGGGGCAAACACTTCTATAATCGCCAGTTTGAGCAGTTGCTAAGTAAGTATGAGGTCAAACACCGAGTAACAACCCCATATCATCCTCAGACTAGTGGGCAAGTTGAAGTTTCTAACAGAGAATTGAAGAGAATACTTGAGGTCACGGTGAATTCTTCAAGGAAAGACTGGTCCAAGAAGTTGGGCGATGCTTTGTAGGCCTACCGAACAGCATTCAAAACTCCTATAGGCATGTCACCGTATCGTTTGGTTTTTGGAAAGGCATGTCACTTACCAGTTGAGTTGGAGCATCGAGCATATTGGGCACTACGAAAGTTGAACTTGGATTTGCAAGAAACGGGTGAACAATGGTTGCTTCAGTTGAATGAGATGGATGAGTTTCGTTAGAAGCCTATGAGAATACAAAAATCTACAAGGAGTGAACCAAGAAATTTCATGACATGCATATTCAGAGACAGGAATTTCTTGTGGGGCAGCAGGTGCAGTTGTTCAATTCTCACCTAAAGCTTTTTCCGGGAAAACTGAGGTCAAGGTGATCTGGTCCATACACTATTACACAAGTATTCCCACATGGAGATGTAGAGATCACCCATGAGAGAAAAGGAACATTTAAGGTCAATGGACAGCGCTTAAAGCACTATTGGAGCGGGGATTTCTCGAAAGACAAATATATTGTTCATCTTCAGCCTCCAGAGTGATATCCATATGGTATAGTCGAGCTATCGACTATAAACTACCGCTGGATGGGAGGCAACCCATCATTTCTACCCTTTTACTTATTTTGCTTTATGAAGTCATTTAAGCATTTTTTTCATTTTTTTTTCTGTTTTCGTTTATTAGTTTAGTTCATCGTTCATTTGTTAGTTCACAAAGTCTCCATCATCGGTCATATTAGTTTTGATTGCATCATCATGTTTATGTGGTGTTCAAAATCATTTTTAGGTGAATGGGAATCAAACTCACGCTTATCTAGGCAATGAGACTGTTTTCTGAGTTTTTCGGATTAACGGGTGATTTCTTGGTTAAGATTGGTATTATAGGCATCATCACAGTCAACACGCACTTTGGGTAGTTTAAAATGTTATTAGATAACATGAGAATAGAAATCTTTTGATAGCAGAATTTTGGCATGTTATACCTCAAAGTTGAAATAATGTAGCTACAAGTAGTATGCAAATACTATTGCAAATAAATGTTGAAATGGTTGGATGTGTATGGAAAGTGAAAATTGCTTTATATAAGGATGATTTCTTATCTTGCACAAATTTTATTATAGATGGATTTTTGTCAACGAGAAAATCACCAGCATATTATTTTTGTCACTTTATTTAATTTTATTTTTGTCACTTTTTTTTTAATTTCGTCACTTTTGAGTGTTTTATCACTTTTTTTTAAAAAAAATTGTCATTTTTTGAGTTTGTTACTTTTTTTTAAAAAAAAAATTGTCACTTTTTGAGTGTTTGTCATTTTTTTATTGTTTGTCACTTTTTTAATCTGTATAACTTCTTTTAATTTGTGCCACTTTTTTTAATTCGTCACTTTTTAAAAATTTGTGATTTTTTTGAATTTTGTCACTTTTTTTTAGTGTTTATCACTTTTTTCAGTCACCTTCTTGATTTCTATTATTCTTTTGGTGACAAACATCAATTTTTAATAAAAGTGACATTGTATGTAATTTTAATAAAAAAAAAAGTGACACTTAACTTTAAAAAGTGACAGTGGGTCATTTTTTTATTGTCGCTTTTTTTTACTGTCACTTTTTCTATTAAAAAAAGTAACAATTGATTTTACACAATATTTTTTACTTCCAAAATATGTTTCATATGATTTTCAAAAGACACTTAAATTTTTGTAAGTTGCCCAGAATTAAATTTGTTTGGATCTCATGACTCCCCATTTAGTTCTATCTAGATATGGGCTAAATTTTTTGAATTGAAATTGGGTCTAGAGATTTATTTTCTTTGGGCCCATAACTTCCCAGCTTGTCCAAATGGATTGGACTGGTCTTATTTGGCTGGAAATTATTATCACATTATAGCTCTGTTTCCGGTATTCTGTTTACTACTATTTCTTCAAAAGTTAATGGCATCTGGGGAAAATTTATGATTTGATTGGTGATAAAAAACAGTTCCGCTCACGGTAACAATTTGGAGGCCAATGTTTTCATTTTAAAGCATCGAATTCCATTATTTTCTCCACTATTGACTTGCAAAATTATATTAGCACCAAGTACATAACTTTGTTGCTGCTTTCGGCTAGGATCTCAATATTACACAGAATTGATGGCAAAACTTGAATAAATAAATATTCGGTATCTTGGAATCATCATTCCTTGAAAAAGGGAAGAAGTAAATCGTCAGATATATTATCTTTGCAAATGAAATCTTTTCTAACCTTATTCGCGAGATGCTTATTCATCGTTTCTCACTATCGTTGAGCCTAACTATAGGACCTCGTTATTTCGAGGCCAATTTATAAGGTTTCGATAATTTGAGAGATATTCGTGGGATGTTTATTATCCACATCTCCGATGTTTATTCCAAGTTTTGTGAGATGTTTATATTTTGCTTCTCACTATCATTGAGCCTAATTGTAAAACATCGTCTATTTGAGGTCGCTTATAAGATTCCTATAGTTCGAGAGCTATTCACAGAATGTCTATTCCCTGTCTCGCCGGATGATTATTCCTGACTACGCGAGATGTTTATTCCTTACCTCTCACTATCTTCGAGCCTAGCTGTAGACATCGTCTATCCGAGCCCACTTATAAAACTTCGATAGATCGAGAGCTAGTTGCTGCATGTTTATTCCCCGCCTCGTCCATGGTTATTTTTGCTTCGTAAGATGTTTATTCATCGCCTCTCACTATCGTCGAGCCTAGTTGTAAGATCTCGTCTATCCGATACCATTTATAAGACTCCGATAGTCGTGGGAAGTTTATTCTCAGCATTGTCAGATGTTTATTCTTCGCCTCTAACTATCGTCTAGCCTAACTATAAGATCTCGTCTATCTGAAGTCGCTTATAAAACTCTGATAGTTCGAGAGCTATACGCAGGATGTTTATTCCCCTGCCTCGGCATATACTTATTCCCCGTTCATCACTATCGTCAAGCCTATCTGTAAGACCTCATCTTTTCAAGGCTAGTTTCTAAGTCTTCGATAGTTCAGGATGAGTTATTTTCGGGATCTTTATTCCATTCCTTGCCAAATACTTATAACTGGCTTCGCGAGATGTTTATTCCTCACATCTTACTATCATCAAGCTAAGTTGTAAGACCTTGTTTATCCAAGGCCACTTATAAGACTTTGATAATTTGAGAGTTATTCATCATGTTGTTATTCCCCGCCTTGCCAAATGCTTATCCCTAGCTTCGCAAAATGTTTATTTCTCGCCTCTTACTATCGTTGAGTCAAAATGTAAGACCTAGTCTATCCAAGGCACTTATAAGACTTCAATAGTTCGAGAGCTATTCGTAGGATATTTATTCCCCGCCTCGCGAGATGTTTGTCCCTAGTTTTGAGATATCTGTATTCCTTATCTCTCACTATCATCAGCCTAGCTGTAAGACCTCGTCCTTCCTAGATCAATTTCTAAGTCTCCAATAGTTTCAAGACGAGCTATTTGCAGTTTATTTCCTACCTCGCTAGATACTTATTCCTAGCCTCGCGAGATGTTTATTCATCACCTCTCACTATCATCGAGCCAAGATATAATACATTGTCTATCCAATGCCGCTTATAAGACTCTGATAGTTCAAGAGCTGGTCGTAGGATATATATTCCCCGCCTCATCAGATGCTTATTCATGACCTTGCAAAATGTTTATTCCTAGCATCTCACTATCGCCTAGCCTAGCTGCCAGACCTTGTCTATCCGAAGTCGCTTATAAAACTATGATAGTTCGAGAGTTATTCGCAAAATGTTTATTCCCTGCCTCACCGAAGTTTATTCCTGGCTTCACGAGATGTTTATTCCTCGCTTCTCACTATCGTCGAGCCAAGATGTAAGACACCGTCTATCTAAGGCCGCTTATAAAACTTCAATAGTTCAAGAGCTATTCATGGGATGTTTGTTCTTTGCCTCGCCATATGCTTATCCCTGGCTTCAAGAGATGTTTATTCCTCGCCTCTCACTATCGTCGAATATAGTTGTAAGACCTCGTCATTACGAAATAAGTTTCTAAGACTCCAATAGTTCGAGAGCTATTCGTGGGATTCCGCCAAAGCGGATGTCACATGTCTCCCATGTACAGAAAGTCATGGGAGAAGCCTCTGCATGGATAAACCATTCACAATATAAGGAAGTGTGGACGCTTCGATGAAGATCTAAATCCCAAAAGAGACCACCTCCTAATTTGTCGAAGCGGATGTCACATGCCTTCCATGTATAAAAAGTTAGGGAGAAGTCTTTGCATGGATGAACTATCCATCATGCAAGAAAATGTGAGCGTTTCGACGAATAGCTGGATTCCGAAATGGACCGCCTCATAATTCATCGAAATGGATGGCACATGCCTCACATGTATAGAAAGCCATGGGAGAGCCTTTGCATAGATGAACTATCCACCATGCAAAGAAGCATGGACCACCTTCCAATTCATCAAAGCGGATAGTATATGCCTCCTATTGACAAAAATCCATGGGAGAAGTCTCTGCGTGGATGAACCATCAACCATGTAGGAAAGCGCGGGCACTTCAACGAAAAGTTGGATCCCAAAAGGGTCCACTTCCTAATTCATCAAAGAGGGTAACACATGCATCCCATTGACAGAAAGCCATGGGAAAACCTCTACATGGATGGACCATCCACCATGCAGGGAAGTGTTGCGTTTTGATGAAGAATTAGATCCCAAAGAAGACCTCCTCTTAATTCGATGAAGTGGATAGCACATGCTTTCCATGACAAAAAGCTAGGGGACAAGCCTCTCAAACATAAAAAAAAATGATCTTACATTCAAACCTCCAAAAATGACCTTTAAAAAAAGCTTTGTCTTCACTTCGGCATAAACTTCAAATTTCAACAAAATTGAAGCATAACTTTGGTATCTTCAAAACTACTCAACATTCAAATTAAGACGTACAGAAATTTGAGGCTTTCCGTAAGAGGTCCTATTTTTTTAACTCAACCATGATATAAATATATATACCTAGACTTGGGAGACTATTGTGATACTGGTATCTTATTATCATTATAATATTACTGCAAGCATCTCATGACACTATTTTCACTACTGCCAGTACCTATGTCATGTTATTTATATTATTAACTTGTTACTCCATTCACATTAGCAATACTTCTACACTGAGTTGTGCAAACATGTGATTTACTACGATACATGATAGACCTTGTGCACATCATATTTTAGAGAAATTTAAACTATAACTATTTTCTTTTATTGCTATTATTTGGAGGAGCAATGGACACTAGCAAGTTTTGATCTAATCATCATTTTACCTTATTTGGAGGAAAAATGGACACTAGCAAGTTTTGATCTAACCATCATTACCTTATTTGGAGGGGCAAGTGGACCTCAATTTATCTTGTACATGTACAGTGGATATATTGTATTTTATCACATGTTCGTTTAGTCCATATTATAGAGGAGATGCTACCAAAATGTTGACAAACTATATTCAACATCTTTCGAGGCAATCTATAATCCCTCACTTATTCAGGCTCACATTGATATTTTTGAGGCAGTTCGTAAGTCTTCATATATTAGAACTGCTCATATTCTGATGTAATTTGTAAGACCTCACCTACTTGACTACTTATATTTCGAAGTCCGATCCGCACATGAATGTACGACTCAGACTTGGGGGAGCTATTGTTATATCCATAAATTATATGGCATATGTCGACATGATACCGATTATTCAATTGATTGCGCCTATTCAATTAAATAATAGCATCTTGGGATTGGATTGACCTATTTAATCAAGCAACATCATATTGGGCTTGGAGCTCAGCCCATCATGCGCATTTGGCCCATTTATTTCCTTATATATATGTAAGTTCATTTCATAATAAGGTATGTTCTCTAACCCTAGCCAAATCCCCTCTCCCATCTCTTGCACTTATTTTTCTTTCGTCTGACCGTTGACTTGATCGTCACAGTACAAACAATCATTGGACCATTTTTGGGCGTCGCCAGAGCCCGAGTCTACCATGTGGCTCGTCGAGCCATACGTGGCTGGCTCATGTCACAAGCTATTTTTGGCTCGTGATAAACTGAGCCTAAAAATAGAAAAAAAAATTAAAAATTAAATGCTAGGCAGTTGCAATGTGCATGTGTCAGGTAGCAAGTCAGTGCCTGCAGGAGCTTGCTTGTGGCAGGCCTACGAGCAGAGTTGGCTCTGATCGGCTCAATAAGATTCGAGTCGAATGCTCGGGTTGAGCCTAGTTATTTTGGTCGAGCAAACGATTAGCTCGAATCGGGCAAAAAAAAACTCAAACCATTTTTACTCCAGTCGAGTCGAGCCTGAGCCTCGAATTTCGACTTGACTCATTGATATCTCTACTTCTAACGAGATGTTCAGTGTGCAGGTGATGACCACATAAAGGTGAGGTAGCCAGAATTTTGTTGACGTATTTTTTGAGGTCAACAAAAAATTTAATTTTAAGAGTAAAAGTTGTAGTTTTAAATTTGGCAATGCATCTATCAACAAAGTAGTAATTGACAAAATAACTCAATATCTTAACCCCAATCTTGGTGTATTTTATTTCATATTCGCCGTGTTTTTCATATTTTTTAATTTAATTGTGGAAAATGGATTAAAATTCATTGACGTTGAATTAGAAAAAAAAATATAGAGCATTCTAACTTGTATTACTATATCCCCCTAATAGAAAATAAGTTTTGGACGAGTTTTGCATAGAAAATGTACTAAACGCTAAAATATTTTTCATGGATATAGGTTATGGATGGATGTAAATTAAAGGCTACGAAAATATTATTACTACTTATTACAACATGTGACACTATGATGGAAAAATTGTATTTCATGTAAGAACCTTTTTTTGAACCTTTTTACGATGCTATAAATGCATTTTTCAAACGTATATTATCCCACTATTTCTATCGTTCTCATTCACATTTATCATAATGCTAAAAAAATTCAGAATATATAAAATATTACCTATTTTCCTTATTTTATAGTAGTAATGGAACTTAAGTTTAGATAATATTGGAAGAATTTGCCTATTTTGTTCTTGTTAACTTGTGTAATGGACCCTAAGTTTAATTTATAGGGTACAAAACTTTGTTGAAAAATTGGTTTTTATTAGTTGGTTTGACCGACTTTTGATCAATTATTTTAGTGGGTTCCGTTAGTTGGACAATATATTTCTTTGGCCGAATGTGTTCTACTCCATGAGTAGATTAATGTAGTGTATTTATTTTCTCAAAACCAATTTAGGGTGAATGTGAAATTAAGGTCAAAAGATGACCACTTAAAGTTGAAATAAATTAGAATAAAAATTAGTGGGAAATTGGAAAAATGTCAATCCCACATAGGAAAGTTAGAAGAATATAAATCACTTTATATTACTCAAGTTTGAGACTTGGGTTTGGGCCCTAAGGAGTACCAATAGTTTTTGAAGGGGAGATAACATACATGTTAGTAAGTTGGGTCAAAACCTACACGCGTGCCGTTGCCGCCACCGTCTGACCGGCCGACTCGACTCAGCTCGACTCGACACGGATTCCTATCCAAACGGTTGATGGGTTCCTGTCCAAACGATTTGCGTCTGTTGAAGACACAACTTTTCGGTTGTTGTGTCTTTTGGATACAACCTTTCAACTTCTACAAATAAGCCCCCATACCCCGATTTTCATTCACTCCAAAATCAATTCTGACTTTATTGTTTTTCTAAAATTATTCATTCGTCCCTGCATTATTGATATTTTGCAATCCAGTCTCGAAAAATTATTTTCTTGCATTTTAGTCCTTCAGATTTTTAGAGAGATCAAAACGTAAGTAGGTTTGCCAAGACTTGTAATGTATAGTACCACTATTACAAGTCGAGGTCGTTGTATCTTGGGAGACGAGTGTCGGAATACCATCCTCACCAATGCGGGACATTATCATCTTAAAGAGAAAGAGTCGAACTCTTGCCTCGACCATTTTATATCATTCATTGTTCATGACGTTATTCTGCCCAAATCAATTCATGATGATATCATTACTTGTCAACTTCCAACAAACTTGTTATAAACCAAACTTAAAATATATTAAACTATGGATCTTCAATTACATGTGGTAATATAGAAAGAAATTTGGCAAAGTTAGTGTATCGTTACAAAAAGTCAAAACTGATGTTCTTGTACGCCCAAAAACTGATAAGAATGTTAGATAGCCCTCGTACCAAGGCCCAGAGCTAGTGTATCGTTACAAGAAGTCAAAGGTAACAAGTTAAAATTACTATCATTGGTTAGTTTTTGCATATTTAATCAATGTTCTTGTAATTCTTAGTCTTTCTGTGCCCAAGCTTGTACGTTTAATATCAGTACAGATATAATACCACTGGAATTAACTAGGTGTTTTGCTTCGACTGCGTGTTAGAATCCTAGAGCTGGAAGCAGCAAAAAACTTAGGGGATGTTCTCTTTGTGTTTCAGTTTTGTGTTTTGAGTTTTAAATTCATTTTATTTTTTGTGTTTTGAGATTTCTGAAAATGCGTTCTTTTTGTCATTTTAAAAAACTGTTTCTGAAAACATAAAACATGGAAAACGCGTTTACTTTGAAATTTTGAGAATTTTTTTAATAATATCTTATTTAAGAAATCTGATTATTCAATAAATTTTAATAGTTTAATGTTAATATAGTATTAAATAACATATAAATTTTGAAGTTGGTGAATCTTGAAATATATTTTTTTTTCAAAATATAAAAAAACATAATCTAAATTAAATTTGGCAAATCCTTATTTTTGTCCTTGTACATAACTTGTGACAATAATTAATTAGGATCAAGTAACAATCAAAACTAATCAAGTTGCAAAAAAAGGGAGCAATAATCTCATGTTGACATGTTAATAAATATTTTGAAATCAAGAGTTCAAGTTAGTTCTCACAATTCTTGACAAATACAATTTTGATTGTCTAAACACGATGAGTATCATCAGTGATAATAAATAACATTACCCCTTGATTATAGATAAACTACTTACAAGTAAAAAGGTAGATCACAAATATTGTCAATATCTAAAAATCAATTAATTGGCTTCTCATAGTCATTTGACCCTTAGCATACAAATCACATACGACTCATATGCAAACAATGAGTAGCCCCTTTGGAAAAAATGAATATGCCATTGCTATTTTTATTGTTGCCAGACATGACTAAATAATAGTATGCACAATATGAGAACCAAAGTACA
Source organism: Fraxinus excelsior (assembly GCA_019097785.1). NCBI lineage: Eukaryota > Viridiplantae > Streptophyta > Magnoliopsida > Lamiales > Oleaceae > Fraxinus > Fraxinus excelsior. The sequence goes on from CM032628.1 coordinate 22,632,654, forward strand.
AATGACTTCCAGAGCAAAATTTTCATTGAAGATCTTAACTGAACTCTCAGGACTCCCACATTTCCCATACATGTCAATCATGATGTTAGACACAAATGTGTCACAAGACTTAAAATCAGTTTTCATAATTAGACCATGAAGAGAAGATCCCAAAGCAAGGTTACATAATTTGGTGCAAACGCTAAAGAGACTAACATGTGTAATTGTCAGGACAGACTAGAGATCTTTGCATGTGATCGAAAAGTTCAAAAACTTCTTTGTAGTCTCTATTTCTAGAACACGTTGAAATCAAAATATTCCAAGATACATCATTAGGTTCCTCCATGACAGCAAATAACTCGAGTTTTCTCATATTGGCCAGTTCTATTATAAATCCCAGCAATTACATTGGATGAAACAACAGAAAGGGGCATGATATCAAAAGCAACAAAGCTCAAGGCATCAGATATGAAACCATTTCTAGCGTAGGAGCTGATAAGAGCTTAACACATATGCATTCTCTTTATAACCCAACTTTACTGTCAATGCATGAAGTTGGAAGAACTCTAATGGCAATGATGATTTAATAACAATAGAAAATGAGAACTCGTTAGGTTGGTAACCTAAGTAAAACATATCTTTCAACAGTATAACTAGAACAGAAAAACCTCTCTTTGAATATCCCAGCATCAAAGAATTCCAAGAAACTGAAGTCTTATCAGTTATTTCATCAAAACAGAGGTGCACTTCTTCAACTTAATCACATTTAGCATAAAAGTCAACCAAAGCACTACCAGCATACACATCGAATTGGAATCTTTTCTTGATCTTAGTATGGATGAGTTCCCCATATAAAGTGATGTATGCATGCCTGTGCAAGAACTAATAACGTTTACAAATGTTGTCTCATTAGGCAAGAATTGTGTGCACACATTTGCAGGAAGAGATCAAATGCTCTGGCTAGTCTTGCACTTTTTACCATTGCTCCGATTAGTGTGTTCCAGGACACAATGTCCATAACAAGAACCTGTTCAAAAAATTTGTCTGTCGAGCATTTGGTATCACACTTCGTATACATATTAAGTAGAGAATTACTCACTGAAGCTACACATTCAAATCCATACTTGATTACCGCTCCATGTATCTGCTCTCCTAATTGCAATTTATTTTCTCCATCAAAACAAGATAAGATACCCATGAACGAATACTCAGACACTCCTATTTCAACCAAATTGGGGATTGGTATGTTAAAGCAACTAACAAAGGCTCATTGCTAAAGGTAGAGAAAACGATCCATTACAAGTAAGGCATATGCACTGCCAATTATAGGTTAGTGAAATATACAAAAGTTGTTCCAGACTCTCTGAGAAGATGTATAACAAGCAATATACCATGATAAATAAATATTCATTGACGGAAAATGAGAAGAGTAAACATTTTCTTGCAGTAACTTCAAGAATCAAGACACTTTCCTCTCATTACAATTTTGAATTCATAAGGTGAATAATCATTAAGAAAACTTCAGAAGTCTTCAATCACCAAAAGATTTTATTCAACCTAGGCAAACTTTATTTTTTTTTTATCACTAGATAGAGAAAAGAGATCTCATCATTTCATTTGCACGTTAGGCAGAATAAAGTCCATCATAATTGAAGATCAAAAACTATGCAGCATAGTTGACATAAATATCTGTGCTTCTTTAGAATTCTTAATTCTGAACTTTGCAAAGAATAGTCAAAACAAGAACCCTGTGTTCACATGAAACTGAATAATCATTTAAAACAACTCACTGTACTTGCAAAAGCGATAAGCAATAGAAAAAATAATAAATCAAGACAAAGGTAGAAGGTAATAAGTACTAACCACCAATAATAACTCGCTTAAAAACTCTAACCATGTAATAAGCCCTAGAAATCATCAGAACTTTCAAATCCTAAGATGGTTTTCCCAGTGCAGTAAATTCTAATGAAAAAGGGTCAAAATTCTTAATCAGCTTCACCAATCTTCCTCAGTCTTCCAAAAATCAAACCCCTATCTTGAATCTCTCAAAATCCACACAATCTGCCCCAAAGAACAATCAAGACTCTGCAACTCCAAAAACCCTCCAAGAAAATCACCTCACAGTAAAAAAGAAGGATAAAAAAAGAAGGATAAGAAGAGAGAAGTCGACGGACCTCTTTCGCCTCGCCTCAGATCCGGCCTCGTCACCAACACCGAGAAGAGAGAAGAGAGAAGCCGGCGGTGGTAAGAGAGAAGAACAGATGGGACTTTGAGTTAAGAAGAGAGAAGCCGGGACCAAAGCTCAAAACAGTGTTTCGCGTGTTTCCAATTTTTACTGTGTAAAATACTGAAAACACCCAAAACAAGATTTTTCTTGTTTCGGCATTTTTAGTACAATTTTTTTTTTCGAAAACGTGTTTTCGAAAATAGGAAAAAGAACACGTTTTTACTGTTTTAGAAAACTGAAAACAAAAAACGACCCGAAAGGGCAAAGAGAACAATGTCTTAGACTCGCTTAAGCTTTAGAGAACAAATGAGCTTATATATTCAATTATTTCTCTTATATCACGTGATCTACTAATACGTCCGATAAAACTATAGCATCGAAGTCACTTTTAGTATAGGTGGCATGATTCTGTTTTATTACAAATCAAGTCTTGTTCGGGTAAAATTTCAGCTACACCTACAACATAATTAAAAGTAGCTGGTTTCAAACCTAAAAAAAAAAAAGTTTCAAAAAAATTTAAAAATAATAATACGAGCTTGTGGGTCCGCTCAGCTTGATTCATAGGCTCACAAGCTTATGGGCTTGAAATGAGCAGCATTTTTAGGCATGAATGGAGCTAGAGCTGAGCTCGACTCAATCGATTGCTATCCCTAACTCCGTCCCCTTCGTAAAAGTCAAGTTAAATATATGAATTTGGGGTCCAATGTTAAACATTAGATGATTTTGCTTAGTTTTAAATAATGTGAAAGTCGTAAAACTTCATTTTTGAAGGTTGACAAATCAAAACCACATTAAATGAAAGATTAAGAAGTTTAGCCTTAATTTTCTTAATTTTATTTCATTTTGCCACAACTCTTCTTTTTAATTTTTTTGGTTATCAAAAGGTCCTTTTAATCTCTTCATGCAATCAAATAATCTGTTATGAATCAACCCCGATATCAAGAATATTTTGACATCACTTGTTGAGAAACCAATCAAATAATTAAAGAAGAAAATTATGGACAACATGAAATTTAATGGATTACACAACAATCAAGTAAATTGTGGAATGGGAGAATTCATTATACCAATAAACAACCAATTGTCTTACAAGATTTGATCATCTCAATCTAATCTAAACAATTCGATCTTATTTTTAATTGTTATAATCTCTCTTTTCTCTCCTTTTTCTCACTTCTTTGTTTCTATACCTTGTGGAATATTTATAGAAGTCGAATCTCGAAGTTGTGGAGTCCGAGATGAAGTAGAAGTCCCGAAATCCCGAAAATTTCCTCGTTTTTTTTTTTTTTTTCCTCCTTTTCGTCTCCATAGTATTTTACTTCATCTCCAATTCCTTAATTCAATCAAACTCCCAAAACCATGATAATTGATTCCTAATCAAACCGTACTTCTAAATCAAAATTAAAAAATCTTCCTTCATGCAACAAACTTCTAAATCACATAGAATTTTTGTCACAAAACTTAACATAATCAATTACTATAAATGAGCAAGAACAATTTAAGAGTACTTTTATAATGAACGGTTGATTGTTGGTTGTAATTATATAAACAAGGTGAGAATATACCTAAAAAAAACATAACATGTACACGACTAACGACTTCTCACTTCATTATCTATTTATATTGGAATATTATTATTTATGAAATTCATTTCACACTCAAAAAGACATCCAATTCAAAGAAGCAGCTTTCAAAAAAAACAGATATATTATGTGCTGGAAGGTAAAGTGACAGACACATATAAAATGAAATTGATTTATCATTTGTAACATTTATCCATATCACTATTTCTATCAACGACTTATTGAACATAAACTAATAATACGAACTTGATCGTGTAACTTCATTCAAAAATGAAACTATTTTGAATTTTTATTTTTAAATAAAATCATTATGGAACACAATTGAAAAATAATTTTTTTTTTGATCATTTCTTTGATTTTTGAATTGTATCTAATTAATTTTCGATTTTAGAGTGAACAATGACCATATAAAACTATTTTAGAACGTGTTGAAGAATAATTAAAGGAGAAAAAACAAATATGATTGCCCCAAAGAGCTGGGTTGTCCCTCCGCTTGAACGATTCACTTATGCTCTACGTACTCAATTCCTTAAGTATTTTATTAGAAAATCATGAGGTAAAGAAAATATAAATAGTTTGTCAAAGAAAATCTTCAAACTATTATAAAATGGAATAGAAAAAAAAATATTTATGTAATTGAATTTAAATTTATTGAATTATTTATGGCGAGAACTAATGAGCTGTTTAATCAAGTTCACTTCTCTAACTTTTTGTCTTACAATGTTGGCCCAACATAGCACTTTTGTCATTTGTATTCTTTCCAATCTTTAGGCATTTCACCGTTCCTGGCTAAAAATAAATAAATAAAATAAGATAAATCTCCAGCTGAGTAGTTTTCACTGCCTATTCAAAGTTGAGTTTCTGAAATTTGACAATGGACTAAAAAGTCACCTATAAACTTTATATCCAAACATTCTGGAAAAATACATTGTGGAATAATACAAAGAATCATAAAAGAAAAATATGGAGAACATAATTCTCTGTTTTAGCCCCCAATTGTTGGGAGTTAAAATCAAATTTTTAGTTAATAATATTAATTCTTTACCAAACATGGACTTGTTGACAATAAATGTGTAGTCTCCCATGTACCATGGCACGTGTCTACAAAAACACCCCAAATTTTAAATAAAGGAAAAAACTAAGCCAACGAGTACAAAAACACGGCTCTAAATAAGTCGAACGTATAAGATCTTTCGCTTTCGTTAACAAACTAACCTGAGCTAGCAAGAAGAAAAATGAAGGAACGGTGGGATGCTGAAGAGATGGCTATGGCTATGAGACTAGTGCAAACAAGTAATCAACCAATGAACTATTTTATATTTGATCGACCGACATTAGACAGTAAAAGGAATTACGAATAAATTGAGGATAGATGTACTAATAGATTGAGGAGGATAGTATTTTTAATATTTTATTCAAAACAATAGTATTTGCATCGACATTTATACGGAATGAGAAGGTAAGCTTAAAACCCAATAAGAAAAATAGTGTACACTCCCCTCTAATTTTATGCACAACTTGTTAACACTTTTTAATCCATATGCCAGTTGTATCCTTAATAAATTTGCAGTATGACCTTTAAACAATTATTGAACAAATTTGGGACGGTAAAATAAACATAATTAAATCTTTACACAGATCATATAAAAATCAACGTAGTAACAAAATAGCCACATCTTTAAATTTCGTTACATAATTGAAGATCAGATAATTTAACACTACAAGTCCAAGAGAACTCCACAAGGAAAAATAAATTCTGCTGATATCGTACCAAATATGCATTTTAATTTAACATTGGCATTGCATCAAAACTAAACAACAATCTGTCTATGTTGTTCTCTTTCTTTATTGACATAATATCCCATATCATATTTTTTTGAAATCAAAGTTTACAGATAACTTCAAAAATGTAACAATTCAAATACCAAAGAATACATCATTGCAAATAAACATGAGCCGTTCGCTCCAGTTAATGACCGCCTTTCGTCGTTGAGAAGTTCTCATTCCACGTATAAAACAGTTACCTCGTTCAGAAGCCGAGCATTATATATTCATCATCTATTATCTGAAAAGGGAAAAATGACTGCATGTCTTCTTGACCTCTGATTTTTAACTAACCCCCTTGGAATGCTGAAAATAGGATATGAACAGCTTGCCAGTGCATTATCCTTGTCCTTAATTTCAATGCACATCTGTGAATTCTCCACTGACGATGGCAGCACACAAAGCCTTCCAAATGGGTACTAACATTGTAACTGGAGGACGTAATTCCTGGAAACAAAGCCAAGCAGTATAATACCACGGTAAGGAACATGAGAATTAATGAAAACTATAGCATTATCTTGTTTTAGATTTAATTTGGCATAAAATAACATATACAATGTTTATTTTGAACTTCTATACTTTACTTTGCCAAAAAGTTTAAACTTGGAACGTCCTTACCTTGAAAACTAGTAAGAGATCTTCTTCTTCACGTATAATAAGAGACAAACTCCAGTAACAAGTAACTGGGGTCACACATTCATTTAAGACAGGTTTCAAGATCTTGCTGATAGGAACAAAGTGGCGAACTGTCCTCCCACTGATTTGTAGAAGGCATTAAAAATTACTTTGATTAGAGTAGTATGAAATAGAAACCCAACTCAATCATGATATCTATAGTTGAACAAATAGAACATGGATAACAATTACAGGGAGTAAAAAGAAAGACAAACAATTTAATTTTCCTTCTTGACCAAAAACACTGGCTGGAGGTTCTTAATGAATACACGGTAAAGATCCTCTCTAAGAATAATAGACATTATTTTCCCAATCTCAATTTACAATAGCACTTAAGGTCAATAGTGGATACTTTAATCCAAGGGACAACCAAATAGCACATCACGCTGTGAATTGGTCTTTACAAAGAACAAATAAGACTATCTTATAATATACTCTTACTGACAACATAATACATTAAAGAGCTCCTCCAACTCATCCACACCCAAAATAAAATTGCAACGTAGAAAAAAATTAAAGCTCAATGATTTCAAATAATTATTACAAGCATCGATGTATAAGAATAAAAGAATGATGTTGCTATACAAATTACAAGGTACCTTCTATAAGTAGTTTCAAGCTGAACTCCAAAGGAAGGCAAAATCGTAACTGACTCTGTTACACAAAAACATGTAACACAAGATTGAGAAAATAGATGCCACTGCCTTCCCCAACTTTTCTGAGAGAAAGCAATTTTTGAATAGCACATAAGATTGCGTTACACAAATAAACAATTGTACTCAGTGCACTTCTAGAGGACATATTGATAAAAATATTGCATGCCAATTAAGATTCAAACACTTGGATAGCAGGGAACGAGGCAAATAACTCTACTTTGGTAAGGACCAATCATCCTACAGTCCCTAAGTTACAAAATATATCATTTTGTCTCTGATGTTCAAATTTTACAAGATTGCCCCACGAGTTGTAATCTGAAGTCAAATTGGTCAAAGTTGTAAGTTGTAACTTGCAGTTAATTTTCTTGAGGCAAAGAAACCACTGAAAATCCTCGAAATTAATATGTTTAACTTTGAATTTAGATTTTTCAGTTGAGAAAATTAAATTATCAGTCAATTACAAATTGGACCAACTTGCTACCAAGTTGAAACACAAGGGGTCACGGTGTTGAAATAGGAATATCAGGAACGAAATTAGAACATCGTGGAAACTTAGTTAACGACAGATTTGATTAACCTTCATAGTTCCAAAATTCTAATAATCTGAAAAGTGAATTTATGGGGTATATTTCTGAGGTTAATATATTGTCCAAAAGTGTAAATTAAATAAAATTCATAAGTGGTTACTGTAAATTCCAGGTGATATCAGCAGTCCATTCCCACAATTAATTTATATGAACAATTATGCGGAAAAACAACTAAAAATGCTCAACGATTAAATAAGGTCTTAACTCTTACATCGAAGTACAGGACCAACGTTTACTTAATCAAATCTTTGTAAATTCACATATTTCCAGGACAAAATCCTGCAATTCCTAGATCCTCACCTTTCTCAACTTGTTTTCCTCGCCATGATTTCACAAACAATACCACTAAAGAAAAGCTAAAAAGAACGGCCATTGACATATCCTGCAATCATGATAGGCACCTGTCATGTTTTGACAAAATAATTACAAAATAGTAAAGATCTAGAGATGAAGTGCAGTTTTAACCTCCCCCCATAAAAAGTTAAAAGGAAAAATGTATAAAACCTCAGAATTTATCTTTAGGCAGTTATATAAAAAAGAAACATCCAGAAAACGTGTGCATGTACATTAAAGCGTCAGTGGTTGAGATAAACTTCAATTTTCCCTTTCCTTTCTTGTTCATTGTTTTAGTTTCTAGTATTTAAGCATCTTTAATTATGCAAACTAATTGTGAAGAAGCAAATGTGGCTATCGAATCATAAAAATACAGGAATTTATTCGTAGAAGACAATAGGGGATATTTTTCAATAGATAAAAAAGTCAATAAATCTCTATCATATGCCAAATGGACTAGTTGTGCAGCATTGAGAAGATTAGAAACTTAATTCCCTGGAAAAAAAATGGTGATACCAATAACTCAGCAAGACAATTGGAATTATAACAATGTAACACAAAATCAGGAAGCACGAGTAAACACTACTGATATATATATATATGGGAATTCATATAAACACACCTGTGGGAGAAGGAGAAAGCAGAAAGTGGCTGAAAGCAGAATAAAAATGTAGAAAATGTAACTTGACGCACTGCTTCTTGAAATGATGATATGGTGAATGTCAATTGCATCTGGTGGGCCCTTATTTGTATCATTTATATATGTGTATCGTCCTTCCGAAATGGTAGCTATTGGCTCCACCATCTTAGACTGCATCAAAATCAAACTGGGAAAGGACTTGTAATGAGTTTTATCTCCAGTTACCTCTCTTCATTCATCAATTATAGATTATTCCCAATAAATAAACTAGCAACATCTTTAGGAAGGATTGAAAGTGGTAGCTATTGGCTCCACCATCTTAGACTGCATCAAAATCAAACTGGGAAAGGACTTGTAATGAGTTTTATCTCCAGTTACCTCTCTTCATTCATCAATTATAGATTATTCCCAATAAATAAACTAGCAACATCTTTAGGAAGGATTGAAAGTCGAAACAATCCAGAATATTTCTCAACTAACATAAATGCTATTAAAAAAACTTAGGCCAGACTTGATTAATTTCATCATTAGATTTTTTATTTGTTGTATTCACCATTGAAATTCAAAGAAGATAAGTGTTTATTAGAAGATTGCAATTTTTGTGCAATTGATTTACTAGGGAGTGTGGTATACTTAGTTATATTCAAATATGATAATAAGTTAATATTAGCAAACAAACTTTGAATGGTAAACATCAAAATGTTGAATTGGTTAAGCAAATATGAAACAATATTTTATAATTAATTACTATGTATTATAATAATACTAATTCAGTTTGACGATGAATTTGGTTTTTCCAGATTCATCTTTCAAAGATATTCAGGTTTTTCAATTTGCTTGTTAAACTCTATCTTAAGTAATGACAACTTACCTTTTAACAAGAAACGACTTTAGTACAAGATAATGGGAAAATCAGAAGTTATTTTATCTTCCTCTTGTAGTATTGCAAAATCAGGTACAGGCAGTAAAATTCTTAATACCATTGCAGATTCTAATTCTAACATTTGGATCAACAATTCACGAGCCAGTGATCAGAGGGCCAAAGAATCCAATTTTCACCATACCATATGTACCCTCTCTGGAAACAGAAAAGTGCAATTTTCTGATGGAACCACTACTCCAGTTTAGTGCCAAGGAAATGAACACTTATTTTTTATTTTACAATAGGACATCACATGTTCCGAAAATGTAATCTAATCTTACTCAAAATAATTTGAGAAACTTTTTTCCCTAAATCGCTGTGCATTTCAGAACATCACTTCAAGAAAGATGATTGGCAGCAATAAGAAGAGAAATCTCAATTGCTATATAGATACTGAGAAAATAAGAAAACCCCGGGATTACCAAATAAAGGGAACTACAGAAAAAGGAGCCATATAATAGTAGAGGGTAGCACATTAAAGATTAGGGCATCCAAATTTCTTCTACTTACAACGTTTATATCCTAAAACTTGAGCGAACCTGGATCATTCTGTGCTCAACTATGAAGTTTGTGAATTAGCTAAAAATTACCATGTTCGTATCTTTTAAGTAACGCTAGAAGTGAAGTGAAATTCCACTCTCTGTTATCATGAAAGTGAAACATTAGGGGGTAAATCTTCAAACGCTTTCTATAGACTAGAATCATAAGTTGGCAATTATAGGAATATTGGTCATAAAGAAAGATATCTATTACTTGTTGGCATTAGATATATATCTCTCATGAGACCAGACATTGCACACATCATCAATTTTGTCTTTCTACTTATGCAAGCATCATCAAAAGAATGCTTGGAAGTTTGTATAAGGATAGCAAGGTTCCTCAAGGGTAATCCATGCATGGGATTGCTATTCTATAAAGGCAATCACAACAATCACATGCAAATAGAAGCTTATAATGATGCGCAATATACATGATCAACAACCTAAACAAGTTACATATAGCATACCTTTTCAAAAGGCAACCTAGAATCTTGGAGAAGTTCAGACAACAGTAGGTTTCTAGGTCAAACTTTGAGGCTGATTTCCATATTTGACCTTAGGTATCTATAATTTAGAACAAATCTATACTAGAAGAATTACAAGTAGAGGTTGAAGGGCTTATGAGGTTGTATTGGATGCAACAAAACTGTGATGAGCATTGCAAAGCCAAGCATATTTGGTTGACTGATATTTCACCAGAGTAAATATCAACAGCAATCTTATTTGTACTCCCTTTGTTTTATCTAAAGTGCAGCTAGCTGATGTTTTCACTAAAGGTGTTAACATCTCCAAACCAGCTTGAGGAGGTTTAGAAAATTGACAAATTTCTTAATATTAAGATCAATTTGATTTCCTAAGATTTTTAGCCAATATTAGTCGTACATATTATGCCCTTGTTTGGTAGAAATTAAAATCCAATTTTAATCTAAGTCAAAGTCAAAGTCAACAATTAATTTTGACCACATATTTTATGGGGTCCACAACTTTTCAACCACACATTTCTTCAACTTTTATCAAAATTTGCTAAAAATCTAATTTTAATTCCCACCAAACAGGGGCTAGGACAATAGTATTTTAAGATTTAACTTGTTGATGTCTTGTATAAATATATCTAATTTTTTCAGATTAATACAACACACTGTTTCTAGAAATTAATCTTGTATGTGAAGATAGTGAACATATTTGCTCGTGTAAAGGAATGACTGGCAATGGCCAATGCTCAGGTTTCAAATGTAAATCCTCAGACTTGTTACTTAAGCAAGTAAAAGGCATCTGGATCCTAAGAAATGTTGGACATTATTGCACATTCACTTAGGAATCAGCTCTTCTTCAAAAAATAAAAAACAGTATAAATTAAAAAAGGTAAGATGCCTGGAAAAGAGAAGATGTTGCTTCTATATGATTTCACTAATTAACTTTATTCCATATGAATGACGAATCATGTGAAATGGTGGTTTTGAGATCCCCATTTAGCTCTTATATATCTAATCATAACATTGATACTCTTACTCTTGGTCTAAGTCTCAGTTGGCAAACAAAGACACTGTTTTGTGATAGTAGATTTAATGAATCTAAAGGTAGAAGCTTACTACAGCCTAAACACAAAATCTTAGAGAAAACACAAAGTATTATGCACAATTTCTAATTATGGTTTCCAAGCTTTCACAACCAGAAGTGGGTGATCAAAAAACTAAAGAAATTACTAACAAAATTTTGATTGCTGATGATAAAATGAGTAAATTATAAACAAGTAAAGTTTAATTTTGTCAATGGCAAATGAAAAGCATATGAAAACCGTTACCACGTCTATTACCAGTGAATTCATCAGAAAAACCAAAATAAGCAATTCATATAATCAATCACCAGGAAATTAAACCTTTAAATAATTTGCGATCCCATAACTACAAAAAGGGAAAACTCAACATGACGGGAGTGGGAGAGGGTGAGGGTGAGGGTGAGCAAGTACCTGTTAGAGCGGGAGAGTATTTTGGGGATAGAATTTTAATTTAGCCGCCCAGACTCTATCGGTAATTCCACGTTCGTCACAACACAAGGGTATCACTGATCAACTACTAGTGATGTTAATTTTGTTAGAACAAATAATCAAATATCTTTCAAAAATTATAAAAACTAGGGTTAAACTTTCAGTGAAATTTTAATTGGGTCATTCAACTAATAATTTGTTTCAATTCAATCATTGAACTTCAATGTTTATGACTCCGGCACCCATTACTAAATTTAACTTCTCAATCCTACGTGAATGTTAGAAATTGAATGACTTATCTTGCGTTTATAAATAAATATTACACCTAATCAAATCATAGCAGTAAAATTTAATATAATAAATTATCATATGCTAGATAGTATACATTTTTTCAATTTTTTAGTCACAACTTGATTATGTAGCATATTTACTTGAAAATATTAAGTTTTAACGTTCATGGAGTATTAAGACGTTAAGTTTAATAACAGAGGCCACGAAGAACTCTTAATGCCACCTGCAAGTTCTGTTAGATTTTAAAGACAAAATTGGATATAGTGACTAAAGGGATACGAAATTGAAAATTTAATGCTAATTAGCTTGATATATAATTGAAATGTGACACGCTCATTACTTGCCTAAACTCTTCAATTGAGATAAGGTAGCACGCTGCGGAGGAGGCTCAATTTCGCTCGAGCGATGGCAAGACTTGAGCACGGAAAAAATATTTCAACCAAAACAACAACACAATACTATAAAAATGAAACACTTTCTTACAATGATGCCTACATGTTTTCTGTAAGAATTCACAGCATTCTTTAATATGAATTTCGGGTCAATAAATTTACTTGAAATGATGAGTCCCAAGATCTTTTGATGGTTGAATCACATTGCATTCCAAATCTCCAACAATCTGCATTTTTTGTTCTCCAATAGTCTCAGTCTCAATCACAATGGAAGGGAATTATTATCCACAATCTAAGTGTCAATTTTTGTGAGATTTCATGTCTAAAATATGGTTCTGAGTACTTTCCAATTTTGGTGTAAATTTCCATACGAATTTTCACTTCTTTTTTTTTCATGTACTCTTTTTCCCTCTATAATCCAATCTATAATCATTGGAGGTTATAGGGAGTTAAGGGTGGTTATATGAAGTTGTATGTTTGAACTTTAAATTCAAACCACTCCCTCCAATCATTTTAATAACTTGTGGTTTGGGTCATCCCATATGGGCGACCCACAACCCATATTTTTCTAATATCTCCTACTCGTACGTGATGGGTTTAATCCAAATCACAAGGGACAACGAATGTCATGCATTAGATCTTTTTCAAGATCTATCTCACAAAAAAATTCATACGACAAATAGATCGTGCGACTAGCGAATAATATTAGAGCTCACAATACTATAAACCTGTTAGGGATATATAGCAGCTCAACTAGAGGAACATTACATCTCGCTATACCCCAAACTCATTTTCCAACATTAATTCAAGTATTTCCAATCCCTCGAATATTTATGGAACATACTTGAACTCCACATCATATCATTGTATTCACAATTATGTTATATACTCTAAATAGTTAAACACAATTGTCCAACCGGTGAATACAAATAAAAAATGTTGGTCAAAATAGTTTTCATTTTCTACTTGAATCCTTCAACTTTAAATTGCTGCTTTCCTAGACATGTCCCATCAAACCGAATCAATCATAATTATTGGAAACATGCTAAAGTAGCAACATCGAAATAAAATCTCAAGAAACAGTCAAAAGTCATAAAGGTATATATGAGACTATATAAACCTCAAGGTCTCACACAATGAGGAAGCAGTGGTCCATTTACTCATTTACCCATTATTGGTCGTAAAAGCACACGTGGTATGAAACACTCGCTACGATATTTTCTCTCATTCTTAGGGCGTATGTCATATCCTTTATAAACAAATAACATCGTACAGATCTTAGTTCAGGTATTCCCTGATACCTAACTTCAATTCTTCTTATATTCATTCCTCCAGGCAATCTCAAATCGAGAACTCGATCTGGCTACTAAACAAGTTTAATGGATAACAAAAACCCATTTCGATTACTTGTTGTAATCTCATCTTGATATCTTATCAAAGCGACAGGATCACGTACACAACATGACCACTTTGTCTCATCTCATCACACCCAAAGTATATAAGGTGATTATTCGTGTGAGTAAACCAATCTCAACCTGTTTGACATACTTTATCTATGCATGCAAAATATTATCTCGTAATCTCAAGAATAGATTACACATGAACTCAAAATTGTTCATCTAAGGACACATAAAAATCAATCAAGAGTTTTCTGATACACTAAGTATCATATTCTATGTAATTTTAGATATTCGACATTACTGACAAGTACATCTCTAAACATTTTTAGAGTATGATGATTACAGACCATCATTTACGTAGATAGATTGCAAAGACACTTTCTTTGCTAATGTCTCTCACAGAAATACTATCGAGTGTTTGGTTCCATCATGATATTTGAGATCCTCAACACATAAGATAATTGCACAACTATCCTGGATCTCATATTCACAACTAATATCATTAGATGCCCAATACATCTATACCAAACAATTTCTTCAGCTATCAAGTTATATACTAAAAGATATACTTCTTGCTACTCTATGTAGTAAGATTGTACAAGTCTAATAACTATTTGTGCTCGACTAACTCTCATCCTTAGTCGATATTTGGAATATATTTCAATCACAAGTTATTCATTCTACAACAAATAGAATAACTGACAGCAACACTCTTCATGTATCACAATATCCTTTCTAAGGACAACATCGATACTAGATATGGTTCTCTGGTTATTAGGGAAAGTATACATTATAGCATACTTGTAACTCCTAATCGTACTAGATATGGTTCTCTGGTTATTTCTCTGTGCATTTATGGTGTCATTGGACATACATGAAGACTCATATAGTCACCTTTCGACATAGAAACATCAACAAATTAGCAAATTCCATAGGTAAAAAAAATATTCTAGAATCTTTATGGTATATAACTCTTGTGATAGAGAAACAAAACTAGACTAGTCTTTTTTAACACAAAATATAGAATTTGCTACATTCATGTCATTTCTCTCAAAAATTAAGGACGACCATTTCAAAATGGTCTCAATACACTCATTCTCATGGTTAGTCAATATAGTGTCATCAAGACATCAACATCAAAATAAAAATTAGAATTACAACCTACTATCAAACTTTTACATAAATACAGTAAACTTCATCCACACGATGAAATTTTGTACGAGATTTAAACCCTGTTAAAACTCAAGTACCACTATCAAGATGACTACATTAGGCTACAAGTGTAGCTAAAGAGTTACCACAATACTATAAAAGCCTTCAACATGAAGCCTACCAATCGATTCATATAGATCTCTTCAATTAATTATCAATTGAGAATGAAATACAGTTTCAAAGTCTATTTGGTGTAATCTAAACTTAAACACACTATCATGGTTAGCATCAGCATATAGAAGTGAATCTCACTGCTAAAAAAAAAGTTTATCAAGCTCAATAAACTCATATTGAGTCTAACCTTTCTCTAAAAAAATGAGTTTTATTTATCATAAACTCATTAGTCTTCCATTTAGTTTTTAAGAACCTGAATGTTCTCAATAAACATAATGTTCAATTAGAACTTCCACCACATCTCAGATTAGATTGGAATTATGTACTCTATATATACTTCTATCACTTTCCTCAAATTTCTCCACTAGTTTTCTAAACCAATAATCATTGAAATTTAATAGCTATTAGATCCCACTCAGAATCAAGAACCATTGAAATTGGATAATTCTTGGATAGCTTCCACTCGAATACAGATTACTCACACTTGAATCTGAAGTTTAAATCAACTCTCACGTATCCAAGAAACTAATTTGTCAATATACATAATATCAATTTCAATAATATTCTCTAAAATTCTCTTTCTTACTAAGAAATAAATGTCAAATGTCACATATTGTGACCCAAATTCCATCCAAAATCTCACTTAAGTACCTTATTGGACTGTTATGTGTATTTCGTAGATTCATTTTCTTCTAAATAGACTCATGTTCCCAAACTTATTATCAAGAACTAATATAATCGATTATGAGTTTAAGACAACCCATATTTGGTTGTCCTCATGTCCAAAGCTTATAAAATTTTGAAGGTACTAATTTAGAGAGAGTTCCGTTAACTGATACATTGTAGTTAACCAATAATCTTTCCAAAAGCAAATACGTAAATTGGACTGCATATCTCAAACCACATCATATTCTGTTATATTCCATCATTCTACACAATACACCTTATAATTATTGGTGATTAAGGAATAACCAATCAAATAAGGATCTCTTTGATTACATAGATCACCGATATCTCGTGATAGAGATTCACACTATTAAATAGTTTTCAAAGTCTTCACTTCCATAATCTAATTTTTTACTCCACTTCAGAGAAGTCTAAATAAATACAGTATTTTCAACTTAAGAAAATCAGAGGCACAATTGAAATGCGTGAATCCATCTATAAATATAATGAAAATATAAAAATGCATCTCTATCTCTCATGAAATTCGAATGGATTTACTCAATGGAAGTTTAGCTCTTACAATTTTGAATGATTTTCTCAACACAAAATCTCAAACCATTACACAAATATCCAGAACCATAATTAAATATCACCACTGTGAGTACGAACAGAAATACAATGTATAAGTTCAAGTTGGAGACCACTCTTAGAAGAACAATTTAGATCAAGTTTAGTGGAGTTTTCTATACTATCTTAATATCAAATGGGAGGTCCGTTTCTCCACTTTGCAACACTAAGTTGCAGTATCAATCATATAAGCTTTCACTTCATCTTCATTATTTGTATAAATCTATTTTGTATCAAATCAAGGACTCGACAATACAATAAAATACTTCTTGATCTCATATAAAGTGGGTTTCTAACCCTTGAATCCACTATCCACACAAGATAAGATTCAAAATGTATAGTGTTGACACGTAAACAACACTAAGAGAAATATATTCAAGTGCAATATCCTTTAACTTGACCACTTTCGAGCTAAGAGATTCAAACCGTATAGTTGAAGCACTTAAACCTTTATAACATTGATCATCTACCAAATCCACTTTCATTCACTTACTATCTAATATGTTCTTCTTGGTCCCTTTTCTAGTCTCTCCATCTATCACGCATTCGTTCTAGCTCATTTAATGCTTAAAATCTAAGTCTTATGCAAACTAGAACATTGCTACACAAGTGTGTCCTCGAGACTTAGCAACATCAAGTTGCATGCCTTTTAACTCACTTAGCGGATAGTTTTAATAGAGAAAATTGACACCTCAACTTGTAAACTACATTGACATTCAAAGTTTTCATCAGTTAAAAAGAGACTAGTTTGAACTTACTACTCATCTAAAAAATGTGACCAACAAAAATTGTCAACTTTATGCTAACCATCTTAGCCAAGTCACATTCGAGAAAAATATCATTTATAACAGAACTTAACAATTCAAATGTTCAAGCACGAGAATCTATCTTTTCTCGTACTTAACAAAGTTCCGAACTTTATTCTCTAGAGTAGTATGACCTACATAGGGTCTTCTATTGTTGATGCTTTCTAAACATCATGTCCTTTTAGTACACTCAAAATCTTATCATGCCAAATGTTATTGCATTTAGTTTATCACCTTTATTAAGGTTAACTACTATAGATTTTGATGCCATAATCTATAAATTTTTAGGGACATTTTATTCTCAATCAATGCCCATTTATGCATATTCAATTTTGCATCAACGCAAATTAACGTCTACAATAGTTCAACGTGGAGGTACGGAGTCAAAAGTTCACTATGTTCTAAATCATCGTTTGCAATCCTATGATAGTAACTTAATTTCATAATGCAAAATTTCATTGGTTCTAAGTGAGAATTACATTAATTATTCCAACTTGAGAACTCCCACTCAGTTGGTGAATCAAATAATTCTAGATAAGATTTTCTCTAAATAGGTCGAAGTAAGAATCTCACTAATTCTACTGACCTTAGCATTTATAACAATACACGGATTAACGATATCATGTATTCAATTAGATAATTTCATAATATGAAATAAAAACATAAATATGCACGTTTATCCAATTATGACATGTATCATGATATAACAAATTAATTCTTCTAGAAGATAACTTCAATTATAATTCAAAAATAAAATTAACTTCATTTAAGTTTTATTTTACAAATCCTCAATCACATTTAAATCTATGTTGCAACACAATCCCAACAAATGGGAAGTGACATCAGAATTCTCATATTCTGCTTATCACCAAAAGCTTATGTCTCAAAATATTCACGTGTTTCACATTAGGTCATGTTCTAGATCCATTTACTTATATTGATAAGCATGAAACATTTTAACAAGTTCTATAACCCATACTTTTCTAGCATTCCCTCTAAAGATGCTAAAAGTATACATATAATCAACCATATCTAATCAAGCAAAAAATTGAAAAATAAGTCAAAATGGATCACATAACATAATCAAGACTCACACAACTCATGAACGTATATAAAATATGGTATTTTAAATACTTTCGGAGTATTTTTCATTTAAAAAAAAAATGAAACACTTCAAAATAAATAAACCACTTAACAAATATTCTTAATTTTTATAAAAATTTCAGAATTTAATTAAGTCTAAAAAGATATTTTTAATAATTTATTTTAATAATAAAATATAAAAAATTTGATTTTCTGAAAATTAATTTTAATTGCACATAAAAATCAAGAATATTTCAAGGATCCATGCAATTTCCGAAATTGTTATTGTAATAATCAGCTTCCAAAAATTAATTCTGGGACCAATATGCAACATGTAATTTTCCAAATTGCATTTGAAATAATCAACATTCAAAAAATGTGAGGACCAACATGCAATTTTTCGAAATTGCATTTGGAATATTTAAGGGACCACTATGGAGTTCTCTCAAAATTAAATTTGGAATCATTCAGCTCCAAGACAACAGTTTATGTTTCTGCCATTGTTTTTAGAATTATGTCAAAACTTCATAAGGCCGTAATTTCTTCAATTCAAAGCCAAAAATTATGTTCTTTATACCGTTGGAAAGGCATCGAGAAGATCTATAAAACTATACCAAATGGTTATCATGAAACACAGTGTGGAAGAAGTTATCATGGGATTAAGTTTCAGATTTTATCGATTTTAATGCAAAAAATCAGATTTTCATTCAAAATTTTGAATCCTCATAACTTCTTTATTTTAAGTCCATAATTTGAGTTCTTTATATGGCTGGAAATCTTATGAGAATATATTTCTAACCATACTAATCTTATTGCATGAAAATGAATGAGCAGATGACAGTAAATATTTAAAGTTTCTACAATTTTATCTAGGGTTTCGTTTTTCTCCAAATTTATAAAACCAAAAGTTTTCAAACTTTGCAGATATGATCTACATCATATAAAGAATATGTTGTAAAAAGTTCTTGAATTTATGTTGCATATTTCATAACATGCCATTAACAATACTTCAAGTTTCAACAAAAATGACATACATGCATTTTTCAACATAATAATTCCATTTAAAGCAAGATAGTATGCAATGGAAACAACTTTTACGGCTCTGATACCAATATAAGAGTTCGCAGCATTCTTTAACATGAATTCCGGGTCAAGAAACTTACTTGAAATGATGAATTCCAAGATCTTTTGATGGTTAAATCACCTTGCATTCCAAATCTCCAACAATCTGCATTTCTTATTCTCCAATGGTCCCAACCCCGATCACAATGGAAGGGCATTATTATCCACAATCTAAGTGTCAATTTTTGCGATATTTCATATCCAAAATATGGTTCTAAGGACTTTCCAATTTTGGTGTAAATTTCCATACGAATTTTCTCTCTTTTTTTTTCATGCCCTCTTTTTCCCTCTATATTACAATCCATAATCATTAGAGGTTATAGGGAGTTAAATGTGGTTATATAGACTTGCATGTTTGAACTTTAAATTCAAATCACTCCCTCCAACCCTTTTAATAACTTGTGGGTCGGGTCATCCCACATGGGTGACCAAAGACCCGTATTTTTCTAAGATTTTCATTCTCTGAAAACTCCATATATGGTCTCATTATCAATATTATAAAGAGCATTGCAACATTTCATCAAAAATGTGGTGGGAGTCTACAAAGTTACAACGTGAGAAGAACAAAACTAGAGTGATTGGCATGGATGAAACAAGATTACGAGATATACCACAATAAAAAAGAATCGATATCACTAATTACCAGATATTGAAAAATTAGTAACCTGAAAATAAGAGTAAACAAATTCATAAACTTGATAAATATATGCCATCAAAAGAAAAAAAAAATCCATCTAGTAGTTTTTACTTTTCACGCTGCACCAAATCCATCTTTGCACATTCTTAACGAACATATAACAAAACTGCACATGAATTATGTACACCAACGAACCAAGTAGCTGTGCCTAATTTAATAAAGCATTCCATGCGCAATAAGTTTGCTTTTGGAATTTGGAATTGACAAAGAACTGCAAACTATAGACATAAGTATTAATTGTATAATCCTTTCCTAATTTCAGTTTAAAGTAACTTCAATTTCATCCGGGCAAAGGCAGTGCAAGTTCACTTTGTATTAGAATTCAAAAGCTTTATACATTCAATCGTCGTGGTCAACTTTTTCATTTCTTCCACAAAATCAAGGTTGGCCCTAACCCAAGGCAAACTAAGCCGGTGCCTAGGACCACATGATTTTGAAGGGCCTCACAAAAAATAAATGTTTATATTGAAATTTTACATGAAACTTAAACTATATAAACTTTGCATATTTGCCAAGACTTTCATGTCAAATCATCAAGAAGATTAATTAATGTGAAACATACCTTAATCCATTGATTTGTATCTTGAATAATGAACATTGATCTTTAAATCTTGTTTTCTTGTTCTTGAATTTAATTGCTTCAATCCTTCTTCTTGATTCTTGATTGTGAGTTTATGAATCTTCATCTTCAATATGCTTTCTCTTGTATTCTTGTGTTGATAGGATGTCACAAAGAATGCAAAATTACATATGAATTGGGGATTATAACCATATATATAGTTTTCATATGTATTTGACTCATTGTCAAATACAAACCCTAATGGACCTGGTCTCTACTCATATAATTCGGCTCATACTTATTTAGATGCACAAAGCCCAATTACTTAATGCTTTATTAGATCACTTTAGTTTTGGGCTTAACTTTAAGATAGCTTTTATACACAATTAATTACATATGTCGACCCACATGGAAAATTAAATAATTTCCCAACAATATTACACTTGGGCCACATATATTACTTATAAATATGTATAACTTTTTTAGCTCAAAACTTTTGCTATCACAATCAAAACCATCTCCAAACAATCTCGTCTATTGATTATATCAATATAGGATCAAAGTAGTCTTCGTTACAACTATTATAACTAAACTCATCCATGGTCACGTATATCAACACAATCAAATGACGTAGATCAGGTATGGATATGTAGCATGGAAATTACATGTAATGTGATCCAAACATGTCTATTTCCAACTTGTCCTACTTTATTCTTTAATACCTTATGAGATCAACCTAAAAAAGAACTTTAATTAGAGTGAAAACTGAACTGAATACTTTATTACTGAAATAAACTGAATATCCATGGACAAGAATATGTGTCTAAAACAGACAACATCTAAATACAAATTCCCACTAAACTGGCATATCATCAAAAGATGCAACACCCATGTAAGTATTATGCTCATGAAAGACCTTGGGTGATAGCCATTTAGTAAATAGATCCATGATTATGGAGTTTGTTCTAACTACTATGAATTCTTTCATTGACACTAGGAACTTAATGTCTATAAACTTTGACATCATCATGTTCCTATTGAAATACAAGGCTGCTATTGTCATAGAATAACTTAAGTGGTCTTTCAATTCCATCCTAAATATGCAGCATATTGACAATATTTTGCAGTCATATTTCATGATCAAAATAAGAATATCCAACGATCTCCAATTGATATGATTTCCTGAATATGATCATGTAATCCTTAGTTCTCTATAGATACCGAATAACCTTATGGTTAGCATTTCAACAATGAATGTTATATCTAAATGTGTGCAAACCTTAGTATACATTAAATTCTCAATTGTTGAAGCATAGAGAATTTTTTGTATTTCATATTCTTTAAATTTATCCTTGGGGCATTAATTAATACTAAACTTGACTCCCTTAGCAATGGGGGTATCGTCTGAATTACATATCTGCATTTGAAATCTCTCAAGAATCTTATTAATACAACTCTTTTGTGATAGTCCAAAAAATATATCAAGAACGATTCTTGTGTATCTATATCTTTAATACAAAAGAGGAATCACCAAGATTTCTCATTTCAAAATTTCATGACAGAAATATCTTGGTTTCGTGCAATAAGTTTATATCATCGCAGACAAGCAGTATGTCATCGACATACAATACCAAATATATGTTTACTCCCATTGAATTTGTGATATACACAATCATCAACTGAATTCATCTCAAAAACCAAATGAGATAATTATTTGATAAAATTTGTGATACCATTTCGGGAAACTAGCTTAAGCCTATAGATGGATTTCTTTAATTTGTAAACCATATGATATAACTTAAGATCAAAATGTGTCACAAATGTCATAGTTTTCCTAAAAGAGTTTTTCATAGAAACCGGATAAAAAATCTCTTTAATGTCATTCCTTTTGACTAATGTTCATTTGCAAAATGACGAGCCGCATATCTCTCCATATCACCCTTCGAATCACTCTTGGTTTTAAATATCCAATCCTTCAGGCAATAGGATGAGTTCCTAAACGTCATTGTTACTTATGATATTTATCTCTTTATGCATGACAATCAATCCTCTCTTTAGAATTATTTTTTTGCATTACTTGATGAAAGTTGATTGATCAGTTCTTCTTTTATCAATATATGTCATCCTTATTTTCTTGGAGAAAGACTATAAAGTCATCCAGAATTATCTTTTTCCTTTTTATAATGGATTTGCTTAATGACATTTGTTCTTGAGGTTGTTGAGTTTATTTTTTTCTGGAATAATCTCTTGATTGTGTATAGTGGATTTTGTAAAGTAGTATTGATCCAAAATTGCTTCTTGAACAAAATCTGGAGCAAGAATTTATCCCCGATCATTGCCAATTGCAACAGAAGAAATATATACATAATCTTCATCAAAGACAAAATCATTAAACTTATAATCTTATCTCCCTCCGCAAACTCTACATTCTCAAGGAATCGAACATTTTTCGTTTCGAAAATTGACCTAATAGTGAGATCTTTAAAAATATGTAAACCCTTAGCAATTGCTTTACTTGGAAATTTGTTGAGAATTTAAGTTACAGTCTTTAGTATTTCTACCTAGAAAAATCATGATGTACTGTGGGACGATTTCACATTCATCTAGAAATTTAGCAAAAGGCTATGGACATTGTTCTCCTAATCTGTCATATATGTCATAGTATTCACCACTATTATAAGATTTAACTTATTAAATTCTTTTACCGAGTTCATTTTCAACCTCAGTTTTGTATGCCTTGAACATGTCCAGTGTTTGAGATTTCTCATAGATGAGATATAGGTAGCCATAGTGAGAAAAATCCGTCTATGAACATAATAAATTGTCGTTGACCATTAAAAAAAATGAAGTGAATGGCTCTCAAATAACTGTATAAATTAGTTCTAAGACGTCCGAAATCCTGTGGCACCTAATCTCCTTATATTTGTTTGTTTTCCCTTAATAAAATTAACATAAACCCTTAAGTCTAAAAAAATTAAGGAAATCAAGAGTTTTTCTGACACAAGATTTTTCATTATCTTTTAAGAGAAGTGACCAATCGCTTGTGCCATAACAAAGTAGGATTATCATTGGTTAATTTATGTTTAATACCACGCGGATTCACAAGAGCAGCATTTGGTGTTAATTTGGGAACAATTCAAGGAGGAAGTGATGGAAAAATATTTTCCTCAGTCTCTAAGGAAGTTTAAGAAGAGTGAATTCTTTCAGCTCAAGCAGGGTCATATGTCCCTGACTGATTACGAGCAAAATTTTGATCAACTCTCAAGGTTTGCTCCACACCTAATTAATACAGAAATTAAAAAGACTCGAAGGTTCGAGCAAGGGCCAAACCCAGACTTAAGCATGATTTTTATGTCACATCGTTTTACATCATACCATGAGATGCTGGAACGAGCTCATGCTATTTGGTATCAGAAGGCTAATGCAAAGAAACACGGTTAATTGTTCAGCCAACAGGATAAAGGAAAAATTAGGGAGAGAAAGTGGAACGGTTAAGACAAAGAAAATGGCAAAATAAGAAAGCTAAGATTGGACCTAGTGCCAATAAGGCCATAGTAGTCACAGTAGTACTGTGTCCTAAGTGTGATAAACCTCATCATGGTGAATGCTTGACAAGAGGAATGCATGTTTTCAATGTGGTAAGCTAGGACATATTGTTAAGGATTGTCCCATATTTACTCGGAAGAAGAATGACAACGGTGATCAGAACGAAAAGGAAAAAGCATGAGTTTTTACACTGACTCAAAAGGATGCGGAAGAGAACTCAAACGTAATAATAGGTATTTTGCTGATATCTGATACATCTGCTTATGTACTGTTTGATTTGAGAGCTACTCATTCTTTTGTATCAACTTCTTTCATTGCTAAATCTAGTATTACTTGTGATAAGTAAAAAAATATACTAGAAGTTAGCATCCCCTCAGGCAAAACATTAAATACAAATCAGTTAGCTAAGTCGGTAAATCTTGAAATTGAGGGAAAAATGTTAGAAGCTAATTTGTATCTGATAGAGATGAAAGACTTTGATGTGATTTTGGGTATAGATTGGTTGGGACGTAATTATGCAACCATTTGTTATAGAGAAAGGGAAGTGGTACAAGAATTTATAGATGTGTTTCTAGAAGATCTACGTGGTACCCCCACCAAATAGATAAGTGGAGTTTACAATAGATCTAGTTCTCGGAGTGGCGCCAGTATCTAAAGTTCCATACAGAATGGCTCTAAAAAAACCTCGAGAGTTGAAAAGTAAGTTACAAGAATTGTTAGACAATGGTTTTATTCGACCAAGTATATCTTCATGGGGTGCACCAGTGTTATTTATAAAGAAGAAAGATAGAAGTATGAGGATGTGTATCGACTATCGAGAGTTGAACCATTTGATCATCAAGAATATATATCATCTCCCAAGAATTAAGGATTTGATTGATCAATTAAAAGGGGCTAAAGTATTTTCCAAGTTCAACTTATGAGCTGGATATCGTCAATAGAAGGTTAAGGCTAGTGATATACCCAAGACGGCTTTCAAAACTCGTTATGGATATTTCAAGTTCACAGTTATGCCATTCGGGTTGACAAATGCTCCAGTAGTATTTATAGTTTTAATTAATAGTGTATTTCATTAGTATTTGGATCAATTTTTCATAGTCTTCATTGATGACATTTTGATATACTCTAGGAGTAAAGATCAACATGAAGAATATCTTAGAATAGCGTTAGAAATATTGTACATGGAAAAATTATACGATAAATGTAAAAAGTGTGAATTTTGGCTTCAGCGAGTTGGATTTCTTGGTCATGTGGTTACTGTCCAAAGAATTGAAGTAGATCTAGTAAAAGTGGAAGCATCAACAATAGATACAAAAGTTTCGAGCCTTCAGTCGATGATGAATTGCTTGAATCTTTTATTATTATTTTAGAGTATTATTAAAATAAATTTAGAATGGGAAAGATAGAGTAAATTAGATTAGAAAATTATGTCAAAGTCAATGAATCAATAATTTGTTTTTGGCTTTAGATTTCTTTCTACATTTTTTCAATTAAAAATAAAAAAATTGCAGTAGGAAATTATTATACTAAACATATTACCAACATGATTTTCCCTTTTTTTATTATAGCTTCTACAGTTCTTTTCCTAATTCAACATCGCATGTCCTGAAGATTACATTAATGAAGCAAAATCATTATGGGTGGTAGGAGGTAATCCTACATTGGTTGTAATAAAAAAAGGTCATTGATGAATATAATTATAAAATGGATGGGCTAAAGTATGTAAAATTTTCTTCATTGGGCATGTAGACGTTTACTGCATTTACCTTGAGGACATTTGAACTAGTTTTTCATTTTTAATAATTTCATTTTAAAGTCTATACGGTCGCAAAACCTGTTCCAGGTCAACTGGTTAATGGTTTGGCTGGTTAAAATGGTGATTTTTACCCATTCTCAACTGTAAGGGTTTTATCCTATAATCGAACCAGTTCTTGGTTCGGTCTAGTTTTGAAAACATTAGTAGAAGATACTTCTAAAGTAAGTAATCTCAACTTTGACCAATTATTTTAAAACTTTTTTACTTAAGTAGATTATGGAAGCTTATCTAAACATGCCCAAAGAAAGAACAATTCAGCCTTCCTAGTATTGAGAAAATCTCCTTTCACAATGTTTACTCGAGTGCTTAACAAGCTTTTGAGTTGCATAGAATGCCCATTTTAGTCATAATACGTAATAATTACATGGTAGTAAAGGAAGACTTGAAGAGGGCGTAAAGGATTCTACATGGTTATATGAAATAGGGAAGTATAATAGTTCTATGCAATTGGAATAAGTTTTATAGAATGGTTCTTAGACCACATATGTATATGGTAATTAGTGTTGGATAGTTAAAGGACAAAATATATGAGATGAAAGTAACCAAACTTAGGAAGTTAAGACTGATGTGTGATCATATAAAATGGAATGAAGATTTAGGCGAAGGACGACGGGATCTTCAATATAAAAAAGATTAAGTTGTAATTTGACCATAATATCATGTGATATGCAGCTTGAAAGTCACTTGATGCTTCTTATTTTCACTTTTTGTTGTAGTGCTCCCTTTTGGACCACCATATTTCTTTTTCTTTTTGGAAGGAATCTAGTTAAATGATGCATTCAATTTAATACATCAATACTTTAAATGTATTTTCAAGGCCTATCTTTTAGGATGACTTGAGTGGTTGGGATATGTCTTCTGTAGACCTAAGAAGCTCCCTTCACAAGAACGACTTGATCCTTGTAGAATTAGTTAGAATAAGGAGAGGTAGATTTCAATTAAACACTTGCCAATGTGGTTGAAAAAGATTTGATTTTGTTGGACATTCAGTAGATGTAGCTATGAGTTGAATGAAGCGGTGAACAAGTATTTATTTAGTCAATTCCAAATTTATTTGGAACAATGCTTAGTTTGTTATTTTTAAAGGAGGTTAGAACACAAGCCAATGACATGGTAAGGCTTTGAGCTAGGTCTTGGACTCGGCTTAGTTTGTTATTGTTGTATTTGACAAGCTAATTGTAAACCTTTAAGCTCCCTTCATATGAACAACTTGATCCTTGTAGAATTAGTTAAAATAAGGAGAGGTAGACTTCAATTAAACACGAGTCAATGTTGTTAAAAAGATTTTATTTGTTTAGACATTCGACAGATGTAGCTATGAATGGAATGATGTGGTGAAAAAGTATTCATTTAGTCAATTCCAAATTTATGGATAGTAATGCTTATTATTTTTTCTAATGGAGGCCAGAACCCAGGTCAATGACCTGGTAAGATGCTAGGCATTGGCCTCAGCTTATTTTATTATTGTTGTATTTAACAAGCTATCGAATTACAATAATGAAAGTCAATGGGATCTTCAATATAAAAAAAATAAAAAATCCAGTTGTAGTTTGATCATAAGATGTGATATGCAACTTGAAAGTCACTTGAGGCTCCTTATTTGCACTTTTTTGTTGAAGTGCTCCCTCTTGGACCACCATCATTCATTCTATTTGTTGGAAGGGATTACGCGTTCAATTTAATATATCAATACTTTAAATGTATTTTCAAGGCCTATCTTTTAGGAAATTTTGGTGTATATTTATTTCTGGAAAGCTATCTCTTGTCTTGATTCTTTTTTATAAATATCATATAATTTTCCTTTACATTCTAAATAGGGACTCAAAAAAATTTCTGCTAAATCTTTGTTTAAGTATTTTTGATCCCTGGTGACATTTTCATGAGTGAGGTCACTCAAATGCTTTGAACCATAGTTTGAATGCAGGGAATTTAGAGAATCCATTCTTGGAATCGTGCCACATCATTGGGTAAGTTTTGGTCAGTATACCATGGTATCAAATAGTAAAAAGTTAAAGCCTGGTCACGAACCTGATTTATGGTTTGATCATCTTTATCAGGATATCCGGGAAGACACTTTGTTAAAGCTAGCACACTTCAAGCTATACGGCTTCTGTCTGAAGGAATCCTGACCTCTTGCTGACATTTAAGACAACCTACTAATGTCTCTATATTTTGTTTCAAGGATTGGCTCTTATGTAGGTTTATAATCTCTGAACGACTAACATCTGGAGTATATCTTGAATTGTTCTTTGAAATATGTGCCCCTAATTGAAGTATCTTTTGCAAGTTACGTGATTGATCCAAGTTTTTAGTACTATCGCATTTATGTCAGAACAAACTAATACATAATTATCAACCAGCTTCATCTTCAAGAAGGTGGCCTTCATGCTAATATCAATGGAGATGGCGTCTTGGATCATGTCCAGGTGAACTTTTTATCCCCATCTTAAACTTTGTACGAGTCTCAATATCCAAGTCTGCTGCTTCTTATATCAGTACTTTCAATTTAAATCCATATCGAATTTTCTTTCAATTAAAAGGTTATTCCCTTAGTTTCAGAGCTATCTTTATATTTTCAATTATAGATACTATAACTTACATTTGCCAAATTCAATATATTGTGGGAGATTAAGCTCCTATAGAGGTTCTTAATTTTATATGATGCAGTGTATATCATTTTTGTTTGAACTCAAAATCCAATTGTCGCTCTGCACAAATTCGTATGGTACAGTTGAAAACACATGTACTCATTATGCTTTTTCTGTTTTCTCCTTTGCATGTTTTAGTTCGAACTCACATGGTTCTATGCATAAGCGTTTATAATTATTAAGGACCAATAACTACCTCTACATTTTATTGCTTAATAAAAGCTTCTATTGATTAAAATGGAAAATTGGGCAAATTTAGCTAAAGGTCACAGTAATTATAGATTATGAAGGCCTTTTTTTTTTCCTCAAGGACATTTAACTTGCAATAAATGGAGCACTGCTCATGCGACTTTTGGTATTCTGTGACCCCGATAGATTAGAACAAGAACGTGATCTACTTTTAGCATTTCAAAATTAAAGATATAAGATTCCTTTCCAAACCCATTGCTATACTTGAAAACTTAAATTCAACTTTTGTGTTTATGTTTGGTGAATTCAAGTTCTTCTAGGCTCTAGCTACAACATAATACACGTGCTATTTGCCCCTGATCCTGGCAAATTCATTTCATTTTACTCAAAAGACAATGTAAAGTGATTTAAAGTGCACATTGAACATCCTTTCATAAAATTTGGACAAGGAAAGAAGAAAATGGTTAAAACCATTGTCTCATTTTTAAGTTACGAATGAAAATGCTATTGTCTGCCTTCCTCTATAGGTGGTTGGAGGAAATGGTGCTGAGCAGACTGTAGTAAGTGGATCAATGGATGTGCTGCGTCCCTGTTGCGCTATTGCAACATCAGGCGTGCCAGTTCGAGAACAGCTTTTTAATGTTTCTATCTGTCATCACGCTCCTTTTAACTTGTTCCAACAAGGAGATATTTCCAGAAGCTTTGGTGGACATACAGATGTGAGTTCCTTGGAGGTCGCAGCACCCATTTTCATCCAAAAAAATGGTGGTCGTGGGCATCGTAAGGAACACAATGGTGACGTTGTCTTTTTAACAAATCGAGGGGAGGTATGATGTCTGAAACTACTTTAGGTTAAACTTTTTCATGTTATGTCCTTGATAATGAACCTTAATCTAGTGGGATTCTGTCTTATATTTGGGGTTGTACAAATTTAAAATGTTTGATTATTATATCAAAGTTGCCGATGTCATAAAATAGTTTGTTGCTGAGTAATGTAGTAAACTTGTTCAGGTGACATCGTACTCTCCTGGATTTAGTGGACATGATGCTGTCTGGAATTGACAACTCTTGACAGGCGCTACGTGGTCAAACTTTCCATCTCCATCTGGGATGAGTGAAGCTCGCGTGGTCCCCACCCTGAAGCCATTTCCATTACGTGTGAATGATAATCAAGAACTGATTCTTGTGGCAGGAGATCAAGAAGCCGTAGTGTTATCTCCTGGAGGAAGTCTATTGACATCTGTTGATCTTCCCTCGCCTCCTACTCATGCCTTAGTGTGTGATGATTTCTCAAATGACGGGCTCACAGACCTTAT
Source organism: Fraxinus excelsior (assembly GCA_019097785.1). Lineage (NCBI taxonomy): Eukaryota > Viridiplantae > Streptophyta > Magnoliopsida > Lamiales > Oleaceae > Fraxinus > Fraxinus excelsior. The sequence goes on from CM032628.1 coordinate 22,663,087, forward strand.
TCTCGTGACTTCTAATGGTGTATACGGTTATGTTCAGACTAGGCAACCGGGTGCCCTATTCTTCAGCACGCTCGTGAGTTGCCTTATAGTTGTGATGGGAGTGCTATTTGTCTCCCAATACTTAAATTCTAACAAGGGGAAGCCTCGAGCATCATCAGCTCAACTTTAACTAGCGGAGGTTTAATTTATGCCCTTAGAAAGATGCACATGGAGGAGTTTTGAATGTTGGATCGGCACGAATTACAATGGTCGCCTATTACCAGTGAAGGGAAGCCAGCCGGTGCAGGTTCAAGGGTTGCCTAGGTTGGTTTGTATACTCAGGACTAAATTCATCTCTCCATTGAATCAATCAAGGATATATTAATTTTTCAACTTGTTTTTGACGGAGTATGTATGGGTAAAGCTTAAAAAATTTCTGAGTGCAAGTTTGAAGGATCAAAGTTGGTCTAAAAGGTACACGTTTACTGTTAAAATAAATATAAGAAAAGTTTAGTTTTATACTTTGTTCACATTGGTTTTTAGGATTAAGTAGGTTACTGCCATCATAATTTGGATAATCTCTTCCTAATTTAATTCCAAGAGAGGCCATAACATATTGTTGACACACTAAAATGCAGCCCAAGATCGAAAGGAAGTCCAATTGATAAATCCAAGATGAAGACCCAACAGAAGCCAATTATAAGGCCCAAGAAGAAAAGCCCAAGTTGGAGGCCTGTGGAAAAACCTGAATATTGGAAGCCCAAGAACAAAGGAATACCATCGCCCCGAAGTTGTAGGACGCCCCGAAGCCGAACAAAGATAGTACGGCACAATCGCCCAGGACGACGCCTCATTGTCGCCCAAAACCCCAAGTCGCCCAAAATCAAACAAGTCTAAAGGATATAGTTTGGAAGCAGTTGGCAAGTAAACCCGGCACGATCCAAGCGGTTGGCAAGTAAACCCGGCACGATCCCACGACCCAAGAAGCAACAAAGGTAGTGGCAACGGTTACTAAGCAACTACTCCTCGAATAAGTGATTCCTCACTAAAAGAGTGGGCGGTTACGAAGGACACGAAGCAAATCTGAGCAGTTTCGATAACCAAGGGATGCTCAAGAAGTATAAAAGAAGTAACGTCATAGAAGAAAAGACCGAATCAAAAACTCTCTACAAGAGATCATGTAATTTTAATTGCTTAGTTTAAATTTAATCATTTTTCAGTACTCGTGTGCTTGCGCCCCTTGGAGGCGTTTTGTCTACTTCCCAATTGTAATCCTTCACTGGCATACGCACCCCTTTTTGGGACTTTGTCTCAAGAGGTCTGTTCCTTACACAATCGTCTGACCCCTCTCTCTTTCGTAATTGTTGGCGGGTTGCAAAAAACACGCGAAAACAATTTGGCACGCCCAGTGGGACAGTTGGTGTTTGGTAAGTGAAGATACAAAAAGAGAAAAGATATCATGTCTCATAAAAATTCCGATAAAGAACCAGCAAGTCAAGGAGTAGTCCAGTCTGTGGTTGAGCGATACGAGGAGCAACAATACTCTCCACAGACAGATGGACAAAATCCAATCAGTCACAGCCGCTACGAGCCAATGACAGAATTGAGCCCTCGCACAATGCGTGCATTGCTGGGAGAACTCACGCAGGATGTCGTTGAACAGGTAAATCTACGTAGCATTCATAATATGGAGAAATTTACCCAAAACGAGAATAGGCATTTTGATAATATGGCTAAACAACTAAATACGTTGAATGAAATCATGAATAAGTTGGTAGGCCAAATATGTCAACCTGTCATGCCTATAGATAATCACTTCCAATCTAGGACTATCGTAGGGCATACCTCGCCATACAATTCTCTTGGTGTAAATTCTGGCCCAAGTTTGGAGCCACCTGTTGGCCCTTCTACTTCAAACCCGGGGGGAAATGGAACCATAAACGTGAATAATGGTAACACTACGTCCAACCTGGGGGGTAGTACCACCATCAGAGACAATGTCCCAAATATTGGACAGAACGGGTTGCGTACGAATGACGGTTTGAATACTCAGTTTACCGGTTATAACAACCTGAATAATGGCACTTTTATGGCCAATCAAGGGCAGACCACTAGACCTCCCACGAATCAGCCAGTAAATCAACCAATGGGGAACCCATATGACCCTAACGCCGTGCTAAGAAACCAAATTATGGAAATAGTACAAGATCAAATAGCAGTTGGGGTACGTCCGGTGATTAGGCCAATTTACACCAAGCCATACCCTGATTGGATAGATCAGGCATATCCATGGCCTAGAGGGTACAAAGTACCGGAATTCTCACTATTCACTGGCCTGGGAGAAGTATCTACACTAGAACATGTAGGGAGATTCACGTTGCAAAGTGGTGAGGTGAATGATTACCATAAGTTGAGGTTGTTCCCAAGTTCCTTAACAGGAGTAGCTTTTTCTTGGTTCATTAATTTGCCAGCAAACTCCGCCCAAACTTGGCAACAAATGGAGCAATTATTCCATGCTCAATTTTATAAAACTGAGTCCGAAGTTACACTGGCCGATTTGGCGAATTTACGTCAATTGCCTAACGAGTGGGCAGAAAATTTCCTACAAAGGTTCAAAACGGCCAGAAGTAAATGCTTCGTGCCATTACCTGAAAAGGAATTTGTCAAAATCGCACAAAGTTGTTTAAGCTTTGATCTAAAGAAGAAATTCCAAGATAGAGAATTCCCAGATTTATTCCAACTTAGCGCGAATGTCGTTAGATATGAGCGACTGGTAAGAGAGGAAGAACAAATGAAAAATTCCAGTAAAGGGACTTATTATAAAGACCCGAATTTCAATGTTCATACTATCGATGATGGTTATTATGACCAGACCGAAATATGCTTGGCTGAGCTAGTAAAAGGAGAAGCATATACTTGTCCTATGTTAGTTAAGCCAAAAATAGTAGGCAAAGATGAACCTGCTAAAGGTGAAAACAGAAAAACGCGAGCGTTCTCGTTCGACATAACCAAAGCTGATCTTATATTCGATAAATTATATAAGGATAAGCAGATAAGGTTGAGCGACAAACACAAATTGCCCGACTCTGAACAAATTAAGGGTAAAAAGTACTGTAGGGTAAAAAGTACTGTAAATGGCATAATGCATGGTCACATGCGACTAATTATTGTATGGTTTTTCACCATGTGTTGCAGGATGCCATCGAATCAGGACGAATTACGTTCGAAGAAAAGAAGAAGATGGCGGTGGACGAAGATCCATTTCCACGGCCACTAGCAATGAATATGATAACGACTGGCTTGAAAAATAAACTGCCAAGGTTTAAACTGGTGATTGATGACGAAGAAGAAGAACCCAAGCCGCTTCCCAGCGTGTTTGAACGCATCAAAGGGAAAGAGCCCAAACAGGGCGAAGATATTCTGTGCGACAGGTGTAAGCACGAGTTGAAGGCGAATACAGGGTCATCAATGACGCGGCCATCCCATTATCGGCCTGATTTCGTATCAGTCGCTCAGCCTGTCAGGGAGCGAAGAATGTCGTTGTATGGAGGAATGCATAGAGAAAGGGGGTTTGGGTCGGCCGGTCAAAGAAGAACGTTTAGGCCGCAGCCTCACCAGTCCAATGTATGGCATTCGTTCCAGAACAACGCAGGAAGGGTAATGCCGTTCAATGAAATGACCAGAACCCAACAAAGGCGTTACCAACGTAATTACGGGCGGATGATGAGGCAACAGCAAGGGGAATCACGCCCTAGAGCGCCCAAAACGCTCAGAATAGCCAACGAAAACGTTTTTGAAGATAGCGAAGAAACAGGCACTGGTGAATCAATGGGAGATTTGCCGGAAAGCTCATCTGGTAGATCGAAGTTTGAGCGAGACAGGAAAGATGAAGATGATCCCGAACAACCTCTAACTATCCAGTTTGGCACATTACCTCTTGTCCTGGCTAACAACTACTTGTTGGCCGATGAGTTCAAAAGCAAAGGAAAAGAGGATAATGAGGAAGATGCCTGCGTGCTAGTCTGCGATGAAGGCCAAACTTCCAGAGAAATGTATGATGATGGCGAGAACGATGGTATGACAGATGTTGAAGAAGAGATTGATTTAGAAGCAGAAAGATGGAAAAAGGGAGTGTCGCGCAACACCCTGTTGAAACAATTGCACCAGGAAGGGGTCCGCGAAGTGGATCTATTGGGAGAACCATCTGGTCGATCGTTTGATTTCTATGTGCTGTATGGGACGCCAAAAAGGAAAAAGAGGGTACCTCGCTCTGAAAAGTATGGATCGCCCCCTAGAATAATGCCTCCTCCTACAAATTGGGTAACTGAAGAAGAAATATTGGGAAAAGAGAAGGAAGAGACCCAAGGAAAGAAAGCTCAGTCCGATGTGCTGCACGTTGATCTATCACCAAGAGATAGCCGCCAGAAAATAGGCAGGAAGTGGAAATAGACGCTGCTGAAAAAGTCATCTTCAACAAACCAGCGATGAGGTTAACCAAACACTTAAGGCCACTGTACGTCAAAGCTTTGGTTAATGGTGTACCAATAGTAAAAGTACTCATTGATAATGGAGCGGCTATAAACACCATTCCAGCTAGAATGATGAGGAAATTTGCTAAGACAGAAAGCGATATGATCCCGACGGAAGTCATTCTTACAAGTTTCAATGGTGGGGCAACATCAGCAAAAGGAGTTATGCCACTGGACATAACTGTAGGGACAACCACCAGGACTACTGTTTTCTTTGTGATAGATGGTCCTACCAGCTACAACGTGCTACTAGGAAGAGACTGGATCCATGGCAGTCGATGTATTCCCTCATCACTCCATCAATGCTTAGTCTTCTGGAACGACAAAGGGGAAGCAGAGGTGGTACAGGCAGACCATAGGCCCTTTGTCGCGGAAGCGAATTCAGTGGAGAGATTCATGTATGAAGGGAATTATGGGCCTGTCAGAGTTGTTCAAGATGGGGAAGAAACTCAAATTACTGCCCAAAGCGAAGAGCCTTTCTCAATGGATTCACTCACTGAAATGTTTAATCAAATGAGGCCAAACATAGTGGCCTTGGAAGAGCCAGTAATTGGCAAAAAAGAAGCCAAACAACCTTAAATGAGTGTTCAACAACGAAAACAAAAGGCCGAAGTTCAGGCCTTCAGAGCCAAGCTAATGGCTTTCAATAAAGAGTGTGGACGGATGAAGAAAGAAGAAGCGGCGTTAAAGATGCTGAAGGACAAATTGATAGTGTCCGAAATGGAGCAGAGCTTGGATTGGGAAGTTCATAAAGTGGATTGCCTGGAAGAGCAAAATTTTCTGAGCGACGTGGATGATGAAGCGACGAAGATCCCTAAGTCAGGATATGCGCAAGCTCAAGACCCCTTGGTCAAGGTTAACATTGGTGAGGAAGGAGAGGATCGCCCAACGTTCGTCAGCCAAATGCTGCCTCATGAGGTTAGTAACCGATTAATCGCTTTATTGAAAGAATATAAAGATTGTTTCGCTTGGGAATATGAGCACATGCCTGGTTTGGATAAAAACTTGGTAGAACATAGGTTGCCGACTAAACCAAATTTTAAGCCTCATAAGCAACCTCCTAGACGTTTCGCCCCCAATGTATTGCCAGAGATCAAAAAAGAAATAGAGCGATTGCTAAAAGCGGGTTTTATTAGAACGACCAGATATGTGGAGTGGTTATCCAATATAGTGCCAGTATTAAAAAAGAATGGCAAGTTGAGGGTATGCATAGATTTCAGGAATCTGAACTTGGCTACGCCCAAAGACGAATATCCAATGCCTACAGTAGACTCTCTAGTAGACTCAACTGCAGGACATGTGATGTACTCTTTTATGGATGGATATTCGGGATATAATCAAATCTACATAGCCGACGAAGATATACACAAGACTGCCTTTAGATGTCCTGGGTCTTTAGGATGCTTTGAGTGGGTAGTAATGCCGTTTGGACTAAAAAATGCGGGGGCAACTTATCAAAGAGCAATGAATCTCATTTTTCATGATATGATAGGCAAATTTGTGGAAGTTTATGTAGATGATGTAGTGGTCAAATCTGTTAAAGAAGAAGACCATTTTGAACACCTACGATGTTCATTCGAACGAATGAGGCAGCATAAACTAAGATTGAACCCTTTGAAATGCGCGTTTGGCGTGAATGCAGGAAATTTCCTTGGATTCCTGGTACATAAAAGAGGGATTGAACTTGATAAGAATAAAGCGAAGGCTATTTTAGAAGCTAAGGCTCCTAATAATAAAAAAGAACTGCAAAGGTTTTAGGCCAAATCAATTTTCTAAGACGCTTTATATCCAATTGTGCAGGGCGTACGAAAGCGTTTTCGCCTCTCCTAAAGCTAAAAAATCAAGACGAATTCGTCTGGAAAGAAGAACATCAAAAGGCTTTCGAAAGCCTGAAGACATACTTAACAAGCCCACCAGTATTGGTGTCACCAATCCAAGGGTGGCCGATGAAACTGTACGTGTCTGCTGAACAAGAATTGATAGCGGGAATGGTCGCACAAGAAGACCAAGTTGGCGAAGAAAGGGCGATTATTACTTAAGTAGACGGTTAACCAGATGTGAATGTAATTATTCTGCTATCGAGAAGTTGTGTCTCGCATTATACTTCACATGTACAAAACTAAGGGCCTATTTACGGCCTGTAACAATCTATCTAGTCTCCAAAGTTAATCTGTTCAAATACATGTTTTCTCGCCCTATTTTACACCAACGAGTGGGTCTTTGGACTTTAGCACTGTCGGAATTCGAAATAAAGTATGTGCCCCAAAAGGCAGATAAAAATCAAGCCTTAGTTAATTTTCTGGCCGATCATCCATGTCTGGACGTACCTCACGAACTAGAACTCGAGGTTGATTCGTTTGAATTAAAACCATGGGTTTTATATTTTGATGGATCGAAAACTTCTAAAGGAGCAGGTGTAGGAGTGGCTTTGATAAATCCTTTAGGGGTTTTCTATAAGTTCGCATTCACCTTGGACAGAATCTGTACTAATAATCAAGCCGAGTACGAAGCCTTAATTGTAGGTTTGGAATTGATGGTAGAGATGAAAATAAAGAATGTAATCGTCAGGGGCGATTCTCAATTGGTGATTCATCAATTGGCCGGTGATTTCAAATGCCAAAGTAATTCTATCATGAGTTTATACGAAATCGCCCAAGAATTGTTGGAAGAATTTGACCAAGTAGAGCTTCAATGCGTCAATAGAATATACAATGACATGGCCAACGAGTTGGCCCAGTTGGCTTCTGGCTATTCAAATGCGATAAGTTGGGAATCTATCCACGAATACGGAATTATGTTGCCCGTTGTTCAGCGGAGGGCAAGAAAAACGGAAATTCAATGCATAGAAAGTGGGGCCGCACTGGATTGGATAGATGAGATTAAGGAGTCCTTCAAAGAGCTTGATGGGCGAATTGATAGACGAACGAAATTGCGTTTATTGAACTATGCGTTAATAGACGAAGAATTGTTCAAAAAACGTTCTGACGGTGTGTTATTAAAATGCGTGAACTTGCAAGAGGCTAAGACAATTATGGCCGAAGTGCATGAAGGGATATGTGGAGCCCATCAGGCTGGCCAAAAGATGAGATGGCTAATTATTAGAAGTGGATATTTTTGGCCAAAGATGGGTGAATCGTGTGTTCAATATGCAAAAAGCTGTTTAGCATGCCAAAAACACGGTCCAATACAAAGGGCACCAGCAAGCAACATGGCACCCATTATCAAGCCTTGGCCGTTCAAAGGTTGGGCGATAGACTTGATAGGGAAGATTTACCCTCCATCGTCCAAACAACACACATTTATTATAGTCGCCACGGACTTTTTCACCAAGTAGGTTGAGGCAGTCCCTCTAAAGGAAATCACCCAGAAAAATGTCATAGAGTTTGTCCGAGACCACATCATTCACAGATTTGGGATCCCACAAACTTTAATGGTAGATAATGGGACTTCCCTAAATGGAGATCAGGTGAAGGAATTCTTGAGCGAGTTTGGAATTAAATTGGTAAATTCCACACCGTATTACGCTCAGTCAAACGGTCAAGCAGAGTCATCCAACAAGACTCTGAAATCTATCATAAGGAAGATGATAGATGAAAATGCCAGAAACTGGCACGAGTGCTTGAACAAAGCTTTATGGGCTTACAGAACGTCGCCCCGCTCGAGCACCAACGTCACACATTTCCAACTCACTTATGGGCAGGAGGCTGTATTGCCCGTAGAAATCAACGTGCAATCCATAAGGGTGCGTCGGCAGTACGAATTGAACGAGAATGAGTACAAGGAATCGTTGGTTCAAAACTTGTTAGAATTGGACGAATTGAAGTTAGACGTGCTAGACAGGTTGCAAGTTCAGAAACAAAGAATGGCTAGATTTTACAATAAGAAAGTTATAGCCAAATTCTTTAATGCGGACGAATTGGTTTGGAGGACAATACTTCCTTTAGATAGTAAGGACCCAAAGTATGGCAAATGGTCGCCAAATTGGGAAGGGCCTTATAGAGTGAAGAGTGTGTTGCCTAATGGAGCTTACCACTTGGAAGATTTAGATGGTACTAGGCACATAAGATTTATTAATGGTAAGTACCTGAAGAGATATGTTCCATCCCTTTGGGAAAGTGAACAGATAAACACTTGAGTGATAAAATCGCAATCATAATCTAACCACGCCAAGCGACGGCAGTTAACAAACTGGACGATCACGTTCTGATAGCAAAATAAATAGAATATATACGTAAATGGTATGATTACAATTGTGATGTATTCATGCCGAACGATGGCGGTAAGTAAAATTGGACGATCACGTTCTAAGAAAATCAGAGAGAACAAGGCATATTCAAAACAAAGTCCTTTATTATCCAGTGCTCCTTACAAACCATTCTTTACAAAAATTAAAAGACATAGGCAAAATACAAGGCGATACACGCTACAAATTATCTTCTGACTGAAAGGGACAGAAAGAGTAAAACCAGTACGGCCAGCCTTTCAGTCTATGGCCGTAAGAGGGTGAACTGCCCCTGCATCCTTCCCAAACGCATTGCTGCAGTGGTAGACAAGGAGAAGCAACCCTTCAGCCTATGGCCGTAAGAAGGTAAACTACTCTTACAACCTTCCTAGATGCATTGCTGCAAAGGCAGGCGGAGAGGAGAAGCCCTTCAATCCATGGCCAATTAAGAGAGTGAAATGTTCCCTACAGCCTTCCTAAAAGCATTGCTGCAATAGTAGGCGAAGAGAAACACTCTCAACAAGCAAACCGAGGGCAAAATTCTTGCCTCGGTTTGACATTTCCTATACCTCCCATACCAAAAGTGATGTCAAAACGAAGGAGATGAATCGAGAAACCCATCCCTGTAGAAGAAAAAATTGTCGGGAAACGACCGGAGTGCCATGCAGTGGCAGGAAACTCTGATGGTGGGAAATTGAATTTGAGAAGGCATGAGGATGAAAACGATGAGTATAAACAGGCATATTTATAGGGGTTGGAAGATCAAAAGCCGGAATCTGGAAGGTCACATTTATGACCAGTGAGTAAAACCAATATGGATCAAACATTTAGGGAAGAAAACTCAAATGCCAAGGGGATATGCATGGATGTTGGCACAAGAATTGAGTACGAGGAAAATCGGCGATCAAGGATAAACACCACTTCAAAATAACTATTCATTAATGATGATAAAGACATCAGATTACATCAAATAAAGGCAGTCAACGCGAAAAGTTACAGAAATTAGAACAGTAAATGTTCAATTACAAATCGCCCCAAGCTGAGCGCATCTGTTGCCTAAGTCTATCCCACTCTTCGCCTTGCCTAGAGGAAAGGATACCAAACTCCGCCACCAAGTCATCGTCAACCTCCAACTTCTGATACTGCTCCAATAAAGATTTGGTTTTTGCAATTCCTTGGGATGCAGTACGCCTCTTAGCAGCTATTCTCGCCATGCAATCGTTCATTTTCGCTTGCAGCTCTTTCATTTCAGCAGTCAGGCTCAACATCAAAGAGTCTTCCACTACAAGTTCTGAAGAAACCTCAGTCAAGTCAGCATGGTTCCTGTCAATTTCCTGGAGCAAAGACTCTTTCTCAGAAGAAGCGCGAAAATATTGGGCACTTCTGGTCTTCAATTCTGCGTTTTTGGCCTAGCAAGGAAACGATGTCGGCGTGAAGAACCCTCAGCTTCACTTTAAAATCAGTAGAAATGCTGAGCGATGGGAGTGAGAGCACTTGCAGTAGGTTCGCACTCAACATGTCTAGTTTGGCCTTTTGCTGAGCGGCGCTAGCACGGCCGATCTCCATATCCATGAAGGAAACATACTCAAACAGTGCCTGTTTGAGAAGTGTCATGTCCTCGTGCGTAGGAATGGAAGACGATGCAGAGGATGTTTTCATGCGCGCCCAAGAGGTGAATAGGTCTTGGATAGAGTTGAGAATGTTATCAGATTCCTGCAAAAGAAAGTTGCCAATATTGAAAGTTTCTCTACACAACAAAGCAAAATCAGAGATAAGAGCGCAGTAAAAAGACCTCATCGCCGGTGGTTGGAAATTCAGGAGCTCCCCTTATTTCTTCCATCACTTGAGGAGATTTCCCTTTAGCTGGGCAAGGAGGACCTTCCCCACCAGACGAAGACACCAGAGTCTCTGCACATGTCATACCGCAGTAAATCAATGAAAACAGCAGCGATAAAGAAAGGCCAAAGGTATCAAAAGTAAGCCTTACCTTCTAGGACCACGCTTGGGGGTCGACACCCTGAGGAAGAGGATCGACTGAAGACGATGTTGCTGGAGCTTGATGCTTGGGCGGCGCAGCCTTGACAAGAAGGGATGAGGAAGAATCGGCCAAAACCATAGCCCCGGAAGGAGAATCCTTCTGGAAAGAAAAGCAAATCATTATCGCATGAAAAGAAAACAACTTGTGCAGTAGGTAAAGTTCAGTTACCTTTCTCCTTATGATGAGGGGAGCGTCATCATCATCAACATCATCCTGCAAGGATATTACGGTCGCAGCTGGCCGCTTGCGACTAGGAGCACCTTTAGAAACGGTAGGCTTCGAAACTGGGGAGCGCGTAGAACGTGAAGGGGACGCAGTGGAAATGGGAAAGGTACCCTGTTTATCTAGGAGGTGGAAAGCGCGATTAGCATCAGTTGAAAATAACCGTTGCTTCACTGACGGCCACAGTTGGTCAAAAAGAGGATGAGTAGCAGTAGTAGGATTGAAGGGAGCGAAAGTAAAGCCGGTTGCCAAAAGTTTATTACGGACGTCGATGGTTTGGGCTTCTGTTTTGTTAAGAATGTAGAAGCGATCCATCATATTATTGGAGTAGCAAGGAGGGACAGGCCACATTTGGCCGAAACCAAGCTGGCGAGCACAAAATTGGGGCGCATATATCTCTACCCCCGCTTTAGCATTGGTCCCTGTCAGAATGTCGTGAAACAATTCTCTCCCTATTAAAAACTGAACCCAAACAGGCAGAAATGTATCCGCCTCGGCCAAAGTAGAAGGAGGCCGCACAAAAGGAGGAATTTGCTCGGAAGGAAAAGGAAAGAATGAAAGGGTTGAACTCAAAGTGTGGAAGAAAGTGAAAACATCTCTCATGGACATATTTACAGGGCTCAGTTGATGAATAAGAAGCCCATAACAGGAAACCTCGCGAGGAGGAAAAGGTGGAATACCCAACTGAGGGAAATAAGATCTCAACCACAATTGAGCAAGCCATAAAGGCCCACTGCCAGTGGGAGATGCATTATTCTTCAATTGGAATTGGAGCATGGCCATGCCCCTATAAAGAGCAGCCAGAAGGAATGAACATAAATTCAAAGGTCTACCCCGAGCCAACTCATGAGATAGGGGCAAGTAGCTCATAGAGGGTTTCAAGCTAGGAACACAAAGGACGTATTTACAGAGCCAGACTTGGAGAAAAGCAACTCGCTCAGAATGGCTAGGCTCAGATACAGTAGTGACATAACTGCCCTGCAGGCTCGAGTAAGACTCAGTAAGCTTTTTATCAAATTTTGGGGCAGCACCAGAAATTAGCATGCCCGGAAAAATAGTATCGCCCAAAGGCGGAAGATTCAGCAAGGCCCCAACGTCCCTCAAAGTAATGGTCATGGGACCAAGAGGAAAAACAAAGGTATTGAACTCGGGGGACCAATAACTTAGGGCGATTGGAAAAAGCACAGGGTCATATGTTGGGGGGAAAAGGGTAATCTCCAATAGGTCCAGAATTTTAGCACGTTCAAAAATTGATTTGGTGGGAACCGCTTCCAAACTGTATCCTTTAGACTTGTTTGATTTTGGGTGACTTGGGGTTCTGGGCGACAATGAGGCTGTCGTCCTGGGCGATTGTGCCGTACCATCTTTGTTCGGCCTCTGGTCGTCCTACAACCTTGGGGCGATGGTATTCCTTTGTTCTTGGGCTTCCAATATCCAGGATTTTCCACAGGCCTTCAACTTGGGCGTTTCTTCTTGGGCCTTTTAATTGGCTTCTGTTGGGCCTTTACCTTGGATTTATCAATTGGACTTCCTTTCGATTTTGGGCTGCATTTTAGTGTGTCAACAATACCCTTAAAAATTATTGTGTAAAAATTTTCTTTTGACAAATTGCTGCATCAAGGATTCCTAGTCACTCGACCTTGAACTTTCAGGAAGTCTACCTTTCTCCCAAAGATCTGTTTAGTCGATTAGATTGTAATTTGTTGAATCAGCCTCCATCTTTTTCTCCTTCAGAATGTAATGTCAAATTTTCTGTAACACGAACGCTTCAATTAGAGTGGTGTGTTCGTGTCGGATACGTGTCGAATACCGTCACTCATCGGACACTCTATCATGATCAATTTTCTTTTCTTATCTGCAGTATTATATATTTATAAGTAAAAATCATCAGTAAATAACAAATATATGTACTCATAGTTAAAATATTTCAATAAGAAAAATTAATAACAAGTATAAAATTAAATTTATATATTTCAATGAGAAAAATTAAAAAAAAAAAAAGTATAAACTAAATTTATAATATACAAATGAAGAATTTTAAAGAATTTAATCAACGTGTCAACGACGTGGTCGTGTCAATAATTTTTTTTTAAAATCGTGTGTCGACATTCTATACATGTGTGTGTTGGTGCATATAGGTCAACTTTAACTGCAAATAAGGTTCACTAGGCCGGTTAATCTAATTACTACATGAATAAGATAAAGGGAAAAATTCACAACTTATGTTTTATCTATTTCAAAATAAAAAATCAAGCCCCAAGGTTTAGAATTGAAAAAATCAGGTTTTTCAGGATTAATTAATTATATTTCACAATTATTATATTAAATTAAATATTTAACTGTAATATAATATAATCACCCCATCTCTACTGTTCCGACTACTACTCCGACGACTATTCTCCGGCCACGTTTAATTGCGATGACAATTTTGGTGACTGTTCCGCCGCCGCTTAATTCCGACGACTGCTCCGATTCCGACAATTGTTAAGGTCACAGTTATATGCAATTTGGTCACAGATATCTTATTAATTAATTAAAAATTAATTTTCAATTACAATTTATCAAATTAATTTGTCACAGATTATTTTCAAGGTCACAAATCAAAAAACTTATAGGTGACAATTAACTTCATTGGTCACAGATTTTTAAAAATTACACAGAACAGAGGTAGCATATTTCCAAATGTGTCGATCACAAATCATATTTTCAGTCACAGATTAACGACTTTTAAGGTCACGATTTAATAGTTAGCCACCACCAATAATTGGTCACAGATTGACCACCTAGTTGGTCACAGAAACTTAATTCTAATGTAGTCACAAAAAACCATATAGTTGGTCTCATACACCCAAACACCCCATCCCCTCATCCCAATCCACCGCCAACATTGGTCACAGATTGACCAACTAATTGGTTACATACACCCAAACACTCGTCTCCTAATCCCAATCCACCACCAATAATTGGTCACGGACATGCTTCGTCGCATCCTTGCCACTATCGCCTCCACCGCCATAATCATCCACCAACAATAACACCAACAACAACCACCACCCAAACCACCACATATCTGCCCAAACCACCACCAACAGATCCGCCAACATATAGATCCTCCACCAACAACAGATTCACCACCAACAACAGCCACACACACAGATCCGCCCCACACACACAGATCCACCACGCGATTGTACCACCCCACACCCACAGATCCACTGCCGCGAGAAAAATGTCGAAGCGATGCTGGCAATCATTACAGCCAACAACACATTGTTGGCAGTCATTTTACCCACCCCAATTTCCTCGTTCACCTACCCAAAACGCTAGCAGCAGCGTCGACGCTGCTGTGTCGCACAGCAGCTACGCTGTTGCGACACAGGCAGCATGTCTCACAACAGCGTTGCGCTGCAGTGCGGCACTACTCAGAGAGAGAGAGAGAGAGAACAACGTGTGAGAGGAGGTGTGAGGAATTGATAAATAAATTAGGGTTTTAAACAATTAATTATTTAATAAAAATAATAAAAAACCTGATAAATGAAAAAAAAAAAAGAAAAAAAGGTGAAAACCTGATATTTAAAAAGGTCAAACTTAAGACATGGTTTGGTGTAATTACTACTAAGATAAATCAAGCTGCATATACATCTTAGTGGGAACTGGTAAAATTATGCTTTCAAAATCCATAATCACCATCTTCTTGTGGTGGATGCAATTAGAAAAATAGGTCCAATGAACCTCGTCAATGATCACCTATAGTACCGTGGGCGCTAATTGTAGAAATCAATATCTATTGATGACTAATAACAAATTTATCCTCACAAAGGAGTTAAGACTTTCCTATTAGAAATTTTACTCCATTTTTTTCTTTTGGTGGAAGAAAATGCACCAACATCTCTCGTACTCAAAAGGCTACGAGAGAGTAAAATTTGTTTCAATACATCTCGTCAGGTGCTCCATTTGGAAAATGACAAAAAATTATAATAAAAGAATTTGAGAAAATGATTACCAACATGAACGCCTTCAATGATCAACAATGGTTCTATTGTTGTTGATTCTGACAGTAATCAATAGTTACGAGTAATTTGCATGGAAATGCCAACTACAGTACCGCCGGTTCCCACTCTAAATGGAGCATCGGGGTTAGTATTTAACTTTTTATATTTTATTAATTTATTTATAGACGAAATTTTTCGTCGGTAATTAACTTTTCAAATTGTTTATTCTTCAATAATACAAATTGAAAATACGTTAAATTCAAGCGTCTTGTTACATTTCTGAACATAGAGTAATCAAGTTTATTGTTATCGAAACTTCCTATTGGTAAATTATTTTCGTTTGAAGGCACAATTTGTTTAATTGAAACAAATTGCGACCCTGATTTTGCAAATATTTTGATTCCAATAAATGATGACGTTATATCTTCAATTCGCTTAATTCTTAACAAATTCGTATTAGCGATTTATCTGGGTTGTTGACCCCAAAAAATGAACTCAACAAATGTCGGGCTCACTCGTATATGTGTGAGCTAGGACCAACACGTAATGACAAATCAACGGTCGAGATTACTCTAAAATTGAATGAGGGAAAAGCTCAACGACACAAGACGTTTCCATTTAGATTCCGACGAGACATCCGGGATACCATTGTATTATGATAACCAATCGCTATGAACTCAATTTAAAGATTATGAACCAATGAAAGAGGATAAAAATAAGTTGCTTTAAAGCTCTGTTTGATATGCAGAATTTTTCATGGAAAATATTTTCCAACTTTTGTAGTGTTTAATAGACAAGATTTTCCTGGGAAAATATTTTCCAACTTTCCAAATTTTTCACATTTTTGAGGAAAATAAATTTTTGATGTTTTGGTGGGCAAATATTTTCCATGTTTTTTTTGTAGCAATTGGAAGAAATTCTAGACATAATGGTAAAAAAGATTTTCACTTTTATTGACAATTTTCATGCAAAACAAAGCCAACGAATGGTATTCGATATAATTATTATTTTTTTCAAATTTTTATTTTTATTTTTGGCAATTGGAACAAATTCTAGACCCAATAGTAAAAAACATTATCACTTTAATGGACAATTTTCATAAAAAAGAAGCCAGACGAACTTCAAACTTTCAACATTTTTCATAGAAAATTATACCAATCAAATACAATTAATTAGAATTCTTAGTAAAACAATTTTTAGGAAAATCTTTTCCATGTAAAATATTTTCTTTCTACCCATTTTTCACCTTGCAATCAAACGGACCCTAAGTATCTAAAGTTGCATTAGTCCTCATTTGTTAATGACAAAGGTATTTATAACGTTACAAACGGAATGATGACTCTTAGAAGAAATTACACATGGCCTCATCATCTCGGTTGAAGTATCAAATTCTAGTCATCGTGTTGATTTTCCTAGCTTAACAAAGCATTTAATGTTCTAACACCCTATTGACAAGACAAGACACGAATACACTTTTTACAAGAGTCACATCAATCATTCAAATAAGATTTCTGTAATAAATCCAGTATCTTTGCACGTAAGCCGTCACTAGCTGGTGGAGCCTCGAACCTATGCCGCTTCGGATGCCCACTTCGGATTAGTAGCGAGCCTCGAAAACTATCCCATGCCTCGTCTTTTACGGCTAATGATTCGGTGGGAGTGGGTCCGAACCTAACTAGGTCGGCTACGTGGCAATGCCCGTAGCAAGTCATAACAATAGTCTCCCAAATTCATGTGTGATTATTTATGTCATGCGTGGACTTAGTAATAAATGAATTACCTTCTCGTGTAAGGTACCATAAAAAGTTTTAGACATTTTTATTCATCATACTAGTCTCCCAAGTCTAGGCAAATATATTTATACTGTGAGTGGAATTGATGGTTGATTTAGAACTGAACACATTTTAATAAAGAACACCAAGTTGCCAAGGCTGAGTCGATTTGAAGATAGTTTAATTTATTTTGAAGCTGAGGCAGATAAATCTGAACTGCCGAGGCTGATTTATTTTAAGGTAGGTGTAGGTTGAAATCGCAAGTGTGTGAATCGTATCAAGTAATAAAGTGAATGAGCAAGAGTATCGTCCCACGAGGAATGAAAAAAAATTACAAATAAGTATCAAAATTTATTAAACGATGATCTATTTGACAATTCGAATATGAATAAATTGTTGGACCACAAAGTTTAAAATAACAAGATTTGAACAAGAAAGTTAAAATCAAGAAAACAAGGTTCTAGATTTTTTGATTCACCATAACTAATCATATGTGAATATGCTGATCGAATCGAATTAATTATAAGTGTTCTCTAATATTGATAATCGAGTCTCTCTAATTTATTAATTATTCTTTCTCAAGCAACAACGAAATATCTCAACAAGAAAGTTTTCTACATCTCTGTGAAAACTCAAACCCCATCAAAATTCATTAAGAAAAAGAAACTCATAAAGATTACACAAGTCCATAGATATCTCTATCCTACAGAGTCCATGTGGTATATCAAACATAGGCCGAAACAATTATTACTTCTTTGTCACAAATTGAATCCCAACTCACATGAACGGTGATAAGTCATTCACAAGCGTTAAGTCCAGAATGAGATACTCAACAATCAGAACCAATACTAATTAATTCAAGTAAGAAAGTTTCACATAATCATAGTTAGGCTATATCGCAAACTCTAGAAAATAGAAATTAGTTCATGCTAAAATTGAAGAAGAGCTTAATAAAATAGTTTGACATTAAGAACTTGAAAGAGGTTTGGAAGTAAAAACTCAAAAATTCTGCTTCATGTGTTATGGTGTCGTCTTTCAACCTTTGTCCTTCGAATGCCCTTCTTCTTGTCTTCTCATGTCGCCTTTCAGCCTCTCAAGCCATCTTTACAAGGAAAGAATAATAAATCCCTAATCCGCTTCCTCAATTCTGTAGATTTTTAGCCTTATATTGCTGGCCATCGTTCGGTAGGAAAACGTGGGAATTTCAAAATTTGTATGTCATGAGAATTGTAGCACGTTATATTAGCTTTCCAAAGCCTCTTGAATCCGCTTAAATTTATGGATATTCCAATATTTTGTTTATTAAAGAATTTTATCATTCATCATTTTAAATAAATAAAAGTAAATGCAATTGTTTTTTGTAAAGGGAAAAGTATAGAAGCCCCAGAAGAAGAGGAAGCTGGTCCACATTGGTGGGGCTCCAATAAAGTGTGTGACTACTATGTCATGCCCAAGAAAAGAAGGTCCCCCACCACCAAAGCTTATGGAGTCCCCGATGAAGGTAGAGAAAGTTAGGATAGCCAATGAAGAGGTTGAGAGGGAGGAAGCCTATGCCACTGAGGTTTCGAACAAACGGAGAGGACTCTGGGGAAGTCTGGCAGGTTTTTGGCAGGGCAAGATGACAAGATTGCTCCTGTAGTGATTGAAATGCTCCCACCACCGGTCCGAGGTGCTACCGAAAACTTTCACAAGTTTTGGACGAAGTGATGGCAGATGCATGTTTCTACCTATGATGTGGTGACGCGGTAGACCTAACGGCGGCACTGATAAGCTTAAGTGCCAGGGCCTTTGGAGTGACCCTAGAATGTCAACTAGCGTTGGCGGACATTCAATCAAGGAACAAGGCCTCGGTGGACAAGTTGGCTGCTACTGAGGAACAAATAAAAAAGATGAACTCTGAGGCTGAGTTAATGAGAGCCCAGTAGGCTAAGGATGAGGCGAAGATGAGTTCATAGAGTCCCTGAAAAAGGAAGTCTATGAATCTCAGTGCGAAGTAGCCTCTATAACGATGAAGGTGGAGACATCCAATAACCATCAGAAGCTAACAGCTAAAACTCTGGAGAAGGCGAACCTTGAGCTTGCTTGTTGTAGGGATGTGAACCAGTTCATAGAGAGCCAAATAAAATGCTACGTAGACGAGGCTAAAAGAGCTGAAGCCGAGGCTCAACAGGCTAGGGAATTGGCAATGAAGAACTACATCGTCAGTTTCCATTTAACTAAAGAATACTAGCAGTTCGCCATCTATTGGCGAAGGTTTGCCTACGCCGAAGTGGTAGGAAGGGTTAAAGAGCTTTACCTTGAACTTGACGCATTTGAATTGTGGGCGGGGTTTACAAATGAAATACCTTGGACCCCATCGAGGAAGCTGTTGAAGATGGGGTTGATCTAGAGGAAACTCTTGCTGAAGAAGCTCCAGATCAAATAGCAACTAAAGCACCTGCCAACGTGGTGTTGGCACCCTATCCACCTCAACAATAGTATAGGTTATATTCATATTTTGTAATGTCTGGCCCCCAAGTGTAATTACATTTTCTTTAATGAATGGAATTTTTTACAAGTCTTTCTACTTGTTATTTCACTACTTTTCTTCCAAGTACGAAGGCCTCGTCAAACAATTAATAACTAGAACGAACTGCCCAAGTAACAATTAAGTATCTATTTATCAACTTCAGGGTAACTCCCTCTGAATTATAGCTAAATACCTTGTATTTGGACAACTAAGACAATGTATTTTAACCTAGTTTTTTAGGAGTATTTTGCTTTCTTTTTAATATCCTTCGACGACGTTCAACCTCGTCAAGGAGAACTGTACGCCTCAGGGTATAAGTGATGTAATCCCTTTGGGGATGAACCTTCCCTTCCATGTCTTTGATCCAATACGTATCAAGTCGGATCTCTTCTTTGATGCAATATGGTCATTCCCAATTGGGCCCTAAAGTGCCTATCTCTGGCTCTTTGGAGGACAAGAACACTCTTCGAAGTACCAAGTCATTTTTTTTGGAAGGTCCTCTTCTTGACTTTAGCTTTATAATATCTAGTCATCTTCCTTTGATATATCGCCAATTTCAATTGGGAGTCATCTATTCTTTTTTCAAGGAAATCGAACTCATTCCTTCTAAGCTCATCATTCAATATCTCGCTAAAATGTAATCTTTGTGGGGAATGTAGTCCAACCTCTACAAGGCTCATGGCCTCGGCACCATAGGCCATTGAGAAGGGAGTTTCTCCAGTTGGAGTACTGCTTGTAGTTCGGATTACCCATAGCACCTGCGACAGTTCATCTACTCAGGCTTCTTTTGATGTGTCGAGCTTCTTTTTCAATGTGTGTTTGATGGTTTTGTTCACAGTTTCAACCTGTCCATTGGCTTGGGAATGGTGAGGTGTAGAAAAGTGTTTCTTAATTCCAAGCTTTTCACAAAGGTCCATCAACCTTTTGTTGTCAAAATGTTTTCCATTATCTGAGACAATTGAGTGGGGAATCTCAAACCGGCATATGATGTTATTCTATAAGAACTTAGAAGTATTAGCTTCGGTGATCTTCCCCAAAGGTTCAGCTTCTACCCACTTTGTGAAATAATCAATTACAACAATGGCAAAACTTGCACTTCTTCTATCCTTAGGCAGGGGACCTATGAGGTCCACGTCCCATTTGCTGAAGGGCCAAAGGCTGGATACAGTAGTTAGCTCCTGGGATGGTTGTCTTTGAATAGAAAAGAAACGCTGACATTTGTCGCACTTTCGTACAAAATTAAACGTCATCTTTTTTCAAGGTGGGCCAGTAATATCGATGCCTTAGTTCTTTTCATGCCAAGGCAAGTCCTCTCGAGTGATTGCCACAAATACCTTCATGGATCTCGCGGAGTATATAGGTGGCTTCTTCTCATCCCACACGTTGAAGGAGATGAGATGAGAACTTCATTCTCAGCTTGTAAGCTTCCTCATTGTTATCGGGCAAAATTTGGTCTTTAAGATAAGCTATAAAGGGTTGTATCCAGTTGGGGTCTCTTCTACCCACATAACTTCTTCTGTGGAGATGGAAGGCCTTAGGAGGTGCTCAATTGATACTATCGTCAATAACTCGGAATCCTTGCTACTAGCTAATTTTGATAAAGCATCGGCATGGGTGTTTTCAAAATGTGAGATCTGAACCAACTCAAACTTTTCAAAGGATAGAAGCAGGTTCGATCCATCACCAGTTTGAGGTAGGCAGCCATGGCTTTGTCTTTGGCTATGAAGTTTCCGTTAACCTGGCAAACAATAAGTTGGGAGTCATTATTGATAAGCAACCTCCTCACTTGCATTTTCATGGCAGCCTGAGGCTGGCAAGCAGCGCCTCGTATTCGGCCGCATTATTGGTGGCCCTAAATCCGAACCGAACTGCACAGTTCAACTTGTAGCCTTCGGGGCTTACTAGGACCACTTCTGCCCTTAAGCCTACATCTCCGGTCGACCCATCCACGAATGAATTCCCCGTGGGAGGATGGTAGGCTCCATAATTTCGTCCACATCAAGAAGATTAGCAAATTCCGTCACGAAGTTCTCTAGTGCCTGGCCCTTGATTACAGTTATTGCCTTGAAGAGAACATCGAACTCGCTCAACTCTACCACCCATTTTAACAATTTCCCTGAAGCATCAGGTTTTTGAAGTACTTGCCTAAGCAGGAAATTTGTTCGTGCATGAAAAGTGTAGGCTTGAAAGTAGGGACTCAGTTTCCGGGATGCAGTGATCTGTGCCAAGGTTAACTTCTCCATATCTGGGTAACGAGTTTCGGGTGCTAGTAATGTCTTACAGATGTAATAAACATGTAGCTAGGTAAAGCCTTCCTCCCTGATAAGCACGGTGCTAATGGCCTCGTTAGAGAAATCTAAATAAAGTTGTAGAGCTTTTTCCAGCTTAGGCTTCGAGAGAAAGGGGCTTCCCCTAGGTGCTTTTTCAGCTCCTAGAAGGCCTTTTCACACTCCTCGGTCCATTGGAACTTCTTTTTTCCCTTCAAGACCTTGAAGAATTAGAGGCATTTATTGGTTTCCTTTGAGATGAAGCGACTTAAAGCAGCCACGCGACCGTTTAAGCTTTGCACTTCTTTCAATTTTTTATGGGATCTCATCTCGATCGGTGCCCGTATTTTCTCCGGTTTTACGTCTATGCCTCTCTAGTCGACCATGTATCCCAGGAACTTGCCTATTGCGACTTTGAATGCACATTTAAGGAGGTTTAACCTCATATAGTACCTTCGCCAAATTTGAAAGGCGTCGTTCAAATGATCACTCAGCTTCAAACTCTTGACGAACATTTCATCAACATAGACCTCCATCGTGTTGCCGAAGAGATCGACTAACATTTTATTGACGAGCCTCTAATAGGTGGCTCCCGCGTTCTTTAATCCGAAAGGCATCATTTTTATGGCAATAGAGTTCTCTATCCGTGATGAAAGAGGTGTTCTCCTCATCCGTCGGGTACATGGGAATTTGATTATAGTCAAAGTATGCATCTATGAAGCGCAGTGATTCATGTCCGAGTGGAGTCGACTAGCTGATCTATCCTGGAAGGGAAACGTTATCTTTAGGACAAGCTCTGTTAAGGTCAAAGAAGTCAATGCATACCCTCCACTTTCCATTATGCTTCTTCACTAAGACCGAGTTGGAGACCCACTTCGGGTATAGGGCTTCCCCGAAGAAGCTATTCTTGATTAACTTCTGTACCTCTTCCTTTAGGGCCTCATATCGCTTCAAATTTAGAGCTCTTCTTTTTTGTCTATGCAGGGTAACATTGGGAACGATTTTCAAGTGGTGGCAATTGACCTTAGGGTCAATACCTACCATATCCTCATACCTCCAAGCAAAAATATCCCGATTCTCACATAGGAATTTCTTGAGTCTTTTCATAACTTTCAGAAATAGGCCCTTCCCACCTGTAGCAGCCTGGTGGGATCCAGTGGGTGAAAGCTCTCTAGCTCCTCCATTGGGGCTGTTTGGGACTCAGTTTCAATAATATGGGAGTCGATCTTGTCGAGTGCATGCGCTTCCTTGGGAACGTCTACCATGTCCATGTCGCCTGTTACCACGTTGACATCCCTAGGCTCAGCCTTTTTGACAGAGTTTAAGGAGCACTCCCGCGCTCTTATTTGGTCACATTTTACTATTGCCATCCCATGTTCAGTAAGGAATTTCATGCACAAGTGGTGGATGGAGGTAAGGCTCCCAGATCTTTCAGTGCAGGTCTCCATAACACGCCATGGTAAGGAGACCTACTATAAAAAACTCCATGAAGTTCAAAGTCGATTGGGGTGGCTCTCCCATCTCCACCGTGAGTGTAATTTTATCTCTCGGTATTATGCTATCTCTAGTGAAGCCAAATAAGGGGGTGGTGATGGAAGTCAACTCATGATCCATAATCATTTTGTCAAACATGGTTTCGAATAGAATGTTAACCGAGCTATCATTCTCCACCAACATCCGTTTTAGCCCATCTCGAGCTACTATGGCCCTCAAAGCAAAGGTGTCGCAATGGAGATAGTGGCCGCCTTCTGAATCTTCCTGAGTGAACATAATGAGAGGCGATTGATTTCTTTGGGAACTACCATTCACTATATAACTGGTTAGTGGAGGGCATTTTGCCCATCTGGCATAATTCCTTTGGGAGTTCCTTGTTTCTCCATCGACATAAGGACTTCTGAAGATTGTGTCAATCTCATGGATGGGACCGTTCTTCGCTCAAGTTCGATGGCCTCTTTGCTATCGATGTCGCTGTCTATCCATTGTTCTATCCTCTTCATAATCCTTTCTCCGTCAGGAAGAAACTTCTTGATGGCGGGGAGCGGTCTCATCATGCCAAGGCGACTGATCATGCCTAGGAGGGGGCCTATTTCTCTACCAAGAGTTGTCTTGATGGTCATTTCGGGAATTTGCCACCCTTAGGTGCTAGGTGATATCCTTACAATCTACTGTGTTGTGGCTGTAAAAGTGATGGTATGTGTAGTATTTGAGGGGGTTCAACTTGCCTTGAGAGCCTGAACCTCACCCTCGGCCTCATCCTCTACGGGAGGTCTATTGTGTAGACTCAGTTGGTTAAGGGTTTGTCGTAGGTATAGACATAAAAAAAATAAAGAAATAAAATGGATTGGGTCGATCTAAATAATTATCCCAATTAAATTAAAGTCTACTAAAGTCCAGAAAATTCAAAGACTCGTCTAACCCTTTTCCAAAACAAAATAAATAAATAAATGGAAGAAGTTTTACTTGCTAAATTATTCTTTTTAATTAAATATAATTGAGTGATTACCAAAATTGGACCTGGATTTTCTCCTATAAATAGGATCAAAGGTTCATAACACAAGGGGCACATAATAGAGGGGGAGAAAAAGTGCAAGAAAAAAACCACGAGGTGCTGAAAGAATTCTCCCAATTCGAAGTCCGGCAAATACAAAAAAGATCAAAATCTTCTTCAAATCAAGCAAATCCAAGAAGATCAAAGTCTTCCTCAAATCAAATCAAGTCCAAGTTTTCGAAATACAAATCCAAGCTCCAAAATTCAAGTATCGAATAAGTTAAGTTCTCGACAAATCAAATTTTCAACAAATCTCGAAACCTAGGATTCAAGTCACGTGGCTCCTCATCTTCAAACATTCAGATCATTAATCAGAGGGTTTTGTAATTTTACAATTACAAGAAGATTTCTATCTATATGTATTTTTCAAAATAATTTGTAACGATTTCTGTATTTTAATACGCGAAATCCGTCGTACAAATTTCTTCGCATGCCCGATGGGACCTTCTTGTCTTCTCATCTTTTGATCTCAAAATCTTCAACTTTCAACTACTACATCAACAATGGCAACCGAACAAGCGAAGCAAACCATGGCTCATCTCGAAGAGATACTTGCTATGTTGTTCCGAGCGACCAGAGCTCAAACAAAAAGCAGGAAAACTCAACTAGTTCCACCACTAAAGAAGTTCTCCAACAAAGACAGAATGAAAATTGCTTTCACAAAGCCAAACTCTCGTTCAACAGAAAAGGCCAAGAGTTCGACGAAAAATTCTCGTTCAGGCTCCGTCTCCAGTGACAAATCCTTGTCTGGATCCCCTCATACCACTTCTCTGCAAAGGTGGGGAGACTATAGTTCGTCTGAAGAATCACTTGAGCTAGTGATGGTCATGGAGGCAACCTCGAGCTCAGATGATCGAATCCAACAAATGGCTTTAACCATTGAAAAACTAACGAAGTCACTAGAAGAGAAAGACGCACAGGTTGCTGCACTCATGCACAAGCTAGAGCTGTAAAATTTGGCGAAAGAAGATCAAGAAAATTCAAGATCTTCCAAAGCTAAAGATTTTGAAGTCCAAGAACACCAACATAAACAAGATATACACGATCGAACGGTTGTTCAAAATGTTTTGCGTGATACTACTCAACTCTCTGTTAGCTCTCTATCTGTCCACCAACTTCAACATATGATTGCGGACACCATTTGTGCCCAGTATGGTGGTTCAATGCAATTTTCATTGGTGTATGCCAAGCCTTATAGCTGTTGATCAACAAGTTAAAGATGACACTCGATTAGCAGCCTCCGAAATTCCAATGTTTTGATAGGAAGGGTAACCCAAAGCAACATGTTGCTCATTTTATTGAGACATGTAACAATGCAAGAATTTATAATGACACCATGGTAAAACAATTTGTACGTTCCCTCAAAGGTGTTGCATACAAATGGTATACTGACTTACAGGCTGGGTTAATTGATAGTTAGGATCAACTTGAAAGAGAATTCCTAACACGTTTCTACAGCTCTAGGCGGATTGTCAGCCTTTCGGAACTCGTTCGAACGAAGCAGAGCAAAGAAAAGCCCATTGTAGAGTACATCGAACGCTGGAGGAACTTTGTACTCAATTACAGAGAACGAATAAACGAAGCATCTTCCATTGACATGTATGTACAAGGCATGCATTGGGATTACTCTACAATCTTCAAACAAATATGCCTCACTCCTTTGAAGGGTTGGCAATACATGCCCATGACCTGGAGCTCCAAATTATAAGGCATGGGAGTTACTTACCAAATGATCCACGTGACAAGAGGGATCCCAAGAAAGAGATAAAGAAGATGTCAAGGTAGCCTTCCAAGGGTCGAACTCAAACAGAAGACCAAAACCAAAACCAGAGTTTAGACTTACCAAAGGACTGGTCCAAGGCAGAGGTCATGTGACTCTGAAAGAACTTGAAGAGAAGGAATACCCATTTTCAGATTCTGAAGTTCCCGAAATTTTGGATCAACTTCTCAAATAGAAGATAATCGAATAACCAACCCCAAAGAGACATGAGGAAGTTGGTAAGGTCGATCATCCTAAATATTGTAAATTTCATAGAATCATCAGTCACTCGGTGGGAAAATATTTTGTCCTAAAATATCTTATTGTTCGCTTGGACGAAGAAAATAAGATCAAACTTGAAACGGGAAAAAACTCAACGGCTGACTGCTTGATGGTTTCGTTTGGATCGTTTTATCCAATCCCTGTTACTAAAAGGAAACCTACATTTCCTCATACATGCGATGCCAATAACTCATTAGATGAGTAGTTTGGACCACAACCTCCAGAAGGAGCCATTCCAGTAAAGTTTGAAGTAGACGGAGAAGTTACTATTAGTTACGTCTACCTAGGAATGGATGGACCGCGTGTACCCAATCGTTCAACCTTCTACGAAATTATGACATATGATTTGGATGTTTAGGATTCTAATTTAAAGTCCAAAGATGAGATTGGTGATGGTTACTCTACCTTCATAAGCAAGAAGAAGAAATACTGAATGTCAAACAAAACAAGTAAAATACCACTTTCTACCTCTCTTGTAGGACCGAAATTGGGGGCATTGGGTATGAAAGTCCAACCCGATAAAAAAGAAGCACCGGAAGGAAATCAGGAAGGATGGACCCTCGTGAAACATCGAACGATTCCACAACTTCCAAGTCCTAGTAATAAGAAACGAAAATCAAGAAACAACCAAAGAATAAGGTCTAAAGGTAGGCCAAAAGTGTCTACTAAATCAAAGGGAGTAAAAGTCGCTTCATGCGTTCCTCCTAGATTACCAACCTTTGGTGATTATTTTCCTAGAGGTTTTTTCAACAATGAATGTTTTACGAAGCAAGGAAGGTGTCGAAAGAGAGTTCAAAATAGAAGAGAACTATCTCGCGACTCAATAATATTCCTTCCGATACAAGTTTAGCAGAGTTTCTTAAGCTTCCTTTCAATGATCGAATGGCTCTAATCGCGGCGTTGATAGATACGGAAGAATACGAAGGCAAAGCCTTGGAACATATTGGATCCGCAACCCGACAAGACTATATGGCCACCATCACATTTGATGATGAAGATTTACAACTGGGTTCTCGTTTACACAATAGACCATTCTATGTTAGTGGTCATATTCGAGAATGCAAGATAAATCGCATAATGATCGATTGTAGATCTGCTATTAACATCATGACAGTCAAAACGATGAAGAAGATTAGAATTAATGTTGGTGACCTGTCCAAGAACAAAATCATGATTCAAGGATTCAACCAGAAAGGTCAGCGAACCATTAGCATGATTCATTTGAAGCTGTAGATAGGGGAGTTAATTTTCTTGGTTCTCTTCCATGTCATCGATGCTAAAACTTCATAGAGTTACTCCTTGGACATGTTTGGCTGCATGAAACTGGAGTAGTTCTGTAGCGAGCAAGAATTTTAAATTTATATTAAATTATTGTTCTCAAAAAACGTGCCGCTAAACTTTAAACCCTAACGTTAAAAATGAAAACGCGTTTGTCTAGCCGTTATAATCGAACTTAAATTATTTCAAATTAAATTCGTTTCCAAATAAGTTTAAAGTATTAATTTCTTGTTATTTTATTTTTAAAATCCAAGCTTTAGTAGAATTAAGTAAAATATATATCTTATGAAGCCCAATTATTTTAAAGTCAAATTTGTTAAAGTCCAATATTTATAATCCAATTAAAATAAGTCCAACATCAAAATTATTTATTTTAGCCCAATCCATTTAAGTCCAAAAATTGGAATTAATCATTTTAGCCCAATTTCCTTAGGCTCAAACTAGAATTACCCCTAAAACCCAACTACTTGGCCCAATTACCCACCTAGAAGTTTATGCCTTAATTTTCTACTATTCATATTCACTCTTTCCCTCCATCATCACCATCCTAGCATTCTAGCAGCCATTCCTTTTTGGTAAGTTTTCTCTATTTTCCTCAATTTTTGGAGATTAATGTGGATGCTAGAACATCAATTTCTAGCATCAACACCATCTCTCTCTTACACTCTCAACTCCATTTCACTTTGGGTCACCATTGATACTAGAATGACCATTTCTAGTATCAACAGTGAGCTCCCCAACTACAAACTCACACAACACCCGATTGCAAACCAATAAACATCAACCAACCTCCACTGCCAACGCCAACCCACGAAGCTGTTCAACACCATAGCCGACACACAGCCACTTTCCCAGCAGAACCCCCAACTCCAACTCCACCAACCCGACCACAACACCATTCATCAACAACATCACTCACGAAACCACCGCCACCATTTTCAAACCCAAAACCACCAAGCCAACCCACGAAACTCACTGCAACACTACCAACACACTCACCTCAAAACCGAGTCCTCACTGTACCAAACACCCAAAACCATCAACCCAAAAGCTCAACCCAAAGTCACCACCATTTCACACGCCATCACCACCATCTAGAACCACCAGTCACTACCCCACAGCCACGAGACGAAACCACCAAACCTCAACCAGATTCAAACTACCACCTCTAACCACCATTCGAGCTACTTGAAACTACCAAAAGCTACACCACCACCTTAAACCAACTCAAATACCAAGGAATAGGAAAAAAACCTAGAATACTTACCTCGATTTCCACCAAGAAAAATTGAACCCCAAGTCTCGATTTGCTTCGGTTGTGCGCCAAAACAAGAAAAAACCCCACCCCCACTTACCTAACCGTCGACGCCACCTCAGGTGTAA
Organism: Fraxinus excelsior; assembly: GCA_019097785.1. Taxonomy (NCBI): domain Eukaryota; kingdom Viridiplantae; phylum Streptophyta; class Magnoliopsida; order Lamiales; family Oleaceae; genus Fraxinus; species Fraxinus excelsior. The sequence continues at coordinate 22,691,867 of CM032628.1, forward strand.
TGAGAGAGAGAGAGAGAGAGAGAGAGAGAGAGAATGAAACATTTTAATTTTTATTTGATTTTTAGAAATGTCGACGCCACCTCAGGTGTAATGAGAGAGAGAGAGAGAGAGAGAGAGAATGAAACATTTTTATTTTTTATTTGATTTTTAGAAATTGTCGTTTAAGCCCCAAGTTTTTCAATTGATTTATTTTAGCCCTTAAGTTTTAAATGTTTTAATTTCAATCCTTAAATTTCTCATTTTCAGTTTTAAAAGTTAATCAGTTTAGTCCCTTAGTTTAGAAAGTTTCATTTTCGATTTTTAAGTTTTATTTATTTAAACTACAGTTTCATAAAACTTTCATTTTAGTCCCAAAATCTTTCAAAGTCACTGTTTCAGTCCTAAAATTCTTATTTTCAGTTTTAAATAATTTCAATTTAGTCCCCAAGTTTAGAAATTATTATTTCAACCCTTAATATTTTATTTTCAGTTTTAGCATATTTCCAATTAAGTCCCTAATTTATAAAAGATGCAATTTCAGCCCTTTAGTTCTATTTTTAGCTTTATTATATTTACAGTTTAGTCCCTGACTTTCAAAAATTACTATTTCAACCCTTAAAATTTTATTTTCAGATTTAATAAATTTTCAATTGAGCCCCTAAACTTTATTTTATCATTTTAAGCCATTTATTTCCATTTCAATAATTTTCAATTAAGTCCTTAAACTTTATTTTATCACGTCAAAACTTTAAACTTTCAAAATACTAATTCAAAACTTATTTTCTATTTTGGCTAGACGAAACATACGGATGATTAAGAGCTTGAGATCACTTTCCGCTTCATTTTTGTACGTAACTCGAGATTATTGAGGTAGAATCGCCTCCATTAATTAGTTTAAATTATAATTGCATGTCTTATGTGAATTTACGTGAATTATATGCTTTAATGCATGAGATGAGATATATGATGTTGTTATGCTTGTCATAACTTATGTGCTTTAATGCATGAGAAATATGAGAATCTCTTATGAGATAAGATGAGAATGTTATGTATAACTTATGTGCTTAAATGCACGAGACGAGACTACCCACACCCTATGTTTTCAAAGAACCTATAATTTTCAAGAAAATGAGCCAAAGATAATTATGATGATGTCACTTTATATATTGCATAAGTACGTGTTCAATTATTCTGTAAATTAATTATCGGCGATGAGTCTACTGAGTATTTCTTCGAAATACTTATTCTGTTATTTTAAAAAATATTTGCAGATCTCGGAGATGGTCGAATGTGATGGGATGGCATAAAATTGGAAGTTGTAGTTATTTACTTTCAAAATTTTCGCATTTGAAACATTGTTAACGTACTTGTTATTTCTTTTATTTCAAAACATGAGATTTGAATTTTAAAACGATTATTCTAAATTATCTGAATTAGTTTTGTTGCCAACGATATTTACCGTTACGAATGGGATGTGATTTTAAAAATTAGGTTACTTCCGCAAATTTGATTATAAAAAATTAGGGCAAAAGATGATGACGTGGCAATCCGGGTTAACGGAACTCGGGATGCTACAAGTTCCATGGACTTGGCACCAATGGTTCAAATATAGTCGAGACGGAGAAGTCAAATATGTAGTAGTTGAGTCCAAACCATTCTTTGAAGATGAATCTCATTTTGCTGATGCCAAATTTTACGTAGAAGATGAAGATTGTAATTCTGCAGGGCTGACCATGTCCAGATTTAAAATTAAAGAAAATGTATATGACTATACATCGAATGTTACTCAGTCTCATCAGCTAATCAAAGGTAAATCAAAATTCACATCTGAAGGATTCTCTAAAGGTAAAAACCCTAAAATAGAATCGACTGATATTGAGGTATTGAGAAAAGAGTTAACTCTTCCAATACCTAGTATTCCAAAATTGTTTCTACCCCATCAACTCATGGGAGTCCCGAGAGAATGCAAATCATCATCGGAAGCTTCGACATTTGTTCCAGACATATCAAAACTCAGTATTTCTAGTTCATCCATACAAGACAAGCCTGGAGCTAATGAACCAAAAAGACTTTCAAAGGGTGTTTAATCCTAAAGTCAAAAAGCTATTTGAGAATGTCGAATTTGGGAAAGGAGAGCCTCGCAAATTAGGTGATCTCGATGCTGTCCTTTCAGGTGGGCGTATCCCTTCTCATTTTGACAGAACCCTCATGTCGCAACCTAGGTATGGCTTGGTATGATCCAAATCCACCGAGAAAGATTAAGGTCAAGAAGGTTTCCTTGAACCCAATCATGATTCAAATTTAAGATGTTGTAGAAGAGAAACCTAAACAACTGAAACTTTCAGTGTTCGATCGAATTGAAAACGAGAATACCAAAGTTTCGGTGCTAAAAATGGTTAAAAGGAGAATATTCCCCAATGGTTGAGGTAAAAGGTAAAACGTTCATCTTCCAAAGGATAAGTAAAGTCCCTTCTTCTTCTACCCAAATTGATGATGACGCATAAGCTCCTCAGAAGTCAATTCAAAGACAATCTGTTTTTTCTCACTTGGAATTAAAACTTCTGATCTGAGTCCAACCTCAACGATCAAGGAGAAGACGAAAATATCAAAAAGTCTATCATTCTCTAAGCAATAAGAAGGATGAAGAAGAAGTCTCTGTTAATCACATAGCTTTTGAAGAAACTCCTGACTCAAAACCTGAGTCTGAAAGCTCTACCAACATAGATGAGCTTGAACTGGCCCCACCTACATTTAAAGAAGGGTGACAAGCTACTGTGGATGACTTGAAGCAATTAAACTTGGGGACTGAAGAAGACCCAAGACCAGTGTTTGTAAGTGATCTCCTCGGTCAAAAATAGGAATCATAGTACATCCATTTACTTCAAGAATACAAAGATGTATTTGCATGGTCTTACAAAGAAATGCTAGGATTAGCTCCGAGTGTTGCAGTACATCACCTTACAGTAAGACATGGAGTTCGACCGATCAATCAACCTCAAATGAGATTTCGACCAGAACTAATTCCTCAAATTGAAATGGACATCAACAAACTTATTGAAGCTGGATTCATACGTGAAGTTAAATACCCAACTTGGATCGTAAATATTGTTCATGTCAAAAATAAAAATGGACAATTACGAGTCTGTGTTGACTTTTGTGATCTAAAGCAAGCATGTCCCAAAGATGACTTTCCGCTTCCAATAATAGAGCTGATGGTGGATGCAACTACCAGGTATGAAGTCTTATCCTTCATGGATGAATTTTCTGAATACAACCAAATACGCATAAATCTGAAAGATGAGGAACTCACAGCATTCCGTACCCCTAAGGGCATATATTGTTATAAAGTTATGCCGTTTAGTTTGAAAAATATGGGGGCAACCTACCAACGGGCGATGCAAAATATCTTCGATGACATGCTACATAAGAATGTGGAATGCTATGTAGATGACCTTGTAGTTAAAACAAAAAAAAGGGGATGATCACATACAAGATTTACGATATGTTTTCGAAAGGCTTCGACGACGTTAATTAAAGATTAATCAGCTAAAGTGTGCATTTGGTGTCACATCTAGGAAATTTCTTGGCTTCATTGTCCGACATAGTGGCATTGAAATAAATCAATCAAAAATCGAAACCATAATCAACATGCTAGAACCAAGAAATGTGCATGATTTGAAAAGTCTTCAAGGAAGACTCGCATACATTTGGAAATTTATCTCTAACCTTTTCGGACGTTGCCACCCATTCAACAAGTTGGTGAAGAAAGATGTACCATTTGAATGGGTGATGCTTACCGAAGTGCTTTCCAAAGCATTAAACAATATTTGTCTCATTCACCGGTACTTGCAGCTCCAGTCCCAGGGAAACCACTGACCTTTATGTTGCAGCACAATAATATTCTCTAGGAGCACTTCTTGTCCAAGCTAATGATGAAGAAAAGAGAATGCACTCTACTACTTGAGCCGAACACTGGTAGGCACCGAGATGAAGTATTCGCCTATTGAAAAAATATGCATTTGCGTTAATCTTTGCATCTAAAAAACTAAGACATTATATGCTATCACACACAATCAGTTTTGTTTCAAATGTTAATCCTTTAAAGTACATAATGTCTAGACCAATTCTTTCCGGAAGGATTGGAAAATGGGTGATGTTATTGTCCGAGTTTGACATCAAGTTCATTCCACAAAATGCCATCAAAGGACAAGTTTTGGATTATTTCCTTGCTGACCATCCAATTTCAATGAAATGGGAACTACAGGAAGATCTCCTGGATGAAGAAGTTTTATTTACTAAAATCATACCATCATGGAGGATGTACTTCGATGGGGTAGCCCGAAGTTATGGTGCAGGAGCAAGAGTTATCTTTATTACTCCCTATGATCTTGTCATGCCGTACTCTTTTGCCTTAATGGAGAAATGTTCAAACAACGTGGAGGAATATCAAGCCCTTATCATTGGCTTAGAAATAAGTATAGATATGGATATTCATCAGGTAGAAGTCTTTGGGGATTCTAAATTAATAATCAACCAACTCTTAGCTGAGTACAAAGTCCGTAATATAGACTTGAAGCCATATCATGAATATGAATCAACGCTTATGAAACGATTTGATTTGTTAAAAATCAAATTCGTACCTTGGACTGAAAATAGGAAAGCTGATGCCTTAGCTAATTTGGCCGCTGTTCTAGCCAAGTCAGATGAAGGTTTTTCCCACTTTATATCAATTGCTCTAAGATGGGTGCTTCCGTCATTACTACCCAGTGATATGGAAAAAAAATAATAGTGTTGAAGTAATCGAAGATGAGGAAAAAAAAGATTGGAGACAACCAATAATTGATTTCCTTCAACGTCAAAAGCTACTAGACAATCCACAGTGAAAAATTGAAATCAAGAAGTGTGCATCCCGCTTTGTCTTTTATAAGAGAACGCTTTATCGACGATCATTCGATAGAGTTTTCCTCCGATACCTAAGCAAAGATGAAGCAACACGTGTCGTGGAAGAAGTCTACTCTAGAGTCTGTGGTGCTCATCAGTCTGGACCCAAACTCCATTTTCGAATAAAGAGGATGAGGTACTACTAGCCGACCATGGTACAAGACTCCATGGATTATGCAAAAAAATGTGAAGCTTGCCAAGTTCATGCAAACTTTATCCATCAACCTCCAGAACCATTATATCCGACAGTAGCTTCGTGGTCATTTGATGCATGGGGTCTTGATATAATTGGACCCATAACTCCAAAGTATTTAGCTGGACACCCATACATCCTTGCTGGAATTGACTACTTCTCTAAATGGGCTAAAGTCATACCAATGAAAGAAGTAACGAAGGAAAATGTTGCAGATTTCATCCGTATCCAAATCATTTATCGATACAGGATCCCACGATACATCATCACTGACAATGGAAAGCCTCTCTGCAATAGCCACATAAACAATTTATGTTCAAAATTTGGATTCAAACAGTACAACTTTTCCATTTACAATACATCGGCTAATGAGTTAGCAGAAGCGTTCAATAAGACTCTATGCAGTCTACTGAAAAAGGTTGTCTCCAAATCAAAAAGAGATTGGCATGAAAGGATTAGGGAGGTTTTATGGGCTTATCGAACTACTTATCGAACTCCAACACAAGTCACTCCTTATGCCTTAGTATATGGAGTACCTTTGAAGTGTTAAGTTTCGTCACTTCGATTGCAGTCCAGGAAGGTTTGACGACAGAGAAAAATGCCCTTCTTCGATTGAAGGAGCTAGAAATTTTGGATAAGAAGAGATTAAAGGTACAAATGCACCTGAAATGTTATCAAGCCCGAATGGCAAAGTCCTTCAACAAGAAGGTGCGACCAAGATCATTTCAAGTCGGAGATTTGGTACAGTGCGTACGCAGACCAATCATAATCACAAGAAAAACAGGGGGCAAGTTCCAACCTAAATGGGATGGTCCATTTGCTGTTACTCATGCATTTACTAACGAAGCATACAAGATCGTCGATAAAGATGAACTACAAATCGGATCTATCAATGGAAAGTTTTTAAAGCGTTTTTATACTTGAAGTTCTTTGTTTTATAAAATTTTCACTATAATACCCCCTCCCCCAAAAAAATTGTTATTGTAACGAACTACGTTTAACTTGATCCCGTTTGGGTATGTAAGCAGCTTGAATAAGTTATAAATTCAAGTTCAGTCACAACTAATAAATTCATTCAATTTGTTTACTATTTTCCGCAGTAAAAAAAATTCACAAAAAACAAGGAAAAGAAAAGTTCATCGTAAAAAGATAAAGAACGATGAAAAATTAAAATTCATACAATATGGTCTTAAAATAAGATCAGAAAATCCCGACTTTATCAAGATCACTTGCCATTGATCACTTGCAAAAAACTGGCTTCAAGGGTCTTCCTTCTTTGGTCAATGGATGATGCGCTAGAAACATCTCTAGTTTGCAATTCTTCTAAAGCGGCATTCGTAGTTCCAAGCATACACTTTTGTTCTTGATGGGTTTGAAACTCATCACAGAGTCTATCCTGCTCGAAAGTTAGCTGACTAATTTTATCTTCCAATGAAGAACAAGTGAAATCTTCTACTTCTAGCTGAATGTTCAAAAGCTTCAACTTCTCAGTCTTTTCTTCGATAGTTGGACAATCTAGTGTTGCTTTCTTTCAAATAAATAAATTACAACTTCTTTAAGAAACACGTCCATACGTTCCCAACACAAAGTTCTTTAGACGGTCGAAGGAGCTAGTCCTTGGTCTTAAACACAATGTGCCTTAAATGGCCGAAGGAGTTGGTCATTGGTCCCAAACACAAAGTGTCTTGGACGATCGAAGGAAGGTCCCTAGTCCCAAGTACAAAGTACCTTGGACGGTTGAAGGAGCCGATCCTTAGTCTCAAACACAAAGTGTCTTGGACGGTCGAATGAGTCTGTCCTGGGTCCAAAAACCAAAGTGCCTTGGATAGTCGAAGGAACCAGTCATTGGTCTCAAACACAAAGTGCCTTGAACGGTCAAATGAGCTAGTCCTTGGTCCTAAACACAAAGTGTCTTGGATGGGCGAAAGAACTTGTTCCTAGTCCCAAACACAAAATGCCTTAGACGGTTGAAGGAGCCGATCCCTGGTCCCAAACATAAAGTACCTTGGACGGTCGAATAAGTCAGTCATTGGTCCCAAAACCAAAGTGCCTTAGATAGTCGAAGGAACTAGTCTTTGGTCTCAAACACAAAGTGTCTTGGACGGTCGAAGGAGTGGGTCATTGGTCTCAAACACAAAGTGTCTTGGACAGTCGAATGAGCCAGTCTTTGGTCCCAAACACAAAGTGCCTTGGATGGGCAAAGGAATCTATCCCTGGTCCTGAACACAAAGTGCCTTAGACGGTCAAATGAGTGATCATTGGTCCCAAATACAAAGTGTCTTGGACGGTCGAAGGAACTGTCCTTGGTCTCAAACACAAAATGTCTTGAACAGTCGAATGAGTCGGTCCTTGGTCCAAAACACAAAGTGCATTGGATGGTGAAAGGTAGCAGTCCTTGGTCCTTAATGTGTAGGAAAAAGTTTCGAAGTTTTGGGTTTGTTCTGAACCCCAAAGTAATTGCAGCATAAAATTTCTACTCTATACCAAGAAAATCTAGAACCTCAAAATCTTTGACTTTCTAATTGGCAGAAACCAATTAGGGTGTGTTTGATACGCCATTATTTTTCATGAAAAATGAAAAATAAATTCCAACTTCCACTTTTACCTTATTTGATACACTTTATTTTCCATGGAAAATTTTTTCCACATTTGGCTCACATAAGCACCAATTCTTTGGTTTTGTGGAAAATGAATTCCCACCATGGTGGGAATTCATTTTCCAGTTTTTTTTAAAGTAACTGGAAAAAGATTCTAGATACAATGTCATCAACATTTATCATTTTTATTGACAATTTTCATGAAAAAAAAAAGTCAAACGAATGATATTTGGTATGATAATTTTTTCTAAATTTTTTATTTTTTTGCCCCAAACAAATTTTAGGCCCAATGGTAAAAGAAATTATCACTTTAATGGACAGTTTTTATGAAAATGAAGTCAAACGGACACCAAACTTTCAACATTTCTCAAGTGAAAAATTACACCAATCAAACATAATTAATTACAATTTCTAGGCAATTCAATTCCTTAGAATTCATTTTCTTTCCACCAATTTTCCACATTTGCAATCAAACGGACCCTTAGAGGAAACCAATTCTTGTTTCCGCCATCTATGTTAAAGAAACAATCAAAAAAAAAATGAAAGAGGTGGAAACCAATAACAAAAACCAAAACCAACTTTTTGAAACCAAACAATTGTTTGGTTTGGAACCGGCGGCGGAAACTAAAAAAAAAAAAAGGCTGCATGAGAGAGTGGAGAAAAAAAAAACCCTAATATTTCTTACATTTATCTGCAAATTTGATATTTTGTCTCAAAATCTTATAACTTGTTCCTATAAATAGGTAAGTATCAAACTTTATTCAAGCCCAACTTACTATAAAAGATAAAAAGCCCGTTCAAATTAATTATGAATTGTATAAAATAAATAATAAAATAACATTCACGTAAAAAAAATAAAAATAGAATTCTTGTTCTCAAATTCAAAAGATAAGAATTCCTAAATCAAATTCATATTGTATTCTCAAATTTTCCATCTGCATTAGTTTACCAATGGAAAATTTGAGTTCAAATCAAATTCTAAATTGAATTAAAAAAATCGAAAATTAAGATTTATTAATTTATTTAATTTATAATAAATAAATAAATTTTGAAGGGGCATTTGTAGACATAAAAAAATAAACAAATAAAATGGATTGGGCCGATCTAAATAATCAGCCCAATTAAACTAAAGTATACTAAAGTCCATAAAATTCAAAGGCCCGTCTAACCTTTTTCCAAAACAAAATAAATAAATAAATGGAAGAAGTCTTACTTGCTCAATTATTCTTTTTAATTAAAGATAATTGAGTGTTTACCAAAATTGGACCAGAATTTTCTCCTATAAATAGGATCAAATGTTCATAACACAACGGGCACATAATAGAGGGGAAGAAAAAGTGCAAGAGAAAAACCACGAGGTGTTGAAAGAATTCTTCTAATTCGAAGTCCGGCAAACACGAAGAAGATCAAAATCTTCTTCAAATCAAGTAAATCCAAAAAGATCAAAGCCTTCCTCAAATCAAATCAAGATCAAGTCCAAGTTTTCGAAGTACAAATTCAAGCGTCGAACAAGTGAAGTTCTTGACAATTCAAATTCTCAACAAATCTTGAAGCTTAGGATTCAAGCCACGTGGCTCCTCGTCTTCAAACATTCAGATCATTAGTCAAATGGTTTTGCAATTTTGCAATTACAAGAAGATTCCTATCTATATGTATTTTTCAAAATAATTTGTAACGATTTTTGTATTTTAATACGCGAAATCCGTCATACAGTAGGTACATCCTCATAGGCCAACATGGGCACGACGTTTAAAGTGTCAGTGGTAAGTGCTTGACTTGAACTAGGGGTAATTTCATCGCCGGACTATTTCCATTTGCGATCCATCAAATGAGAGGTGGGCACCCTCCCACGCTTCCTCTGTTGAGGATGGAGGCCTCTACTGACCCTGCTTCTATGATCAATAAGCTCTTCATTAATAATTTCCTGCCTCATCATCTCTAGCAAGGCGTCGTAGGTGGTGGGATCCTGATTTTGTACGTCTCTCCAAAATAGGCTATTCATATTCAGGCCCCCTCTTAATGTTGACAAAGCCTCACGGTCGGTAACTTGAACACAATATGTCATCTCATTTGTAAAGTGGGATAAGAAGCTCTTCAAAGTTTCGCCAAGCTGCCTCATATCTTGTAGACGCTGAATTGGGGCTTCTCCTTCCTTATTTACCACGAATCGTTTCAGGAAGGTGCTTTTGAATTCCAATCAACTTTTGATACTCCCAGGTAGTAACCTACTGTACCAAATTTCAATTGTTCTATTGAGAGTTAAGGGTTTCTTTGTTTTTGAACCAATTTTAATTGAACTATAAATTGGGTCATTTTGCAAATTATGGAATGATGTTTTCAACTAAAACGAAAGTCCCTACTTAGTTCTTTTAGTTCTAGTGGTACATCTAGTCTCGCTACCGTTTCTAGTCGAGTTCACGAGTTGCTAATAACACAAATAAACGACCTCGCTATTATAAATGTTGATTGTCGTCAATCAATAGTCAACAGTTAACGTCTGTCCTATCTGAACTTCAATCCTGAATCTGCCACTGGCTATAGCTGTACTTTTTGTCACCATACGTCGAGTGTAATAAATATCTAGCTCATAGTCACTTTCAAACTCACAATATAGGATTTCATCTTAAATGATTGATTTTATTAAGATGGGTATCTTAAATTCTTATGAGTTGGTTAATATTTATATATATATATCCGAAATGAGAAATTAATGGTCTCAATCATCGTTTTTCTCATTTGCATACCCGATCTAATCGCAATCTGTCAATCTTTATATTTTTTTTTTAAACATAGAATCAAATTTCTTTCAGAGAAAAAAAAAAAAAAAGTAATAATCTATAGAATCAAACTCTTTAGTTCAAACCTCCTATTAAAGCTATGTTTTCATTGTGACCAATAATACAAAAGCAAAGCCGATTTCAATATCCATTTTCAAAACTCTTCCTCTAGCTAGCTATACTAACTAGAGTTAAATATTTACATTTTCTTCAACAAACGATGTGGAATTTTACGAAGGCTACATGGGGCAAAGGTAAATGTAATTTTAAGGTTCTACCCCGCTTAATTTCCGATTTTTTATTTCTATTTGAACAGTAAATTTTCCAGAAAAATAAGCTAGTTAGCTAATTAAAATAAGAACCTATTTCTTAAATGTTCTCGCTAGAGAGACTAATCATATTAATATGCCTACAACCACCATAAAAAAGTAGCTCATTTAATTTCCAGAAGTAAGCTTGGGTTCAAGTTCAACATAAAGCAAGTCGAAATTATTATACCACGATCCTCTATATCAACTGCCCTATAACCTTAGTAAACCCTAAGACAGTCCGTCTTAATGGTGCTTCCAATTATCGTGCTTGTGCGGTGCATTTATTTAGACCTCAAACTTGGCTAAACGTAGACTAGCGGGTACCATACTTGCCCTTTTAGTGACTTCGAAAGGCAACGTGACCCTCTCGGAATAACTCTAATGCACCCCAAATATGACATGAATTGGGTCAAACCATTAGCTCGTGCTTGCATATGTTAAGTTTCAAATTTAATCACTCCAGAAATCAGAAAGTCGAAAAAATTAGGAATAATTGCAGTAACGGTACCAAACATTTCATTTAGTAACATATTTTATCCAAATTTTTCATTTGTGTCAACCACGATACCAAACATTTTAATATATGCAACTAAAATCCAAATGAACGATTTCTGTTAGTTTGACAATTAGTTGACCAAATAATTGATATTGACAATAATTTTGCCTAATTTTAAAATGTTAAAATGGTAACTTCACAATTTTTTTATAATATAAAATAAATAAGATCAAATAATTAAAATTAAAAATCAAAAACCAATTTCTTCTTCTTCTCCATCCATCCCACTCCAAAACCATTACCACCACTGTCATCTCCACCTTCATTCACATAACCCAACATTTTTTTTCTTCCCTCTCTTCCTCCACCTCTGGAGAAACTTGATAAGTTTGAATTGTCATGAATTTTCCTTTTGAGATAATAATTGACAAGCTCTTTATTAGTCGATGGAACCTGAAACCTAGTTTTTGGGGTGGGTAGAGAAGAAGTTGGTTTTTAGTTTTTAATTTTAATTATTTGATCTTAGTTATTTTATATTATAAAAAAAATGTAATGTTGTCATTTTAACTTTTTAAAATTAGTCAAAATTATTGTCAATGTCAATTATTTTATCAACTAATGGTCAAACTAACATAAACCATCCATTTGGACTTCATTTTGGAAAGGTTAGTATCGTGGTTGATACAAATGAAAGGTTTGGACAAAGTGTGTTACTAAGGCCATGTTTGGTAGTGATTAAAATCAGATTTTAATTTAAGTCAAAGTCAAACAATCAATATTTATCACATCTTTCATGGACTCTACAACTTTTTAGCCACCCATTTCATAAACTTCTATCACAATCTACTAAAAATCTAATTTAATTCTCACCAAACACTTACTAAATGAAAGATTTGATATAGTTGCTGCAATTATCAGAAAAAAAAAAAAATTTATGAAACAAATTCCATAAAGTTATAATTGGGATTATTTCGATTAAAAATTTGATCGACAGGGGCACAGGGTAGCAGGCGACAAGAAGCAGAAAGTAAAGAAAAGTGAAAGGAATATTGAAAAATCAAAGTATGGACTCATGCAGAAGAAGATTTATGAAGGGACCTTTTTGTAGCTCGAGGAAATCTTGAAAATACGAGAAAAGTTCAAGTTGTTGTCATCAAAATATGACAGTACTCTTTCATTTATTATTAAAAAACATTTCTACTAAAGTAAAGTAGTTGTACGGTATCAGCATTGAGAATGGGAAAATTTTGCTCTCCTTTCGGCTACATGTTTCCAAAAATAGGGAGACTGACATTCTTGCACACCGTTACCGTTTTATATTTGTTTAATGATGAGTCATCGTTTGATATTTTCTTTTCTTAGAACAATTTTATGAAACTCTCCGTTTTTAAGCAGTATATTCGTAAAAAATTTTAAATACTCCAACAATCTTTTTATATTTTACACATTCATTAGCTTCCTTTCAAATTATTATATTATTTTTCTGCATTAAAAATTAAAATATTTTGAATGAATTTAATTATAAAAAGTGAGTTTGGATATAAACTAAAATGTTAATTTAAAAAAAAAAATTAAAGTATAATATGAACGTTGACTCTTTAAAATAGAAAATACCTTATACTTGACTCTTTGAATGTGCTATTACTATTATCATGTACTAATAATTAAACAAGTGTTGTGACAAATTCGAGGGATTAGAATTGTCAGTGTGTATATGAATATGTACACAGACAATGATTAATTTTGACGAGGGTAATCATTATGAGAATGACAATGAGAAGCTAAAACATTTTTATGCATGTTGCATGATGCCAAAAAGTATGACGAGAATACATGAGATACAACGCTTTTAAGGTTCTTTGTTTCCTACTTAATTTTAGTGTTCTTAGTATTAAAATATCCTAGGAATTTGAACTCCTTAAAAACCAATTACAACAGCATTCTCGACTTAAGAATGGAAAATACACCAATAGTAAATTGCTTCTCAAATAATTCTTGGACAGAATTGCTAAAGGTGCATTACTAACTACTGACTTTTCCAGTGGCTTGAAGAAGTGTGCAATTAGGAAATAAGAACATTTAAATAATAGCAGAATTTTAAGCTTTAACGCTCGACTGATAGTACTCCACAATTTTAAGAAGGAAAAAAAAAAAAAAAGTTAAAATCTTTATCTAGTCTAAAGTCAATCTTGTCCCCCCGTCCACTACTACCAAAGATGCCATAAAGGGTTAAGCGAGTAAGAAAGGAACTGATTTTCTTAGACCTTTGTATAACCATATTATAGAGATAATGGAGGTAATTATTGAGAATTAAAAACTCTAATTCTACCACTAAAAGCAATAAAATAGATACAAAAATACACAAGATTTATAAATGTTCACCTCAACATGAGATTACGTCCTCTTCCTCTTCCACCGATGATGAAAAGAAATTCACAAGAGAAAAACAATCACCATATTTTCTTTAACCTCTATTTTATGATGATAATTTAAAACTCTAATGACTGCTATGTATTTTTATAAGACAAATTAGGATAAAATCGAAATTACGAGTATGAAATTCATAAACTGTACCTGATGAAAGTGCATGCACTCTAAAACGTATGAATGGTAAAATTCCATCCATTGGTGAAGAAAAAAAAAATCATTTTACTCAAACCAGAGCTTATTTCGGAAAGCACAGCGGAGAATGCATTAACAAAAACTATACAGTCCTACTAGCTTCAAATCCTCTTGGTTTCTCTCAACTTTTGGATTTAAACAAATCAATGCCACCATCAAATTAGATAGAATCTAGACCATTCAATTTACCACAAGTGCTTAGAAGAACTAGGATATACAATCAAAAATAACACGCGCGAAAGAAAATGCAGAAACGTAAAAATATTCTGAATGATGCATCACAAATAATGCATACTGTATTCGTCATGTGTCGAACAACAGAAAACCGAGGCTTTATATGTAGAGACTTGACCCAAATAATAACGAGTTAAATCTGTCCATTAATTAACTCCAATGGCAATAGCCATTGGAGTTTCAACGGTTTCAAACTAATGACAATAATCATTAGAGTATTAGCAATTTCAGAAACCAAAAGTCAGTTGGTGAAAACAAAAAAATTGGCAAAACATAGGCTATCCTAACTGTCCGACATGCACACATGTTCAAGGTCCGAAGCTTCCGTGATTTGCACCCCCTCTGCACGCGCACGTGAAGAGAGCCTCTATACTATAAATGGTTACATACTTCCAAAGTGTAGCCATATATAAAGTGGGTCTTGCTTTCATCAGCTTCCTATGTGGGATAAACTCAAATTTAGTTTTCCCTTCAACATAAACCATATTCCAATGGTCCATTTTAAACTTCAATTTCTTATTCACCCGAGCTTCATTTTGGGCAAGTAAATACATGATTTTGAAGTTTTCATGGAAAAGAACACAAATCAATGTTGATCTTCCAAAATAAGCAAAACGGGTCCAACTCAAAATTTATGTCAAAATCAGTCATCACCTGATTTTTATTTTTTTATTTTTCCAACAGACAACCTCGTATTATTAAAGGTTCAAGCTTACGTTTTGTCCCACTATATGCTGGATTCTTGCTACTGTTAATATAATTTGCCAAAGATAGTTTGCCTATTTATTGATTTCTAGCATTCGTGAAATAATACCCTCAATCATTGCTGGAAACAATACAAATCTCCAGTAAAGCTCATTTTTTTTTAAAATTAATGTGCATAAATTTATTCACACTCCCATGGTGAAACATGGACGCGTACACGAATAACATATATATGATCTTTTACTGGAAGAGAAAGTGACCAGGAAATGATATTGAAGGAATGAAAGAGGACTAATTTTTTATAGTGTTGAGATCTGCTGTCCAATTTGTCGTCCATCCAATTAATTATTGATACGTCATTTTAAATTAACATTTCATTAATTTGGTAGATTAGTGGTGAAGTTAACGAAGGTAAATTTGATATGTTAATTTAAAAATAATGTATCAATAATTAATTGGGTCGATCAGGAGGTTGCAACTCTTTTTGGTAAGGTGTGAGTTAAGGAGAATACAACTTTAAAAGGATATTATGTCATTATTATATAATGTAGATAATGATGACAATATTCAAATCTCCATTTTCATTCATTTGTTTTCTGAGCATGCTGTTGATTAATTTACATTTTCTATTTTGAGTTATATTAATAAGCATGCTGTTGATTAATTCATTATCAAAGATATAAATTTTACAAATATTATGATAATATTTCCTTGCTAGGTTGCATCACTTTATCTTTGAACTTGCTACATATATTTACTCATCAATTATGTAAAACTAGAGGGAAATTTTCCTGAATCTTGTTGATGACCTAGAATAAATTAAATTAGGTATGAATGCAATCAAGAGAAAGATATTTTTCTTGATATCCTATATGAACCCATCATTTTGGTACTGCAACCACTTCCCAATTAATCTTCATTATCAAAACCATAGAAAAATAGAGACAAACTTTTTAGCTTGGTTTTGACTCTTTGCCCTCCTCCACAATATGAACTTCGGTTTTAATTACTAATCAATTATGTTTATGTATCTACTCTAACATTTCACCAGGTAATAAAACCTATAGTAAGGCTTTCAGCAATCTAGCAGGAAGATTTTCATTTTACAGAATTAAAAGGGGAGGCCATAATATCCAAATTAAGTTACTATTCTGTTTTATTCATTGAAATTCTTATACAGCCAGCATGTTTGGCAGAAAGGATTATTCAGTAGTTCAGCACATTATTAGAGAAGGAAAGGATGCTAAAATCTGAGCAATTCTATATACAGCTGCAGTAGGCATTGAACTCTCTGCATATTCAATCCTGAGACTGATGGCAAGGTGATAAGTGTTGTGTATCAGTCTAGTTGGGGTTTTAGGATTTTGGTATAAGAAGGAATTTAACGGATGCAGTAACATAAGCGAAGATGCAATGACATAATCTCGGAGCTGACAACAGATGAAAAAATTGAATATATTTAAAACAGTCCAATAATGAAATATCGCATGACATTATATTAAGAATTATGTCAGGATATCGAGGGTTACATATATATAGAGAGAGGATGTGACATTTTGAAATTCTCATGCATGTCTGGATATCCATGGAAATGATATTTCAGATTGTCCCAAAAAGGAAGCACCCTCTTTGATCACTAATTCAAACAGGCAATTACGTGCGAACTAGGAGGAAAAAAAAATTAAAAAAAATAAAGAGCAGCTCGAATTTCATCACAAGCTAGAAAAGCATATAGAGAAACTCAACGAACAATTTTAAAAGTTGCCATAAAAACAGCACGCCCATTTTTATGGTGGAATCAAACTTTATGCATTTCAAAGGGAAGAATAGTACACCGTTGTGCATCGAAATATGAAGTACAAATCAAGCATAATGAAATGTTAATTTCTCCCCTCTTTCTCCTATATTTAAGCACTATTTTTCTTTAAGTTCTAACTCAACATAGTAAAATGTTGTTTTTCGAACAGAAATTTAAGGTTGTTGTTCAGGATCTTGGGGGTGGGAAGAATTGCGTACCAGCCATAAAAGAATCGAGCGGAGCTGGGTATAAAGAAGGGTCAAGTAAAGGAGAAGAACCACCACCACCACCAGCGGCGGAGGTTGTGACCGCAGAATTGGCCGTTCCAGTTATTAAATTAAGTTGTTGAACTCCTGCACTGACACTTCCACCACCAGATGAGGTGTCTCCGGCGATGTACTGGCTTTCAAGGCCTTGATCGTATAGAATGCCCTTAAATACATGTCCACCAATGTTCACTGCCGTCTGATATGCATACTGATCCTCAGCATCATCAATGGCGCTTACTCTAACGCAACGAAAAACCGTCTCCGAATTCACTTCCGGTGGGAAATTCCCAAGTTCTAACCCTACAAACACCATATACAAGTAATTAGGTCATATGATTTATAATTGTTTAAAAGACACTGTTAATTTTAAAAAAAAAAGGTAACAAAATATCATTGAGGTAAAGTGGGGCTGAGGGAATAGGGTCTTCCTTGTCAAGAATACCTAAAAACAGTGTTTTGAAAAGAAAAGGGAAAAGGAGAAGGAAAAGCTGATAATGGGTTTTAGTTTAACTACGGAGGTCGATCGATTTCAACTTTAAACGATGTTTCTAGTCGAGTTGAGTTTACCTGATGCATTATCGATTATTCTGGTGCAAACAAGAGAGGAAGAAGCATTTGGGTTCTCTCTTTGCCTTTTTGCAGTGTCTCTTTGTGGTTGCTGCTGCTGCTGCTGTTGTTCTTGCAAAGCAGCAAGCTGTTGTTGTGTCTCTCTTCTTTTGGCAGCAGGAACCCAAGTGCTCTTAACATGAGTTTGGCACTGAAACCCTCGGCTCTTGCAGCAAGTTCTACATCTCATATAAGAACAATCTTTTTTAGCTTGATTCCCACAATCCTGGCAGCTAATTCCACCAGCACCACCTCCGCCGCTGCTCCTCATCATAAGAAATCCTGACCTGGGAGAATCATTCGAGATTTCGAAGCAGGTTCTACTCGGCCCAACTCCAACGCCTAATCCTCCTGCTGATGCATAGAGATCTTGAAGCGGATGGTTCTGGTTGGGCTGGCGTTGGAGGAAATGCTGATTTTCCTGCTGATTTGGGTGGTTCTGCCAAAGTTGCAAGCTTTTATATGGTATGTCTTCATTTCTGAACAAAAACCAGCTTTCTGGGTTGATATCTGAGGGTGGATTGTTGTGGTGGCTACTGCTTTCTTGTTCTTGATTGCTTCTATTGGCTCCGCCGCCGCAACCTCCGCCTAGTGAGAAAAAGCCAGCCATGTTGACACCAACTCTAATCCTTTTCTAGACCTCAATTGGGACTGACAATCCATAACAGAAACGCCAAACAGACATGACAATGACCCCAAGAATAATAAGGGCACGCCTTAATTTCTCTGGGTTTTGATTTCTTGAAGTCTGGGCATAGGTATGTATGTATATAAATCAATTATGTGGCTGTGTCGACGCAGAATTACAGCTCTGCCACGCCGCCGTTACCATGGCTTCTAAAAGCATTCAGCTTTCTCTCTGCAACCACCAATTTATAAGTCTGTCTTACCCTCAGAACAGAAAGAACCTTTCGATCTATTTACACACACACACACACACACAGACTCACCCAACCCACTCTTTCTCTCTCTACATCATCATCAAATTGAGGGGAAGAGATCCAAAGGTGTTGGACATCTGCATGCAGATTAACGGCTATGACTGGAGCCACGTAGATTTCTCTCCTCTGAACCGGAAACCCAGCTACTTTATGTCGCTGTCCATTTAATTAACTAATTATTTCTTGATCCCAAGCTCAATATTCGTTCTTTAACGGAATAATTGCAATTTACATCCCCAAGTTAATTTTCAATTTGTTGTATAACTAATTCTCATTAAGTTCTAATTGATTTTCTTTAATTTATTTTCCATGCTCATTTTTCAAGCATACGTTTACATAATAAAATATTTTACACGTAAATTCAAAACATTTTCTTACTTTTTAACCACACATCCTTCAAAAAATAATATTCAAAACTACTTTTTTTAAAAAAAAACTTAGGCCACCAAACAATGGCTTATGTAACTTTATGAAGTTAGATGTGTGAGAGTTAATCGACAACTAAACAATGTTTTTGGTTGTTGAGTACTGAGTGTGTAATTATAATGAGAAGATGAAGATTAATTTACTCTTTTTAAAGGTTGGATATTAAATTGCTATTGGGATAATAGATTAAGGATCAACAAAGAAGTTTCATCTGCCATATTTTGCATAAGTTACTTTAACTATAAATTTTGAATTATCGTATAGAGCTAAATATAGGGTCACAATTATTTTCACTTGCTATGATGCTTTGACAATTACGTTTTAAATAATTTTGCCCACGTTAGAAATGATGCCTTCAAATTGAGATATTTTGAATTTTGATTTGGTACAGAATATTTTTTGGGAGGGCGGGGTGAATTTTTGGGATTCGGAAAAACTTGATTAGGGTTATTATCAATTAAGCCCTTGTTTGATAGCTATTATATAGAGAGATTGGACGAAAATAATATTTTGAACAATGATTTAGGATTAGGACCAAGAAATGCAAGGTCCGTACATGCACCGATGATTACCTTATATCGTTATCAACTATTTAGGATGATCAATACTATTATTGTTAGACCCCATGTAGGAGGAAGGTCAATAAACTCGCAGAGGAACTATAGCGAGCATCCCAAGAAGCCAACATTGGAGAACTATTGTGTTCGAGGTAATTCTAAAACTAGATTTTCTTCAATTGAATTTATGAACATTGATAAATATAAGGTAGTTTATGTCCACACAAGATTTTTTATATTTCACACATGAAATCGCAATTTTTCTCAACATATTTCTACAACAGTGAAATCCCCTAAATTATTCTAAATTTGGTCCAATAATGTAAAATTTAGTGATTTTAGGTTTAGCATCAATGATCCACTATTTCAATCTATCCAATTATGAAATCAACTCATTCATACACAATGTTTAACTTAATTCATGTGCTCAATATATATCAAATTTCACATTAAAAAGCAAAAACTAATGTCATTCATAGATCAATTCGTAATTCAATATATTAATCATTGCTAGTCAGACCAACTCACACAAGTACACAAACAGAAAATATTTTTATTTTATTTTATTATTTATTTTTTTGAATTTTTTTTGAATTTTTTGAATTTTCAAACCTTTTTTTTTAATTTACTAATGCTATAAAAGCATACAAAAATACATTGAAAACTCATGTTTTTCACCTCCCGAACTTGAACTAGACATTGTCCTCAATGTCTTTAATCATAAATCCGTATAGAAAGGGGTGGGGAAAAAAGTGAAGAAAAAGACTCCACTGATATGACTTGTAATTTAATGGTTAGCTTTCTTATTGATCCCGTTGGCTCCTTGGTCAATTTTGATTTAATTATTCCGGGACGTCATATTCCTGATAAATCAAATAAAGTATTAAGATCAAATAATTGGAACATGTGTTACTTATCTCTAACATTTAATAAACCAACTAATATATCGAAAACTCGAGGAAACAGGGTATGAATGATGCGTTACAATAAACTTAAACTAAACTATCCTAAAATTCAAAAACAGAAAAAAGAAAAAAAGAGTTTGGGTTGCCTCCTAAGAAACGTTTCTTTAACTTCATTAGCTTGACTTTGTGCCATATTTGATCATAGTGGCTCGAACCAAGTTATGTCATCATTGCACTTTGTGCGATTTTCATTTATGCACCCTTTTTATACTCTCCATATTTTGATATTTTCATTTTTATCCCTACCATAAAGCCCACAAAATCTGGTTTTCTATTTTGACAGCTTCGTTATCTGGTGGTTCTTCTTTATCAATTCTAAAACAATGATTTCTGTTGAAAGATTTCTCAAATGAGATATAAAAATTAAATAGCTCTTGCTTGTCCTCCACCCTTAATATTAGCTCACCCTTCTTCATGTCAATTAGGGTTCGACTCATTACTAAGAATGGTCGTCCCAATATAATTGAAATGTCTCGATCGTTTGGTATGTCCATCACAATAAAGTCCACCGAAAATATTAAATTTTTCGCTTTTATGTTCACATTTTCAACTTTGTCACGTGGCTTTGAAAGTGTTGTTCAACTAGTTGTAGCGTTATTGATGTTGATTTGATTTCACTCAATCTCAATTTCCTATAAACAGAATATGACATTAGATTTATACTAGCACCTGCGTCACACAATGCATTAATAGCACAAGAATTTCCAATTGAAATAAGCAAAGTAAAATTCCCTGAATCTTTCAACTTGGGAGTCAATTTATTTTGTACTCTTGTACTATTTTTCTCCGTTAATGCCACAATTTCAAACTTCGGAAGCTTTCTTTGCTTTTTCGGCGTCTATTTCAAAAATTTTGTGTAACTTGAAATTTGTAATATCGCATCAATCAACGGAATATTGATCTGGAGCTTTTTGAGAACATCAAGAAATTTTTTAAATTTTGGGTCTTGTTTATTCTCCTTGATCCTCTGAGAAAAATGAATGAAAGGCACGTAAGCCTTGACTAGACTTGGTGTATTGGTTGTTGATGCTTCTGCCTTCTGTACTTTCTTCATTCTTAATTGAGGCGGGTGCAGATTTTCCATTCATTATAGTTTTATCAACATCCTCCTGGTCATCTTTTCTTTCTGGTCGTTTCGCAGTAATCTCTGGTAATTGTACATCGCTCCTTATAGTTATAGAATGAATATTTTCGTCCGTCGACTTCTTTCAAAGTCTTTAAGAGAATGAAAGTGGAGATACATATGCTTTAATTTTTACAGGAGCCCTGGGTAGATCATTTTCTATTACTCTTATTGCTATCACTTGCTCTTTAGGATTTGTAATTGTATTGCTCGGCAATGATCCCTGTAGACGTTCTGCAAATTATTGAGCTATTTGACCAATCTATGTATCCAACTTCTTGATAGATGCTCGTTGATTTTGAAAATGAGCATCAATTTGTTGGAATATTTTGTCTATTTTTCTGCACATATTGATGAAACATTTCTCCTGAACTTGGTTGTTCTTCTGCTGGGCATTATTTGAACCATTCCTTTGTTGATTATCTGACCATCTAAAATTCGAGTGTCGTCTCCATCCTGGGTTATATGTTTGCGAATGTGTTAAAATTGCGGGACCCATTTTGAATGAAGTTGACTTATTCATCGGGAAAGCCCATAGACATACAATTTTCTATCAAATTGTTAGCTCCATAGTTTTCACATGATGAACCACCCATCACTACAAGTGTTCCTCTTGTTTGTGGTTTCACCAATAGCTCTATCTGCTTTGTCAAAGATGCTATCTGTGCATTTGTAGATGTTGTGTTATCTAATTCATACATCCCAGATTCTCTCGGTGGTACAACTCTTTATGATGAAAACATTGAATGTGTAGTGACAATTAACTCAAATAAATTCATAGTTTGTTGTACAGATTTTCCAATCAATCCACCAGCAGAGGAATCCACATGATATTTTGACAGTGGTGAGAGTCCGATGTAGAAGTACTGCACTTGATTACCTATTGTGATTCCATAATTTGGACACTTTCGCATCAGTTCTTTGACTCTGTTCCATGCTTCGTCCAATGCAGTATTTCTCAATGTATATAGAAATAATCGCAACTTAGTAGCATCTTCATTAATCCCCGGAACATGGAAGTTCTGACAATTTTTAAGAAATTTAGAGATATGTATGTTCGGATTTTCATGGGGTAGCCCCTAGAATTGGAGAGTGTTGCTCATCAAATTGATCTACTATGCCCTTATCTGAAAATTATTTACCCCGAAATCTGAATACACAATACTAGAACGCGCAGGCACGACTATTTGCGTCAAGAACATTGAAACTGGCAAGTCTCTTTTGTTTATTTCCCCTCGCTCGTGCTGTTGATCCGGTAACGTTGCTACTCTTGCAGCCACTTGTCCAATTGACTGAATAAGAATAGGAATATGATTATTTTGATCATCAAACATTTGATGTTGCTGTTTTTATTTATATTTCTTGCGTCTTCGTCTAAAAGTACGTGATATTTTCGAATCAAACGGTTCAAGATCGTCACCTTGAGTACAGAGTATACAAGGAACTCTTTTTTTTTAATAAAAGAAAGTAAAATCAAATCAAATAAATCAAATATCAGCTAAAATAAAAATAAACTAAGACTAAAAATAAATAGTTTCTGACAACGACGCCAAAAACTTGTTGCGTTTTTATAGCGCAAGTGTACGATATCTTAAGCAATATAATAGACATTTGAGTCCAGATATCTTTCCCACGAGAATTATACTTTAGGACTTCTTCTAATTTTTCTAACTCCTATTTGATAAAAGCAAGTAAATAATTATGATAATTATGATTATTTTTCTTAATTACTTTTAATTAATTGAAAATATAAAAAGATTGCAAACAACGGATAATTGAATATTCAAATATGTGATAAATATTATAGGATAACAATTTCATCTATTGATCACCATAGCTCTTAATTCAAGATTAATAACATAATGTAGTGTTCGATTGAATTCTTCTATTGTATTCAATTTATCTCTTTCGAGTTTTCATTAAGTATATTTAACTAATTAAATTCCATATCTCTATGCGAATCAATCTTAGTTAAATGAAACACTAGTTCTAAAAAATTCATATTATGACCGCAATTTTTAGTATAGGTATCTTTACATGTTATACTAAGTTACCGAATCTTACTATATGGTCTAAATCTCAAACTCGCATTTCGATTCGTAAGAGACTCACATAATCATCAAATTATTGATCAGATAATTTAATGCATTAAACTCATAATAAAACCAATATCTAATTAAATAAATCCCAAAAATCTTGAATAGAAAAATAAAGGATTACAAGTCGATTACATTATTTTTCCTAATATAAAAATTAATTATTCATACTGTAAAAATAAAAACACACAAAAGTGGAATGATATCACAAAAAATTGACGAAACATGAAACTACTCGTGCATGCGGTCCTCTTTCATTTTTCCTTCTTTTTCTCTTTCTTCTGGCAGCTTTTTCTTTTTTCTCTCTCCCCTTTCTTCTTCTTCTTCTTTTTTTTTTTTTCTCTAGCCTTTTTTTCTCTCTTCCCTCCATGCCCTCTCTTTATTTTTCCTGTGCGTTTCTTTTCTATTTTCCCTTCCCAACATCACAGTTCTCTTATATATATATATATATATATAATTTAGGCCTCCAATTAAAATTTTCAATGCAAATCTATTGAGGGTGTGTTTGAGCAACATTATTTTGAAATAATGTATTGTGAAATAGTAGATTGATGGAGAATATGTGGTTGAAAAAGAAGGAAAAGTTATTGATGTGATGAAAAATATTATTTTATTAAAGAATATGTGATTGAAAATGAGTAGAATATTGAAAATGAAAATTTTAATGTGTACCAAATAAGGACTGAATCTCATTTAACTCGAACTAATTTAATGTAATATTTCTCTCCAAGGTTTCATCTTTGAATTTTGCCTTTTTTCACCACTTTTGTATTTTTTTTTCTCCAATTCTTCATCAAACATAAAGTTTTACCAAAAAATACTATATACCATAAATTAGGTAGAATTTTTATCCAAAAGACAATAAAATATTATGATTTGAGGTCTCGAATAAGTATAAAAACTACACTTCTCAGGTGACAAGCAATCCTGGGATCGATTCACTCCATGAATATAGGCAAACACATCCTAGTTGTTGCTAAGGAATTCTACAAGTTTGGACCTGAGTGGTTTTTGTAGTTCATGCCCAATTTGAAGCTCTCTCGGGGATTTGTTTGAGCTAACCTAGAGCTTATCTAGTTCCTCGATAGGTTTTACTCATTTGTCTTGTAGTTTGATTCTGGGATCTAATGAGAAGTTATTAGATTCTCCAAAGTAGGCCATGTTTACCCCGTGCTGGAATGAGATGTGGGGGGCTTCGTATTTTGCAGGGCAGTGAATAATACTACAACCTTCAGTAGCTTTCTTATTCCATTTTATCTTCCCTTGGCCATGGGGGTGGAAAACTTGATAGAGTAGTGATATACTGGCACAATGACTTTTAAGTCACACAGAAGTGGTTGTCACATTATTGCATCATAAGGTGAGGTAGAGTCGAACACTACAAAACTAACATCAATGTGAGCTCGATATAAAGCGTTTTCGACCTCAATAGTAAGCTTGATTTACCTTTTGCCAAGGTCAAGGCACCGTTCAACCTGAGTACGACGTTAGGATATGGCTGCAAGAAATGAAGTGGAATTCCCATCCACTTTAGAGTGTTGACATGCCAAATGTAGAGGGCGATGTCGGTATCGAGTAGAACTTGACAGACGATTACACCGACGCTATAGGTAAAGCCACTATCAAAATACCTAGGAAAGGATGTGAGTTTGCTTCTTTAGCCTTGGCGGCGGGCAGCTATCTTCATTTTTTCTAAAATACTTGTGAGAGATTCCTATTTCAGACAAGATAGGTCTTTTCGGCTAAGACTCCTTCGATCGTCATACTTCCCATCTTAGAACATGTGCACTCTCGAGCTAGGTAGGCCAACCTTTACTTCATCATGATCTGAGGTTGCCTCATTTGCTTCGGTGTGCTTTTCTGCTCGGTTTAAGAATTTATGACAGGTCCTAGGCCCATCTTCATGGAATGACCACCAAAAACGTGTTTTTTCCTTAGTTCGGAAAGGATAGCCATAAGAGCTGTATCATCTCATATATTTTTCCACATTCATGGACTATTTATTGAATCTATTAAGGTAGCTCTTCAATGATTTGTTACGCCCTTGATTTATACTTACAATGCGTTTCTTGGGTGTAGTTCAGGCTTCGAAGCCCATAAATTGAGACAAAATTTCCTTAACTAGGTCATTCTGATTTTTAAGAAACATTTAATGCAATCTTCTAAACCACCTTTGAGTTTTGTCCTCTAACGTTATTGGAAAAGTTCGGTACATGATAGTGTCACTGGCTTCTTACAGTTCCATCTAGGACGTATATTTGTCTAAATGGCTAAGAGAGCCTCCCTCCCCATCGTAGCCAGTGATTTGAGGCATTTTCAACATTTCAGGTAATGGCTTAGCTAGTACATCTTCTATGAAAGGAGAATGGCAGCCAGTAAAGTAGTCTTCAACGAAACTTTTATGCTTAGCTTCTAGGTTGGATATACGTTTCTTCAACAAGCTCATCTCAGGTTCATCATTCTTTGGACTATCTCTTTTGAAAGGGTTGGTTCTCCTGCTTTAGGTGATGATGATCATTGGGAGCCCAATTTATCGAAAATGCCTCCAACATTTTGGTGAGTCTTTCTTGTGGAGGATGATTGCTTTTGACCTCATTCGTCATGTTCCTGGACGATTCTTCGCTTGAGAAGTGAAGACTTCTCCTAATAGGAGGTCGGCCAGTTCGTTCCCGAACTGGAGATTCCACCCTAGTATTAACTACAAGAGAGGTGTGGACCTAGTTTCTCTCCATTCTGCCAAAAGTGTTAGTCATTCGTTCTATTACTTCCCTTATTGCAGTGAGCTGAAGATTAATATTTTCAGTAGAATCATTTTTCTTTTAGAATTCACAAGGAATACACGTGTTACGAGATTTAGTTCAAGCTAGATTTTTGGAGGTTGAACTATTGCTCGTTTTGATTTTTCAGGTTGGATGTGTGATATTTTGAGAATTCTTTCTTGTGAAAGGTATGTGGCTATTGTTTACAAGGCTTTTCCTCTAGCGCCAAATAGTTGATGTAAAAAATGATTATGCCACATTTGTCAGCTTAGTTGATGATTTGAAAGAGGCAATTTGAGCTAAAATAGTAAAATATTTCTGAAATAATAAATAAAGAGTGTTTTTAGCATTGAACAGAAAAGAACTTGAAGTGGGTTTCATACAATAGTTGAGTTTGATCCTTATGAGAACCATTATAACCCCATTTATAGTAGGAAATAGGCAAATTAGCTCGTGTTAAATCAAATTAGCTATAGTGATGGCCTTAATGTGTGTGTTGTTAACCTAATTTTGATTGGTTGTTGAGGTCGGCTTCCATATGTCAAGTTGGCGTTGAGGTCGGGAGTAATCATTGCCTAATTATGATTAGTTACAATTAGGGGTGCCATATTTTTTTTTTCATGTGTCCCAAAGCGATTGGGTTAGATAAAGGTGTAAAGTCTTGGAGTGAGAGAAATTAAAATATAATGATGATGTTCCACAAATGACGACGTTCCACAAATGACAATGACAGTTCCTTTCTTCTAAGATAAGTCGAGCTGAACTAAATTGGGAGTTTCACACTGATATGATGATCTTATTATGAGATTTAAAATCAACTTAAAACCAACTTTATGAACTCTTAAATTGGTGGAGGTCAGCAAACAAATAGTTATTGAAGCACACATGAATAAAAATGTTCAACCTTTTGAAAGTAACATCGCAACCAATGAGTAAAAAACAAGTGGCATGGTGAATAAAGTGTGAAAATGTAACAAATCTAGTTAAAAGCTCACTAATCATTGATCAACATGTGTCGCAAAGAAACCCTTTTGACTTCACCATATATCTAATTAATTCAAGCAAATTGGATATACGCTATTTTCAAAAGTAAATTCCCTATCAACTCTTATTTTCAGCAAATTTTATTTGAGTTTAGGGAGAGAAAACCTTAGCTAGGTGTGAATTAGTTAATCTCGATTTTGAGTTTAATTTAGTCAATTATATATATACAAATTATTAAGTTTTTCATTACTTGAATAATTTCCTATTAAATTCAACTTTGAGTAAAAAATACATTGATCTGATTCATGCTAGCCAGAACTCGTTGACAATGATCAATAACGTCTTCCCCTAGAAATGGAATAAGTGAGGTGAAAATATACCATAAAATGAGGTTGAAGAAAACTCAAGGGATCATTCTCGAATACGAAAACGACATAAAAAACGTCAATAATAAATGTACGACAATGGTTGATTTTCATTTTGATAAACATGTTCTGTTTCGCGCGGTTTTTGGGTCGCTAACAATTAAAAAGAGAAATCAGATGATTGTGTAAGGAACAAACCTCTTGAGACAAAGTCCCAAAAAGGGGTATTTTTATTGGCGAAGATTTACAATTGGAGATGAACAGAATGCCTCCAAGGAGCGCAAGCACATGAGTGGTTGAAACGACGGGTGATGTGCCTGGACATCGTAACATTGTTTACAAGGTAGCCTCTTGCCTTACCCTCGTTCTTACTCTGTATTTTGTAGCAAAAATCCTTAATGCTAGCGTCTTTCTTTGCAAGATGCTGATGACATTGTACGGTCCATCCAAGATTTATTCACCTCCTGGGAACAAATAAAAACATCTCGCCCTGGTTCGACTAGTCATTCTTCTGCACCATCTTCTGTTCTCTCGGACGATCACATGAAATCTCTTAAACAATCGCTGTTTGAATATGTTTCTTTCATGGATGTGGAAATTGGTCGTGCCAGTGCTAGCAAACAGAGAGATAAGTTAGAAACGTTGGGCGCACAATTGCTGCAGATACTTTCACTTCCATCGCTCAACGTTTCCACTAACTTTAAGGTGAAGCTGAAAGTTTTTCATGCTGATATCCTCTCTTTGCTAACAAGGAATGTGGAGTTGAAGGCCAAGAGTGCTCAATATCTTCGCGCTGTGTCTGAAAGAGAGTCTCTGCTTCAAGAGATTAATAAAACCAATGCTGAATTGACCGATATCTCTTCTAAGGTCATGGTTGAGGACTCTTTGCTATTAAATTTGGCTGCGAAGATGAAAGAGATTCAAGCAAAGATGGACGACTGCAGGACGAGAATAGTTGCTAAAGGCCGCAATGCTTCTCGAGGAATTGATGGGAATAAATCTTTGATTGAGCAGTATAACAAACTGGAGGTTAACGACGATCTGGTGAGCGAGTTGGACGTCATTTCTTCTCAGCAGAAAGAAGAATGGTAAAGGCTAAGGGAAAAGATGCGCTCAGCTTGGGGCGAATTGTAAAACATTCGATGTTTCAACTTTTCTTTTTTAAATTCGTAGTGATTGTCGTTGCCAATTTTGAATGTAATATCATCAACTATCGTTAATGAATGATTATTCTATTTTCCTGCGAATTTAATCGACGTCTTCGTCCTTAATCACCAATTCTCCAAGTATTAATTGTTGTACGCTAAAATTCATGCATGTTCTCTCTTAGTATTCCGCATTCTTTCCCTAAGTTTTTAGGCCATTCAATTTCAACTGCTACGCATTAATGTGGCCATTCGCATTTTGTCTTTTCGCCTTCAAACCTCTATAAATACGTGGGTATCTTCATTTATCATCTTCATCTCCATTTCTTTCTTCGAATCTACTTTCCTACCATTGCTTGACACTCCTAGCAATCAATCACTATTTTCATATTTTGCAAAAAATGCGTCTTTTACTTTAATATCACTTTTGGTATGGGAGGTATAGGAAATGTTTTCTGGCCAGCAGCAAAATTCTTCCCATCTATGTTCTCTGTAAAGAGTTCAATGATGGAAGGTAATTTTTGGAGCTGCTTTGCGGGCCATTTTAGGTGCTTCTCAGCCTCTTCGCCTGCCATCGCAACGATGCATTTAGAAAGGCGGGTGAGGTTAGTTCACCCTCTTACTCGTCTGTTGGTTGAGGAGGTGGGTTGCACCGGTTTCACTCTTTCTGTCGCCATCAACCGGGACACCATTCATAGCCTGCTAAGATTTGCGGCTAAATGTATTTTGACTATTTCATCTTTCTTGCTTTATAGTCAGTAGAAGATAGATAACAGACTGCTGCAATTAGCGGCCTATGTAAGAAATACGTGGTAATAAAGAACCTTATTTTGAATGCACTTTGTGTTTTCTGGTTTATTTGAACGCAAATCGTTCAGTTTATTCACCTACAATCGCTCAGTGCAATCGTACTACTCATGTTTTTATTTGTTCGCTTTCCCATATGGAAGGAACATATTTTTTTGAATACTTACCATTAATGAATCTAACATGCCTAGTACCGTCTAAATCCTCCAAGTGGTAAGCCCCATTAGGCAACATGCCTCTGACTTTATATGGTCCTTCCCAGTTGGGCGACTATTTGCCTATTTTGGATCCTTGCTATCCAAATGGAGTATTGTCTTCCAAACCAAATCGCTCAGGCTAAAAGATTTGGCTATGACTTTCTTATTATAAGACTTAGCTATCATTTGCTTTTGAATTTGCAATTTATCTAGGACGTCTAACTTCAACTCGTCCAATTCCAACAAGTTTTGAACTAGCAACTCAGTATACTCTCCATCCCTTAGCTTATATTGACGGCCTCATGTCCATAAGTAAGTTGGAAATGAGTAATTTTGGTACTTGAACGGGGCGACATTCTATAAGCCCATAATGCCTTGTTTAAACACTCGTGCCAGTTCCTGGCATTTTCACCTATCATTTTCCTTATGATAGTTTTTAGAATCTTATTAGAAGATTCCGCCTGTCCGTTAGATTGAGCGTAATAGGGCGTGGGAATTTACTAACTTAACTCCAAATTCGCCTAAGAATTCCTTCACCCGATCCCCATTCAATGAAGTTCCATGATCTACCATCAAAGTTTATGAAATCCCAAATTGATAAATAATATGATCGCGGATGAATTCTATAACATTCTTTTGGGTAATTTTCTTTAAAGGTATTGCTTCAACCCACTTAGTGAAGAAATCTGTTACAACTATAACAAACGTGTATTGCTTGGACGATGGGGGGTAAATCTTTCCTATAAAGTGTATCGCCCAACCCTTGAACGGCCACGGCTTGATGATAGGTGTCATTTCTCTTGCTGGCGCTCTTTGTATTGGGCCATGTTTTTGGCATGCTAAACAACTCTTCGCCTATTGAACACATGACTCTCCCATTTTGGGCCAGAAATACGCATTCCTAACAATTAACCATCGCATCTTTTGGCCGGCTTGATACGCTCCACATATTCCTTCATGCACTTCGGCCATAATTGCTCTAGCTTCTTGCACACTTACACATTTTAATAACACACCATCATGACGTTTCTTAAACAACTCCCATCTATCAATGTGTAATTTAGCGAACGTAACTTCATTTTTCTACTACTTCCTTCGTTATGCTCTTTAAGGAACCCCTTAATCTCCGCCATCCAATCCATTGCATCTCCATCTTCTATGCACCTAACCTCTACCTTTCTTGCCCTTCTTTGGACTAAGGGCAATATCACTCCATATTCATAGGTAGATTCCCAGTTTAACGTTTTTGAATATCCTGACACCATTTGGGCCAACTCATTTGCTATGTCATTGTACATTCTATTAGCACATTGAAGCTCTACTTGGTCAAATTCTTCCAACAATTCTTGGGCGATTTCGTATCGGCTTATGATGGAGTCACTTTGGCATTTATAGTCACCAATCAATTGGTGAATTACCAGTTGGGAATCGCCCCTAATAATCACAATCTTTATTTGCATAGATAATCTTTATTTGCATATCTATCATTAATTCTAGACCCGCGATTAAAGCTTCGTATTCGGCCTGATTGTTGGTACACATCCTATCCAAAGCGAATGCGAATTTGTAACAAAATCCTAATGGATTTATTAAGGCTACTCCTACAACTGCTCCTTTGGAAGTCTTTGATCCATCGAAGTATAAGATCCATGGTTTTAATTCAAATGAATTTATCTCCAGTTCAATCTCTTCAGGCATGTCAAGACATGGATGATCAGCCAAAAACTAGCCAATGCCTGACTTTTAACTGCCTTTTGGGGTACGTATTTTATTTCGAATTCGGACAGTGCTAAAGTCCAAAGGCCTACTTTTTAATGCAAAATAGGACGAGAGAACATGTATTTAAACAAGTTTACTTTAGAAATCAAATAAACTATCACATGCTGTAAATATGCCCTTAATTTTGTACACGTAAAATACAATGCGAGACATAATTTCTCGATCGCAGAATAATTACATTCGCATGTTGTCAATCGCTTACTTAAATAGTAAATGGCCCTTTCTTCACCAAATTGGTCCTCTTGCGCGACCATCCCAGCCATCGATCCCTGCTCAGCCGACACGTACAACTTCATTGGCCGTCCTTGGATTGGGGACACCAATACCAGTGGATTCGTTAGATATGCCTTCAGGCTTTCAAAAGCCTTTTGATGCTCTTCCTCCCAGACGAATTCGTCTTGATTTTTCAACTTTAAAGAGGCGAAAAAGCTTTCGTTCGCCCTGTACAATTAGATATAAAGCGTCTTAAGAAGTTTATTTGACTTAAGAACCTTTGTAACTCCTTTTTATTACTAAGGGGCTTAGCCTCTAGGATGGCTTTTGCTTTGTTTTTATCGAGTTCAATCCCCCTTTTGTGCACGAGAAAACCAAGGAAATTTCCTGTATTAACCCCAAATGCACACTTCAAAGGATTTAACTTTAGTTTATGCTGCCTCATTCGCTAAAATGAACATCTAAGTTGTTCAAAATGGTCCTCTTTTTTAACGAATTTGACCACAATATCATCTACATAGACTTCCACGAATTTATCTATCATGTCATGAAAGATCAAGTTCATCGCCCTTTAATAAGTCGCTCCTGCATTCTTTAACCCAAAAGGCATGACTACCCACTCAAAACATCCTAATGATCCAGGGCATCTAAAAGCAGTTTTGTGTATGTCTTCCTCAACTATGTAAATTTGATTATATCTTAAATATCCATCCATAAAAGAATATATTACATGCCCAGCAGTTGAGTCTACTAAAGAATCTACCGTAGGCATGGGATATTCATCCTTAGGTGTGGCTAAATTCAAATTTCTGAAATCTATACGCACCCTTAACTTGCCATTCTTTTTTAATACGGCACTATATTGGATAGCCATTCAACATACCTGGCCGTTCTAATAAAACCCGCTTTCATTAATCGCTCTATTTCTTTCTTAATTTCAGGAAGTACATTTGGAGCAAAACGCCTAGGAGATTGCTTGTGAGGTTTAAAATCCGGTTTAGTTGGCAATCTATGTTCTACCAAGTTTCTATCTAAACCAGACATATGTTCATATTCCCAAGAAAAACAATCTTTATATTCCTTTAATAAAGCGATTAATTTATCACTAACCTCTTGAGTGAGCATCTGGCAAATAAATGTTGGGCATTTTTTCTCTTCACCACTAATATTCACCTTGATCAGGGGGTCCTGTGCTTGAGCGTATCCAGGTTTGGTGATACTCATTGTTTCATCGTCCATACTTCTTGTAAGCGTTTCCTCCTCCAAACAATCTACTTTATTAACTCCTTAGCGAATAGTCTGCTCTATCTCGAACACTGCTAATTTGTCTCCCAATGCTTTTAGTTCTGCATTTTCTTTTGTCACGTTCTTACATTCTTCACTGAAAGCCATCAGTTTGGCTTTAAAGGCCTGAATGTCGGCCATTTGACTCTATTGTTGAGAACTTATCTAAAGTTCTTTGATTAGCCTTTTGCCAATCGCTGGCTCTTCCAAGGCTACTATGTTTGGCCTCATTTGATTGAACATTTTCGTAAGCGCATCGACTGAAAATGGCTCTCACTTTGCGCGACAATTTGGGTTTCATCCTCGTCTTGGACTACTCTGACAAGCCCATAATTCCCTTCATACATAAACCTTTCTACTGAATTTGCTTCTGCCACAAAAGGCCTATGATCTGCCGCACCACTTCTACTTCGCCTTTATCATTCTAGAAAACCAAGCATTGGTGGAGCGATGAAGGTATACATCGACTTCCATGGATCCAGTCCCTTCCAAGTAACACGTTGTAACTAGTGGGATCGTCTATTACAAAAAAAACTGTAGTAGTTCTGGTGGTTGTTCCTACAGTTATGTCAAGTGGTATAACTCCTTTAGCCGAAGTAGCTTCCCCGTTAAAACTTGTTAGGATAACTTCTGTTGTAATCATATCACTTTCTGTTTTGGCCACTTTCCTTATCATTCTGGATGGAATAGTGTTTATAGCCGCCCCATTATCAATGAGTACCTTTGCCACATGCATTCCATTGACTAAAGCCTTCACATATAACGGCCTCAAGTGTTTGGTTAACCTCATGGCCGGCCTTTTGAATATAACTTTCGCAGCAGCGTCTATTTCTACTTCATGTTTGTTATCTGTTGAATTACTCTTTTGGGATAAATCCACGTGTAGCATGTCGCACTGGACTCTTTCTTCCCGGACCTTTTCTTTCCCCTTTTCTAATGCTTCTTTTCTAGTTACCCAGCCCGTAGGGGGAGACATTATTCTCAAAGGTGATCCGTACTTTTCAGAGCGAGACACCATCTTCTTCCTCTTGGGCGTCCCGTACAACACATAAAAATCGAAAGAACGCCTGGATGGTTCTCCCAACAAGTCTACTTCACGAACTCCCTCTTGGTGTAATTGTTTCAATAAGGTGTTGCGCGACACTCCTCTTTTCCTCCTTTCTGCCTCCAGATCAATTTCTTCTTCAATATCGGTCATGCCATCATCTTCTTCCCCATCATCTGCCTCCTTAGAAGTTTGGCCTTTATCACATTCCAACACACATGCTTCTTCTTCGTTATCCTCCTCTTCTTCTTCTTGTTTTATTTTACTCTTGAACTCATCAGCTAGTAAATAATTATTAGCTGGGACAGGAGGTAACGTACCGAATTGGATAGAAAGAGGTTGGTCCGGATCTTCTTCATCCCTTTTATCTCGTTCAAACCTCGACCTTCCGGATGAGCTTTCTGGCAACTCCCCCATTGATTCATCTGTCCCGGTTTCTTCACTGTCTTTGAGGACATTTTGATCGGTTACTTTGGGAAGTTTAGGCACCTTAGGACGTGGTAATCCGTGTTGTTGCCTCATCATTCTTCCATAATTGCGTTGAAAACGCCTCTGTTGCGTTCTGGTCATCTCGTTGAAAGGTACTACCCTTCCTGCATCATACTGGAATGAATGTCATATATTTGGTTGGTGAGGCTGTGGCCTGAACGTTCTCCACTGATTGGTCGGCCTGAATCATTTCTCTAAAGGCGGTCATCTATAGAACGACGTACCTCGCCCTCTAAAAGGTTGATCGTTTGGGATAAAATCAGGACGATGGCGATAGTGATGCTGCCATATCTTTGGTGGTTTTGCCTTTACTCCCACTTCTTCTTTACACCTCGCACACAGGACGTCTTCATCCTTCTTAGGTTCTTTCCCTTTGATATGCTCAAAAATGCTGGGATGAGGCCTGTGATCTTCCTCCCCATCATCAATCACCAATTTGAATTTTGGTAACTTGTCTTCGAAGCCAGTTGTCACCATATTCACCCCTAGTGGCTGTGGGAACGGGTTTTCATCCACTGCCATCTTCTTCTTTTCTTCGAACGTGATTCGTCCTGATTCAATAGCATCCTGTAACACATGACGAAAAACCAAGCAATAATTAGTCATATGTGACCATGCATTATGCAATTTACAATATTTTTTACCCTTAATTTGCTCAGGGTCTGGCAATTTATGCTTATCGCTCAACTTTATTTGCTTGTCGTTATACAACTTATCGAATATAAGGTCAACTTTAGTAACATCAAATGAAAATGTCCTAACCTTTTTGTTTTCACTTTTTACAGGCTCATCTTTGCCCAACGCTCTAGGTTTAGCCGTTATGGGACAAGCATATGCATCTCCCTTAACTAACTCGGCCAAACATATTTTAGCTTGATCGTAATATTCATCGTTGACGGCGTGAACATTGAAGTTTGGGTCTTTATAATAAGTCCCTTTACTAGAATTCTTCATATGTTCCTCCTCTCTTATTAATCGCTCATATTTGATTACATTCACATTGAGTTGGAACAAATTCGGGAACTCCTTATCCTGTAATTTCTTTTTTAAATCGAAGCTCAAACAGCTTTATGCGATTTTAACAAATTCCTTCTCAGGTAGAGGTACAAAACATTTACTCCTGGGTGTTTTAAACCTTTGAAGGAAACCTTCTGTCCATTCGTTGGGCATTTGACATAAATTCGCCAAATCGACCAGAGTGACTTCAGACTCAATTTTATAAAATTGAGCATGAAATAACTGCTCCATTTGTTGCCATGTTTGAACGGAATTTGCTGGCAGATTAATGAACCAGGAAAAAGCTACTTCCGTTAACGAACTAGGGAACAACTTCAACTTATGAAAATCATTCATTTCACCACTTTGCAGCGTGAATCACCCTACATGCTCTAGGGTAGACACTTCTCCCAAACCAGTGAATAATGAAAATTCTGGCACCTTGTACTCCCTAGACCATGGATATGCTTGGTCTATCCAATCAGGATATGGTTTTGTATAGGTCGGCCTAATGATAGGACATACTCCAACAGCCATTTGATCCTGCACAATTTCCATTATTTGATTCCTCAACATGACGTTAAGATCATACATAATCCCTACGAGTTGATTTACGTGAGGCCTGACAATTGGCCCTTGGTTGGCTGCAAAAGTGCCATTATTTGGGCCATTATGACCATTGAATTGAGTACTTAACCCATCATTAGCACGTAGGGTGTTTTGTCCATTGTTCTGGCCATTATCTCTTACGTTTGAATTACCCCCCAGGTTTGTAACCACGTTATCATCATTCAAATTTGGCGTTCCAACCCCCACTTGGTTTGAGGTAGATGGACCGAAAGATGGTTCTAAACTTTGACCTGATGGGTTCAAACCAGGGAAATTGTGTGGCGAAGTATGTCCTACTGTCGTCCTAGTTTGAAAGTGACTCCATATGGGTGCAAGAGGTTGACATATTTGGCCTACTAACTTGTTCATGATTTCGTTTAATGTACTCAGTTGTTTAGCCATATTGTCATAGTGTATGTTCCCATTTTGAACGAATTTTTCCATATTGTGAACATTTCGTAAGTTTACATGTTCAACGACACCTTGCGTGAGTTCCCCAAGCAATGCACGCATGGTGCGAGGACTCAACTCTGTCATGGCTCGTAACGACTGTGACTGCTCTGACTCTGTCCATCTGTTCGTGGAGAGTTTTGTTGCTCCTCATATCGTTCGATTACAGACTGGACTACTCCTTGACCCGCTGGTTCCTTATCAGAACTTTTATGAGACATAATGTTTCACTTTTTGTATCTTCACTTACCAAACACCAATGGTCCCACTGGGCGTGCCAAATTGTTTCGCGCAATTTTTAGGTCGCTAACAATTAAAAAGGGAAATCAGACGATTGTGTAATGAACAAATCTCTTGAGATAAAGTCCCAAAAATGAGTGTTTTATTGGCGAAGATTTACAATTGGATATGAACAGAATGTCTCCAAGGGGCGCAAGCACACGAGTACTAAAAGAAGGAAATTAAAGTTACACTAAGAAATTGAAATTACATATTCTCTGTTGAGAGTTTTTGATTCGAGGTCATTTTCTCTGTCTCTTTTTCCTTTTATACTGCTCTGATGGTTTTCTTCGTGGTAAACCGTTTGGAAACTGCTTGACTAATCCATAACCACCCACTTCCCTCATGGTGGCTGAGCAATTGTGGAACTGTCATATCTAACTGCTGTCATTATGTTGTTGTCGTTCAACTGCTCCCAACTGGGCTCCTAGAATTGTGGATCGTGACGAAAGTGCTCGATATCCGTTTTAATAACCGTCGTTCTGAGTAAATACAATGTATGACGTGGCTACAACCTTGGGCAATTCGAAGGTTTGGGCGATAATAGATTCGTCGCTTTGGGCGACAGTAGGGTATTTCATTCGCGCAGGCTTGGGCGATGCCATTACCAAATTAGCGGATTTTTATTTTGCCAATACTCCAACTTGGGCTTTTATCCTGATTTC
This sequence comes from Fraxinus excelsior, assembly GCA_019097785.1. Classification (NCBI taxonomy): domain Eukaryota; kingdom Viridiplantae; phylum Streptophyta; class Magnoliopsida; order Lamiales; family Oleaceae; genus Fraxinus; species Fraxinus excelsior. The sequence continues at coordinate 22,729,569 of CM032628.1, forward strand.
TCCAATTGGGTTTCACTTCTTGGGCCATTCGGATTGGACTACACTTTTAGTGAGTCAACATGTTCATTTTACAAGTTCGTTCAAGAAACAAACCTAATACACGATTCAACTAAAAATCTTAAAAACTTTTTACTAGTTTAACCATAAGATTTATATAGTACAAATTAACTAGGGTTTCCAGGAAATTAGATCAATTTATAATAATTGAAGATGAACATAAATTGTTTTTTGAATTATTAACAAATGGTTAGTGATTAAAACACGTTTATTGACAACCATGGTTAGAGTGATTTTGCGGGGACCATTTTGGTTAGGAGGGCTTCTTCTTAAGATTAATAAAAACTTTTATTAATTTTGGGGTTGACAATAATAGAAAAAAGGGCATATAGGTCATTTAATACAGTGATTAGTAATTAATACGTTTACGGACCCCGCCGGCCTCAAACTCCGCCGCCGTATAGGACCCTACCATAGGGATTACCTATTTGTAAGTTTTGCAATTTGGTCCCTCGTCTTTTGAATATATTACAGTCACCGAAGTGACGTGATTTTTTTTATGCCCACTTGCAGCATCATTGGATACTCTAGAATCACACGGAATTTTATAGGCACGTAGGAATAGATGCCTCGATACATGAGAGATTTAGGGTTTGCCAACAAGTGTTCACAAAATTTTGAGGTTTTGTTCACCAATATTTTTAGGTAATTTATACATAATTATGCTTCTCAATATTTTATGACCTCGTCCCTGAATTTGTTCTTTTTAAACAAATTCCATATTTTATAAGAATTATGTTATTTGTATATAAATGTTGACATATTGATTTACACTCATATGAGGTAGCATATTTTAGTACATTGATCCTGATAATTTATTTTCCAATAGGTCAGAACATATATTTACTCTCCTTTGTGATAATATCATTTGATTTATATGCTTAAACCATATTAATCTTTCAAGGATAACATTAATAGTCATGGCAGATGAATTGACTATAATCACATTTCGCTTTTCATTTATCGTTGGGATAACAAGATATTGATTTGTGGTCTTTGCGAAATTTATTATTTGGAGTCATACATTATATGTTAAGACTTTATTTTTTTCATTTACTTTTTCATAAGTATACATTTTTAGTAGTGCGAACTACATGTCTGAAACTTCACGTTTCTCTAGTAAATTCAATTTTACTAGAATTATGTCATTTTATTCGACCAATTATTTCGTCGATCAATATGCATCAACAAATTTATTTTGATATCTTTACCATTCATAATATGAAGCAGTAATCACGTACAAAAATGTTGTCGATAATTTTTTCCTTTTGATTCCATTTCTTTTCACGTAAAGATATAATTTATTAAGATATCTCCATTTTCAGTATTTCAAATACTTGAACCTCTTTTTGGGATTTTATAATTAGTTATGTCTACATATTCTCCAAAAAGTATACACAACTTAAATGTTATCATTTTCCTTATTTTCTCCATTTTCTTTTTGAGATTTTTTTATCTTAAAATTGAATGTATTTATGCTTCAGTGTGCCATAAATACATTTTAAGAATCTTCCTCCCAAGACGTTAATTCAAGAACATTTAAATTTGGTGCGTGATATATTGTTGATCTCCTTTTTTTTTTTGTTCGAATTATTTTTTTGCAAAGATTTAGATAATATAATGATGCATTTTTTATTATATATATAATTGTTAACTTCTTAATTCCTCTCCTATAATGAACAAATTGTTTTGCAAATTGATAATATACAAACCGCGCTATAAAATATCATCCGTTAGAGTTTGAGATACTGTGTAAGGTCTCAATCTACGTATTTATTCTTAGTGTGTGTGTGTGTGTGTGTATATATGAGAAAATTTTAAAGTTGACATGATGCTAATAACATTCCTTGGAAAAAACTGGGAAGCACTCTATTCTCAATAGTAATGGCTTAATAACTAATTGAAGACATTTAACAAACAATAGTATTGAATCATTTACCGCTATCACAACTAACACTTATTAAATTGTTGAGAATGGTCTTACTAACACTAAAAAATATCGTCTTGATATTGTAATCTGAAAATTAAGATCATAATTTACGATTTGAGCAGTAACATCCCATAACTTTAGGTTGCGATTATCATACAATCATCTAATAGATGTATTATATTTATTAGATATAAATAATATCTAGATGGTCAACGAGGGAGGGTAACACGATCCCATATAGCACTAAAATTATTTTTCAAGATTATAAGGATTTAATCCCAACATTAGTTAGTGATGGTAAATGACCAATTCGTGATAGAAAACAAGCATTATATGTGAGTTCGTTGGTTTGAAAATCTTTTGGTTCTTCTCAAATATTCATTTAAATTCTCATTTTGCATTATTATTGATCGAGTCATGATCTAATTAGACATGTCAAACAATAAAATATTAGAGTTTATTTCAATTTTACTAATATTAATATAGTGTATCAATTAAGAACGTCTTAGAAACTTCGTAGGTTTCTTTTTTATTAAAAGGAGAACATATTAATAGCAATAGTAAGTTTATCCTTCCATATAACAATATAATTGATTCTTCTGGAGCTTTAAATAAGATTTATAGTATCACATTTTAATAACATTATCTTTTATCATTACCCAAAAGTATATATATTTTTTTCACTAGATTAAGTATGACATTCTTCTAAAATATTGATACGTAAAAATAGATTATATTCTAGAAAAAATATTTCAATATTCTTCTAGAATATTTATGATTGAGTTGTGTATTTTTTTTTTTTTTTAAAAAAAAAAAAAAAATATCAACACATTATTCATCTAAATTATTAATGCGATATTCAATTATATCATATTTAGTTATGATTCTTTGGGAGTGTAAAGATAATATGATATGACTGTAAATCATATGATATTTTTTTTTTGAAATTTGTGCTACTTGAAAAGCATAGAATGTATTATTCGAGAATTGAAACTTATAAATTTATGCTCGAGCAATAAAACAATATTTTTTCTCTTATATATATATATATATATATATATATATATATATATATATATATATATATATATATATAAAATTAATTAATTAATAAATAATAACCAAATATTATCTAGAATATGATTTAAAATTTATACTCTTCCAAGAGTAATAATACATCATTCTTATTGAATATTGATATTTATAACGTTTTGATCATAGTTGATGCCCATTATTTGTGTAATATTATTTTATTAAATAATATGTGACTGAAAATGAATTTTGAAAAAATATATTTTTGATTTAATAGAGCACACACAAGGGCTTGGATTTAAATTCTTTGAAGAACCCTAAATAATTGACAAATTTCATATTTTCAAAGATAAAAAATTGAAAAACTTCACAGTACTTCAAAATTTGCTATTGTTTATGTAGCTACTATCCTTGTATACTAACGTTTTGATCATAGTTGCACTGACTGTCCGATTTGCAAACATCTACAATGTTGATCTTGAATTTTCTCTCTATTTTGGGTGAGCTTTTTCATGCCTAACATGTTATAAAACTAAAGAAATAAGAAAGAAATATATAAGAGAAGAATAGAATAAATCAATAGACTTTTATATATTTTATTGAGAGCTAAGTTACTATATTTATTAGGTAGAGTTAGGTTGTAATGAATGTAATAGTCATAATAATTACATCTGTAGGCATATAATGGACATTCACATATATCACTCTGTTTACAATATATATATAGATGCTCTATATTTTAAAGAAATTTTCAATGTAGAAAAACAATAAAATAATCTAAAGAAAAACTAGTTAAAATAAAAGATAAAAAAATAACAAATATTTTTTGGGAGTAGTAAAATTAAGTGTTAAATATAAAGAGTTTATTTGAGTACTTTAAAATTTTAGCTCTCTAAATTTATAAATAATTTCTAAATGATAGAATATACTCTTTAAAAATAGAAAGCATACTGGAGATACTCTAACACACTCATTACCGACAAATATTTTCAATAAAGTCATCACTAAGTTTGTTATTGACAAAAGTAAATCCCATCATTTTTGAAACAATGTACGTACTACCACGTTTGGCAGCATTACCAATGGTAAAAATATTAATAATCAGTAAAATTTACCAACGCGCCACTAAAATCATCTATTACCTCAATGTTTTTTTTTTTAATAAACACATATTTTTGAATTTAATACATATCTAGTTACAAAATCTATGAAATTGTGATTTAACAAATAATTAATTAGGACTGATGTGTTGAAAGTAAAATAAAGAGCCCAAATTGAGAGTAATTTACATTTCTTAAGGTTGAACCGCAACCTTGGTGGCCCCCACCTGCCCTGCCCCGGGCCTTGGTGAAGGAGGTAAATCGCAGGTTATGCCTCCAAGAGTACAAGGTAGAAGACTGCTGTACACTTGCATTTACCCAAGGGTCAAATCCATATTTCAGGATTCGAACCCTTGACGCAGCAGCCTCAAGCAAAGTTGGAGTTTTTCCACCTTCCCCTTTTACCACTTGGGGGTAGAGTAATTTACATTTCTTTAGAATAAAAGAGATGGTGAAAAGAAAAAGTTGCTGGAATGGATCCCTAGATACAAGTATTTAACAATTGAATGATTATAAGCTACTTAAGCCACAAAACAAGTAGAGATTTGGTAAAGTTGGAAGACCTAAATATAGAGTAAAAAATCTAGTCTTGAATCATAAATTATAAAGTTGAAAATGTTGTTGATTTTTGTTCAAACTTAATTAATCTCTAACAATAATTTCACTTAACTAACTGCTAGACCCCTCCTACATTTATACACTTCCCAAATCTACTTGTAGATCTTAAAGTGTCAATTAATCTAATCGCATATGTTAGAAACACGTACTTGCATTTGATCAAGTTATTTTAATTTTAATACAACAACAAACACTGTTAATGAAAATAAAATTAAAATTATATTGTGTCGAGCATTTGACATTGTAGTCTCAATAGGTTAATTAGTAAGGAGACACGTTTCTCTTTGTAGCTTGTTTGTTACGAAGATAGTAACCTCCCCTAATTTTTCCTTCACTTGTTTAAGTTCTTTTTCTAAATAATTTCTAGTATTCCTCCGTGTTTACACTTGTAGGGGTCCATGATTGACCCCTCCTTCGCGTCCATATCAACTGAGAAAATAGAACTTTAAATACTTATTTGACAATCATATTGGATAGCATAATGAACATAATTTTATTTTTATTTTTCTTTGGACATATTGTTTTTGCATTGGATCCACTTTATTAGAATATTTCATAATAACTTAGATATACAATATTGCGTACTAAATATGATTTAGAATTAACAAAAACTATTAAAAAATATATATATATATATATATAATTTCAAATCCATTATATAAGCTAGTTCTCACCATTTATAGACATCATCGCATTTCTAAGATACTCTCTAAATAAATAAAAAAATTCTTTATTTTATAAAATCAATACTTACAAATAAGCTTAGGAGACTATGGTTTAGAGAGTCAATATTTAAAAATTAGTTTAAAAGACCATTTATTTTGAATTTTTGGAATAGAGATTGAGGTTTGACTCTTCACTCTTAATTTATAATGATTACATTAATAAGTTACATAATTCAATACTTTAGTTTTTAAATTATTTACATTATATTTGAATTGATTGACTATTAACATATAAAAAATTATATTAAATAAAAGATAAGTAGAAAACAGTAAATATTTCTTGAAAAAAGTAGAATGAAGAAAAAAAAAAAAGATAGCATTGTTGGAGTATATAAGAAATTTTACTCTAGATATAAAAATGATCTTTATTATATGTAGGATACTCTTTATAAATAGAGAGTCTCTTGAAAATGATCTCACATAATTTAACAAGAAACAAAACTCATAAAACTGTAAAATATTAAAATAAATAAATTATAATATTAGTATTTAATAAACTTATTAAAAATTCTTGTGTATTAAATAAATTATTGAACAAAAAAGTAACAAAATCACTAAGCCATGTTTGGCGTCACTAAAAAATCTAATGGTCCGTTTGATTGCAAATGTGGAATTTGGGTGGAAAGAAAATGAATTATAGGGAATTGAATTGCGTAGAATTTGTTTTACCGTGAATTGTAATTAATTTTGTTTGATTAGTACAAGTTTCTATCTAGAAAATATTGAAAGTTTGATATTCGTTTGACTTCGTTTTTCATGAAAATTGGTCATTAAAGTGATAATTATTTTTATCATTTGGTCTAGAATTTGTTTCCATTGCCAAGAAAAAACAAAAAATTAAAATTAAAAAAAAAAACTTATTATACCGAATAGCATTTGTTTGACTTTGTTATTCATGAAAATTGTCCATTAAAGGGAAAAAAAATTCACAGTTGTTCATGGAATTTGTTTCCATGGCCAAATAAATAAATAAAAGGGCTAAACTGGTGGGAATTGATTTTCCCTTAAATCATGGAAAATGGCACGTGAGACGAAATCAAGAAAATCATTTGCTTGGAAAAAAAAAGTGTATAAAACATGCAAAAAATGGAAGATGGAATTCTTTTTCCATGGAAAACTTGGGTGAATCAAACAAGGCATAATTAAAATTTAAGTCAAATTTAATAATTAATTTTAACATGTTTCATAGAACCCACTACTTTTCAACCACATATTTCATCAAATTTATCAAAATATGCTAAATATTTAATTTTAATCTCTACCAAAATAGGGGCTAAATATATGCTCAACAAATTAATGCCTGTGATTATTCTACCTAGAAATTTGACTATCCTGTTCATTTACAAAATTAATTGCCACTTTAAAAAGTCAGAGGTCTACAATTTAAAATAATCATATTTATCATTGGTAGATGTTATTCACTTTATGTGGTGTGAGGCTCTAATTCATGTTTTAACGGAGTTGTCATACATTTCATTGATATAGATAATTAATCAAAGAGTTCGCTACTATATCATGATCTCTACTAATAATAAATAACATATATCTTCACACGAACTTTATGTTAGCAATTTAACATGATTCGTCTCGAATCATTTTAATGGATTCAAAACATAGAGTGCGCTATGATAGAAGTCAACTAGGTGTTAAATCCACCCTCAAGTCTGATCAGCTACCAATTGTAAACAAACAAATGTCATTATATGTCAATTAGAAAAAAATGGTTACGAGGATTGGGTAAGCATTGCTTTTGCTGATTCAAAATGAAGGGTGATATAAAATCAATATATTTTTCATCATATCAATAACTTTTTTTTTTTTTTTTTTAAATCACATATTCTCCATCAATCTACTAATCCAAAATACATTCTTAAAAAATAACATGGCTCAAACACACCCTCTACATATCAATGTCAAGGGACCAAAATAATGTATATGCACATCCAATTTATACAAGACAAACAAACTATCTCAATGTTTGGCCCCAATTTAGGAGAATTTATAAATTTTGGAATAGTAATTGATAGGAGAATGTGTAGTTGAAAAATAATAAAAAGTTTTAGATTTTTGTGTAATATTATTTTATTTGGAGAATATGGTTAAAATTAAGAAAGAGAGAAAATTTAAAAAATTTAATGGGGGCCCTTGTTTGGGACTCTTTTTTGGGCAAAAATGCATTTTTAAATAGTGTTTACCCGAGATTGTATGATTAAAAAGTAAGAAATTATTTTCGATTTACGTGTAATATTATTTTATAGGAGAATGTGTAATTAAAAACGAATTTTGAAAAAATAATTTTTTTTTTTTTTTGTAAAAGTGGAGGCCAAACATATGCCGCATCTCATGGCGATTTAGCTCTAAGGCCCCGTTTGATAAACATGATTTTTCATGTAAATTTTTTTTTTTTTTTTTTTTTCATTTTCCAACTTTTACACCTGTTCGATAGTAAAATTTTCCCAGAAATTTCTTTCCACCTTTCCAGCTTTTGGAGGAAAAGATTTTCTTGTTGTTTTGGTTGGAATTGATTTTTCAGGTTCTTAGATTTTTTCTTTTGGCAATTAGAAAAAATTCTATTTATAATGGTAATTTTTTTTTTCCATTTAATAGACAATTTTCATACAAAATAAAGTCAAACGAATGGTATTCGGTATGTCAATGTTTTTTATTTTTTATTTTTAAAATTTTTTTTTAGTAATTGGAAAAAATTATAGACTCAATGGTAGAAAAAATTATCACTTTCATGGATAATTTCCATAAAAAAATGAAGCCAAACGAAACCAAACTTTCAATATTTTTCAGTTGAAAAATTATACCAATCAAATACAATTAATTACAATTCCCAGTAAAATAATTTCTAAACAATTTAATTTCCTTTAAAACATTTTCTTTCCACCAATTTTTCACTTTTGCAATCAAACGAACCCTAAATTGACAGGCTCTTCAAAGCTATCAAAATTCAAACGCTTGATGAGAAAGACGTTTGAAAATATGAGATGATTACTTGGTGGTCATTTATCAAATAATTTGGTTAATAATATATTTTTTTTTTTTCAAGAAAGATTGTTCTTTTAATTTAAGCCGAAGCCCAAGTCTGTTTGGGCCTGGTGGATGGTGATGTGGGCTTAACCCATTTTTCGTAAGTCCTCTCCATTCCACAACTACGGGTTTCCCTTGAGCCTATATACATTTCTAAAGTGAATAAATTACCAAATGTCGCACCTAAGAAATTATGTGTGGTCCATTTTAAAATTTCAACAATTAGATATTAATTAAGTTTTATTTATGAAATAATTAATAAAAAATATATTTTATTAATTAAATATATTAAGGTCACAATTCCATACTATTTGATCACAAATTATCGAATTAATTGGTCATAAATAAAAAATTTTATAGGTCACAAATAAAATTTTTTATAGGTCACAATTTAGTCATCGGTCAAAAATCAAAAAAATTATAGATAACAATTTATTTATGGATCAAAAATCACAAATTTTATAAGTAACGACTTAAATTCTTAGGTCACAAAATATCCAATTTATTGGTCATAATCTCAATAAATTGGTCTCAAATTATTCATTTATTACAAATTTATCAATTCATTGATTACAATAACTAAATAATTGGTCACAAACTTTCTTTATACAATCCCAATCCAACCCACTACCAACACCACCATCTTCAACACCAGCACCACCACCATCTCTTATATCTCCATCTGCACCACACCATTGACACTTTGCTGCAAAGCCGCGCACGACGATCGTGTGCAGTGGTGGTTTTGTACACAATCGTTGCGACACCCCGTGCAGTTATTGTACGCCCAAACCAGCAGCGATCGTCGGAGCTGCCTTTCTTCTACCAATTGTCGCCAGAGTTGCCACAGAGAGAGAGAGAGAGAGAGAGAGAGAGAGAGAGAGAGAGAGAGAGAGATATGTATGTTTTGTGATTTTTGATTTTGGAATTTTTAGGATTTGGTTGGTTATGATTCAAGGAGAGAAGATAGAGAATAGAGAGAGAAAAGAGAGACGATATTAAATATTATTAATATTAAAGATTTGGCTGGCCATGTTACAAATTATTAAAATTTAAAGCGAAAATTTGGTATCTACCCCACTTTATTGTAAATTTTAGAAATTTACCCCACTTTCTTATTTGTTTGAAAAAAGGGGAAAAATGTGTGGCTAATAAATTAAAGACAAATAAGTATCCACAATGCAATTGTTAGAAAATACGGGGTCGTAGGCCACCCATATATGATAACCCGACTCACAAGATATCAAAATGGCGGACCGTGGCTTATCCAGGGGATACTCAGACAGATTGTAGATATTGTTTTATTTGACAGAGATATGGTCTCCCACATTTTTAGAGAGAGGAACCAAGTTGCAGATACACTAGCTACTGAGGGTTGACATCATCGTAGATATCAGGAATATGGACCAGCTGACCTACCACGACATATCAGGGCGCTTGTTCAGATTGACATGTATGGTTTGCCTAACACTTGAGTTTAGATATTTGTATTTTGCATTTGCTTTTATTTTTGCTTTAACTTGTTGTTTTTATAAGGGAAGTAGTACTCATTTTTTATTGTTTTCCTTTTATTCTTTACTTTCACTGTTAGGGAAGTCGTACTTTCTTATTGATTGATTTCATTGATATAATTTGTAACCACGGTATTCCTCCGCCACAAGTGAGGACATTTTAATAAATTCTCGGAGGTACCGCCCTCCTTTCACACACAAAAAAAAAAAATGATTGGAGTGGGCGGTTTGAATTTAGAATTCAATCCTACAATTCCCCATTACTATTATTTGTCTAGCATTTTGGGGAAGAGAATGTGGAAAGAAAAGTGTGAAATTTGTATGGAAAATCATACATAAAATTGAAAGGCTAGGAAATCATATTTTTTAGAAAATACATTCAAACATCCATAGTGAGTTTTTAATCTCCACTAGAAAAGGTCGATGAGGATTAAGGATCTCTCCCCCCCCCAACACACACACACACACGCCATTATACATAAAAGGAGTGAAGCATAAACCTAACATCTTGAATACAACATAGCAACAAATGTAAAAAATAAATGAAAAGCAATAAATGGCATAGAAAGAAAGTAAATGCAAATGAAAACTAGTCTAAAAACCTCTAAAGTTGGACAATCCATGTCTTCTAGTTTGCACAAGTGCCATAATTGTCGAGGTAGGTTGGGAGGTACATATTCCTGATAGCGATGTTGATTGCAGCGCTCAGAAAAAAAAATGGGTCTGCACCTTAGTTCTCATCTCTATAGATGTAGAAAATCGTATCTCTATCAAAGAAGATGAGATCGTTGATCTGTCTAAGAATGTATTGAATCATCCATGATCCTCCACCTTTAGTGATGTAATGAATAACTACAGTCGAATTACCTAAACCCAAATAGTTGAAATACCAAGTCCTCTAGCCAATGAATCTCATCTAGTATAGCTTTCAGCCTGACCACCAAAATCATATATTGGCCATATAATCTTGAAAACATCTTGATGCAGTGCCGCATATAGTCCCTAATGATGCCTCTGCCACTTGCAAATCCATCATTGATGCATCCATCGGTGTTGATCTTATAAGATCCCACTGGTGGAGTGCACCACACAACCACAAAAGTGGTGATAGAGGAGGGAGAGTTATAGAAATACTGAAGAGGGGTGAAATACTCAAATCCCCTCACCAATGTAAAGCTCTAAACAATCCTCCCGTGTAAAGAAAAGAGATCTAGCAATTGCACTTGAGAGAAAGTTGAAACCCTACTCAATTTTGCAGAAACATTAAAAATTTTATTTCATTTTATTCATAGATCTTTTCAGCAATGTAAAGATCATTAATTTTGATATTGAAATGAAGAAGTTATGGCCTCCCGAACCCGAAACTTGAATGAAAATTGATAAAATCTGAAACTTCTTCAAATGATAACTTCCTCTACACTGTGTTTCAAACTTCCCATTTGGTATGGTTGAATAAATCTTCTTAAGACATTTTTCAAATGTATAAAGATCATTAATGTGACCTAGAAATGAAGAAGTTATGGCCTCTCGAAATTTGTTCGAAAATAAAAAATTTACAGGAAATTAAAGATGTGAACAAAAACTTTTTGCCATTCCTACTCTCAGATATATTCGTTGATGTCTCAAACATGGCCTTAGAAATTGATTTTATAAAATCTTACCTCACAGATAAACTAGAACATCGTAATTAGTCGAGATGATCAATTGGAAAAAAATTTCAAGGACAACATGGCCGTGCGACACCACCTATTTATTAATTTAAAATAAATAATCGTAGATTGGTCCTAAACGCGAGGGATCAAAATTCAACATAAATATCTCTTAAGGTGATGCCATGTGTTCGAATCATAGGGAAGATGAGTAAGAGGCCAGATGTCCTCTCAAAGCGGATAATACGTAAGTGAATGACAGGATATGAGGTCTAGGTTGTTACAAGAAATCTTAAGATACAGTCATTTATATGTTAAACTCTTCTGGATTACCTTTTACCATGTGAGGAAAGCTCTTCCTACTACTTATTATATTCTTAATAGGATTCCTACTAAAAAAAAATTATAAGTCCTCATTTGATATATGGAAGGGTAGAACATCTTCTTATAGGTACTTCAAAGTGTGGAAGTATTTTGCTAAAGTTTCGATTCCATCACCTAAGAGAATACAACTTGCTGTTGATTATATTTTTATAGGCCATGCTCTTCATAACAATGCATGTAGATTTTTAGTCACTAATTGTAAAACTATTTTTATTGATAGGACAACAATTTTGAAACTAGAGATACTGAATTTTTTGAAAATTAATTTCCTCTTAAAGAAAAATATAAAGGATCAGGTAGTTATGTTAGTGTAACTCCTAGAGTTACAGAGGAACCTAATGAATTAGAAGAACACTACACCAAAAAAGGCTTTTGCAGTGGCCAAAAAACGCTGCAAAAGACTTTTTGCAGCATTTTAACGTGTATTGCGAAGGCCGGTGTTTCAATAGAGGAGAGCCTTTTTGCAGCGTTTTTTAAACGCTACAAAAGAGTCTTTTGTAGCTTTTTTAATGCAAAATGGTTTTTTTTTTTAATATATATTACAGTTATGGTAATTGAGTAAAATATCCACAAAATTAATAATAGCACTTTGTGAACACATTTTGGAATTGTATAAAAATTGATATTTCATTATAAATTTTTGAATCAATACAAAATTCGAATGTGATACGAGACAACCTATCTAAAAATGAGTAAGATAAACAATACAATTGTTTCATCAATCATTCCACTAGCTAGATAAACAATATCCAATTGTGACACATTGCCTGCTGGAAGAACATTGTGAGTCCAAGGAGATAAGGCCGCACTACTAAATGCATTTCCAGGCACTGACAAAGAATCCTGCCTCACAACATATCCAGGCTCTAGCATAGAAGCTGAAGACTGCAATGCTCCAGTGGCTTGAGACACAACTGCAACAGGCAGCTATATAAGATAAGTACGACTAATTTGAGAGATGGCAGGCAAAAACTAATGGAGGAAATACAGAAGAATGGCTACAGTTCGAGCCTTTTGTGGATAAGGATGGGCTGATTCTCTTTGGACGTGGTAGAGGTACATGTTCACTTGTTCCATTCTTCTGGACCTTCAGAAAATGTTTCTAAGCATGGCTACATATCTGCAAAGAAAACTCCTTAGAAACCGTTGAATCAATGAAACATGCGAGCATGTGCACTACCTATTACTCCTAGCGATCAAGTTACAGCAAATATTCTTTCATTTACATGAGTTAGCACTCGAAGTCTGTTTTCAACAAAAGTACAAAAGGATTAGCAGATATCATGCTGCTGGTTTGCAAGAATATGGTTGTCTGTTTGATAAACTATAGAGTCCTGTATATAAGCTATCAACCAACTATTTACCAAAATAAGATGATGAAGTAGGGAGTATTTGAAATAACTCTTTTTTGCAAGTTGATTGCATTTTAAGAGCATATGTTTTCTAAAAAAAATATTTTGTTACCTTTAACACTTGCACAATAGAACAGCTCAGTTAGATCACACCCTCCAGAGATTGTTTTTTTGCCTTTTTGTGGTAGTTTCAAATTTTGAAAGGAATTGTTTAGAAAACCCATTTTTCACTTCTTCAACACATACATCATTTCATTTTCCTGATTTTCGAAATAGATAAACTATTTGAATAATTGGAACAAAACACACTACATAGATAATGAAGTAAAAAATTTCCAGACAGTAAAAAGATCTACCATTGAGTGATTTAGCAACTCTCAAAATAGTATCGATAAACTCCCAAAATGCTCAAAACGGGGACCAGATTGATTATCACACATCATTACCTCATGGCATAAAGCTCTAAAAGATGTCAATAATTTGCTACCTATTATTAGGGGTGGGCGCGGGTCGGTTCGGTTCGGTTCCAAAAATTTTCGGGTATTTAGTAAATGGAACCGTCGGTTCCAGATATAATTCTGGAACCGTTCGGGTTCGGGTTCGGTTCGGTTGCATTCTGTTCTGTTCGGTTCCTACTATAATTAATTTTTTTAACATTTATAATAACACTATATAAATACATTTAGAAAACTTTGTCAGTGCGTCTTGAATAATTAATCCATAACATATTAGAAAGCTTCACAAAATGCTAACACTTTAGTACTAGACAATATAGATCACAATATATATCACAATTTTTTTTGTTGCTTCCCTCAAACAGTTACTGCTCCACTGCTTACCTACCAAAAGTAACATATAAAAGCATCTAACTATGTTCTCCATTTTGAGAAGCGATACCAAAATCATTCCTATTTTCTGAAAACATTGTGAGAAGTGAGGCAATCCCAACGTGTTCAGTACTTTCACCGAGTGAATCTGCGTGTGAATATTGACCAGGTTCAATCTTAGCTTTTACAAATAAACGTAATATTTTTAAGTATTAAAAATACTTACCAACTATGTAATGTGATCATCGATTGCTTGACTTGCCATGTACCATTAAAATGTTAACAATTTCTTGAGTGCCGTGTAAAGAAAAAGAATCCAGTAACTAGAGCTGGAAATCTCTGTGCAAAGCTCTTGGAAGACTTAAAAAATTTGTCATTGTAAACACGATAAAAGAACGAAAGCACTGTTAGCGTTAAGAGGGTAAAATCTCACGTCTCTTAAATATGAAAAGAATAATTACGAGAGTACTCCAGCTTAGTGTGGGAACTAGAAGGAGGAGGACTTCTTCAAGTTGAGAGAAAATGACTAATGACCGAACGAGAAACATGTTGTGCGGCAGGAATGGACTGGAGAGAGAAGAAGAAGAGAAGACCGAAAATTCTAGGGCTCTTTCCCTTTTATATTTAGTGGCTTTTTTTGCAATTTTTTTTTATGTTGGTCGGTTTTGAAGAAGAGAAGACCGAAAATTCTAGGGCTCTGTCCCTTTTATATTTAGTGGTTTTTTTTCAATTTTTTTATGTTGATCGGTTTGGGTTATATTCAATATACTTGAAACCCAAATGCTCAATTGTAAAAAAAAAAAAAAAATTCGGTTCTTATTCGGTTCTTCGGTTCTTGGTCTAGAACCGAGAACCGAACCAAACCCGTCGGTTCTCGATTCGGATACCCGTTCGGGTTTTTAATTTAAGAAAACCCGTTCGGTTCGGTTCGGTTCGGACATTTTGCCCAGCCCTACCTATTATACTCATTTAAAGAAAATTACTAAAATTATATCAAAATACAAAACAACTTCATTACCTGGATAACTGTCTTTGATCCCAAAGACACAATGTTTACAAAAAAATATTTTGCTGGTCTTCTGTCCATCAAAAAGCCCCCTTCTACTCAGCTTTTCTAAGCCATTCTAATAAGGTTAGTGTGGAGGAACAGACACTTGCATATTTGGAACGTTTGGATGGTCGGCATTCGAAGAAAATGACATAACTTTTGTATATGATATCTGTTTTGAGCCCATGACCCCATTCCGAAAAGCTCATGATGATTCCAATTGAACTCACTATTTCACCATGACGTATGATGGATTTTGGGCATTTGAATTCATTTACTAAGTCAAAACGGCACTTAATGTTTCTTAATTTATTATTTTCAGTATTTACTTACTTTGCTTTGTAGCCCATCCCATTAAGGGACTGCTGGCCCAGTAGGTTATCTATTCTTTCAGTATTTAAGAATCTAAAATATCTTTTAGGGTTTTTGGTTGTTCATGAAATAAGAAAAACGTCTATTTTCTTAAGGTGCAATCCGATTGTTAGTGTGTTGTAGACTCAATCTATATCAGTTGGTATAAGAGCATGGTTCGTGGAAGATGACATGTTGGTCGTGGTGGTCAGGTTGATGAGGTTGCAAATCTGCGTAATCAAATCGATGAGTTGACAGTTCGGTTTGATCAGTTTATGACTTGGGCAACGAAGGTTGTGAGGAATGGACCACCTCCTGCCTCTCTACGTCGTGGCCTTGCAAGTGTTAGGGACGAAGGATATGAATCATGCGAGAGGTCAAACGAGGATACCTTGTCGGATGTACGTGGTAGTCATGTACAGTCACCCCGCGTGCAACAGCAGTATGCATTTCAGCGTTGGGATTTCAAAATTAAGGTTGATATCCCTGAATTTCACGGTGGGATAGAGGTAGAAGAGTTCCTCGATTGGCTAGCAGTAGTAGAGGAGATCTTGGACTATAATGAGGTGTCTGACAATAAGAGGGTACTCTTGGTGGCTACGTGCTTGCGTGGTCGTGCCCCTGCTTGGTGGTAGCAACTTAAAAAGAATCGGATCCATCAAGGAAAGGCGAAAATTCAGTCGTGGGAAAAGATGAAGAAACAATTAAAGGCAGTGTTCCTTCTTTTTAATAATACCAGGACTTTGTATCAACGGTTATAGAATTTAAAGCAAGACAACCATTCTGTAGATGCTTACTCCACAGAGTTTTACCAATTGATAGTGTGTAATAATGTGGGAGAGTAAAATTATCAGTTGGTGGCACGCTACATTAGCGGGCTACGGTGGGAATTGCAGGATGTTCTTAATATGTTCTCGCTAGTGTCTATTTCTGAGGCTCATCAATGTGCACTTTAGGCTGAAAATTAGCAAACATGTCGTTATGTAGTAAGCAGTTCCTGGTGGTCAATCTGGAGGTTGGGGTCGACCATTCATCCTAAATCCCAATCTGTTCCATCCCAATACTCCACATTTGGGGATTGTAACGTTGATCGGAACACTCGGTATGGTTGCTCTAGTCGTAGGTTCGGGTGGCTGGGCTCCTTCTGGTGGACGAGGGTGTGTTAGTCAGTGTTTCGATTGTGGTGGTTTTGGTCATTAGATGAGGGACCCTCCATCAGATTAACAGTCACGCCTAGGTTTGTTGATCGGAGAAGCAATAGAAGCCGTTCATTTGGTGAATGAGGAAGAAGAGGCCGAAGTAGTGCATACGGGTGACACGTGACCTCTTTTGGTGGTTCGACGAGCATGCCTTACGCTTAAGGGGTAATCTGAGGACTTGCAGTAGAACAACATCTTTTTGTTCACATGCACCATTGAGGGCAAAGTGTGCAGGTTCATCATTGATTATGGCCGTTGTGAAAACATTATATTAGAGACGACTGTACAGAAGTTGAAGTTAGGCTTCGAACCCCATCTTGCTCCTTATAGCCTAGTAGGGTTAGGACGAGGTAATGAAATTTGTGTCACTAGACGTGTCTTGGTACCTTTCTCTATTGGCAGTGTGTATCATGATAGTGTTTGGTGTGATGTGGTGCCTATGGACGTGTGTCATCTGTTGTTGGGTCATCCATAGCAATTTGATTGGGAAGTGTGTCATGAAGAACGTTGGAACGCGTATACGTTCACCTTTTTGGGTAAGAAGATTGTACTACTACCCTTTAAGGATGCTCATTGTACCTCTTCAGCAAAGGACAGTAGCAACCTACTTTCCTGATCCTTGTTTGTGCATGAGATGTTGGCGGAAGGAATCGTATTGTTGTTAGTAGAAACTGAAGCGATGGGAGTGTCAGCAGTTCCTACGGCAGCCGAGGGAGTGAGTCTTTACCCCAAAGTTGTCGTCTTGGTGTCTAAATTTTACGATGTGTTCATAGAGGACCTTCTACATGGTCTTCCTCCTTTGCGGGATATATAGCACCAGATTGATTTGGTACCCAATTACATGAAGGAGAGTAAGTTTCAGTGGAAACCCAAGGCTGAGAAGGCATTCGTGGTTATTAAGGAGCGCTTGACTTCAGTCACAATACTTGCATTACCTAATTTCACAAAGCCTTTCGCCTTACATTGCGATGCTTCTAAAGTGGGCATCGGAGTTGTTCTCAGCCAATAGGGAAAACCAGTAGCTTATTTCAATTGGAAGTTGGTAGGGGCTCATGGGAGATATAGCACTTATGATGCAGAACGTTATGCCTTTGTTCAAGACATACATTATTGGCGGCACTACCTATTTCAGTAGGAGTTTATCTTATACAGTGATCATGAGGCCCTCAAGCATTTGTCCAGCCAGGATTCTGTATCTGTCCGTCGTGGATCGTGGATTGCCTTTTTGTAGCAGTTCAACTTTGTAATTAAACATCAGGCTGGTTCTTCTAATCATGTGATAGATGCGCCCAGTCGATGGCATATGTTATTAGCACGTCTGCAGTTGGTAGTCACATGGTTTGAAACCTTTACCTCCTTTTACGCTGACGATTCTTATTTTGGCCCCATTTTTCACAGTTTACTACAGGGACCTCATTATCCATTTCTGTTAGTGGATGGTTATGTGTTTTGGGGTGTTCAGTTGTGTATACCAGATTGTAGTCTTCGTGTGAAATTGATTAAAGAGTTTCACGATGAGGGTCATGTTGGGTGGGATAGCACTTTAGCTCTCATCAATGCTTCATTTTTTGGCCTACTTTACGTCGTGAAGTAAAGAAGTTTGTCTCACTGTGCAGGCTGTGTCATGTGGCAAAAGGGAAAGCCACGAATGCTAGTCTTTATCAACCTTTACCAGTACCTTTAGCTCCGTGGACTAATATTAGCGTGGATTTTGTCCTGGGCTTACCGTGCACACAGCGTGGTAATGACTCTATTTTTGTGGTCATGGATCGATTTTCGAAAATGGCGCACTTTATACCTTGTAAGCGTAACACTGATGCTGTCAAGGTTTCCCAACTCTTTTTTCAAAGAGATTTATCATCTTCATTGTTTGCCAACTTCTATTGTGATTAAGAGAATCGAGGTTCATTGGTCACTTTTGGTGGAGCTTACAGTCACTCAATTTCAGTACTGCTTTCCACCCTCAAACAGATGGGCAAACTGAGGAAGTGAATCAATCTTTGGGTGGTTTATTGTGGTGCTTAGTTGGGGATAAACTTCGCTCATGGGATCAACGGCTTAGCTAGGCAGAGTTTGATTATAATCATGCTCGAAATAGGAGCACAGATTTCAATCCATTTAAAGTTGTGTATAGTACTCTACCTCGCAGTCCTGTTGATTTTTTGGCCCTGTCCTTTAAGACTCGGTTTCATGGAACAACTATTGACTTTATTCGTAGATATCAGTAGGTTCACAAAGAGACACAAGCTAAGATGTTGGAGTCCAACTGTAAGTATAAGGAGACGGTGGACCGACATAAACATTCTGTTGAGTTTGACATTGGGGATTATGTTTGGGCAGTGTTGACTTAGGAGCAGGTGCCTTCTCATGAATATTTGAAGTTATCACATCGTACTGTTGGTCTGGTAGAAATTATGGAGAAGATTAATCCCAACGCCTATCGTTTTCGACTTCCTTCTCATATCCGAACTTCAGATATGTTTAATGTGAAACATCTTTTGCCATACCATGGAGATAACATAGAAGACGATACTACCAGTTTTGATTCGTGGACGAATCCCATTAATCTCAAGGATAATGATGAGGATAGTGTTGAGGCACAGGAACTTGCATATTTGGAATGTTTTGATGGTCGACGTTCGAAGAAAATGGCATAACGTTTGCATACGGTGTCCGTTTTGGGCCCATGAATCCATTTCGAAAAGCTCACAAGGATTCCCATTGAACTCACCGCTTTGCCATAACATATGATGGATTTTGGGCATTTGAATTCGTTTACTAAGTCAAAACAGCATTAATGTTTCTTAATTCATTATTTTCAGTATTTACTTATTTTGCTTTGTAGCCCAGCCCATTAGGGGCTGCTGGCCTAGTAGGTTATTTGTTCTTTCAGTATTTAAGACTCTAAAATATCTTGTAGGGTTTTTTTGGTAGTTCATGAAATAAGAAAAACATTTATTTTCTTAAGGTACAATTTGATTGTTAGTGTGTTGTAGACTCGATCTATATCAGTTAGTATTAGAGCATGGTTCGTGGAAGAGGACGTGCTGTTCGTGGTGGCTAGGTTGATGAGGTTGCAGATCTACATTATCAAATCGATGCGTTGATAATTCAAATGATCAGTTTATGATGTTGGCGACGAACGTTGTAAGGAAGGAAACACATCTTGCCCCTCCATGTCGTGGCCCCGCAAGTGTTGGGAAAGAAGATATGAATCAGACAAGAGGTCAGACAAGGAAACATTGTGAATGTACGTGACGATCGTGTACAGCCACCCCGTGTGCAACAGTAGGACGCATTTCAGCATTGGGAATCCGGAATCAAGGTTGATATCCTTGAATTTCACGGTAGGATAAAGATGGAAGAGTTCCTCGATTGACTAGCGACATTAGATGAGATCGTGGATTACAAAGAGGTGCCCGACAATAAGATGGTACATTTTGTGGCTACGCATTTGCGTGGTCATGCTGCTGCTTGGTGGCAGCAACTTAAACAGAATCGGATCCATCAAGTTAAGGCAAAAATTCAGTCGTGGGAAAAGATGAAGAAACAGTTGAAGGTAGTGTTCCTTCTTTTTAATTATACCAGGACCTTGTATCAGCGGTTACAGAATTTAAGGCAGGGCAACCGTTCTGTAGATGCTTACTCCACAGAATTTTACCAATTGATAGCATGTAATAATGTAAGATGCGTCATGTACAGTCGCCATGTGTACAGCAACATGATGCGTTTCATCATTGGTAATCCGAAATCAAGGTTAATATCCCTGAATTTCACGGTAGGATGTGGAAGAGTTCCTCGATTAGCTAGCGGTAGTAGAGGAGTTCATGGACTACAAATAGGTGCTCGACAATAAGAGAGTACCCTTGGTGGGGGTCGGAGGCATCCCACATCTGGTCCGTCCCAATCCTCCACATATGGGGGTCGGGACGTTGATCGGAAACTCGGCTCTGCTCTTCCTGTCCCAAGTCCAGGTGGCTGGGCTCCTTCTAGTAAACGAGGGCATGGTAGTTAGTGTTTCGGTTGTAGTGGTTTTGGTGAACAGAGTTTTGGTGATTCGAAAGAACACCAAAACCCATATGAGTTTTGGAAAAATAGAATTCTCAATATTGGTTACTTTAAAGTTTTTGGTTGTAAATGTTTCATACTAAATACAAAAGAAAATTTGAGAAATTTTAATTCAAAATCCGATGTTGAAATTTTCCTTGGATATTCACATACTAGTAAAGCTTATAGAGTTTTCAACAAAAGAACGCTAGTAGTGGAAGAATCCATCCACGTTACATTTGATGAAACTAATTCTCTTGATCAAGAGAAATGTATTGATATAGATTTGGAAATCCCTTTTGAGCAAATAAACATTCAAGATCAAAACAAGGAAGATCCTAAAGATGTTGAAGATAAAGATTTAGAAGAACAAATTCCTCAACAAAGAGAAGAAGAATCTTCCAAAAATCAAGATAATCCAACACTACCCATTGAATGGATGTTTGTTCCCTCTCATCCAAATGAGCTTATCATCGATGATCCTTCCAAATGTGTAAGTACTAGGAATTCTACTAAAAGCTTTTTAAATAATTGTGCTTTCATTTCTCAGATTGAACCAAAGAATTTCAAAGAAGTCGAATTTGATGAGTTTTGAATTCTAGCAATGCAAGAAGAAGTAAATCAATTCGAAAGGAATCATGTTCAGGATTTAGTTGATAGACCAAATGATCAAACCAATATTGGTATAAAATGGGTTTTTCGAAAGAAACGAGATGAAAATGGTATAGTTGTACGTAACAAGACTAGATTAGTGGCTCAATGTTACAATTAAGAAGAAGGTATTGATTTCGAAGAAACCTTTGCACCGGTTGCTAGATTAAAATATATTCGCATGCTTCTTGCTTTTGCTTGCCATAAATGTTTTGCTCTCTACCAAATGGATTTTAAATGGTTTCATTCAAGAAATAGTTTACGTTGAACAACCACCCGATTTCAAAAATCACAAATTTTCGGAAAAAGTGTTTAAACTTAGAAAAACTCTATATGGTTTGAAACAATATCATAGAGTTTGGTATGAAAGATTAAACAAATTTCTCATCTCAAATGGTTTTCAAATGGGAAATGCAGAACTACACTCTTTATTAAAACCAAAAAGGATGACATGATTGTTGTATAAATTTACGTTGATGATATTATTTTTGGTGCAACTAATATTTCCCTTTTGTGAAGAGTTTTCAAAATGTATGAGCAAGAAATTCTAAATGAGTATGATAGGAGAACTAAAGTTCTTCCTTGGATTTCGAATCAAACAAACTAATGAATGCATCTTCATTAGTCAAACAAAGTACATCATCGACATGCTCAAGAAATTCGATTTTGAAGACTTAAATCCGATGAATACTTCAATGAGTTCATCAATCAAACTGGACAAAGATGAGTACAGTACGTCAATCGACATAACAAAATATCGAGGTATGATCGGATCTCTTTTTTATTTAACCGCTAGTAGACCTGATATCATGTTTAGTGTTTGCTTTTGTGCTAGATTTTAATCCAATCCTAAATAATCACATTTAAGTGCCTTAAAACGTATCTTTAGATATCTATGTGGTATTAGAACTTTAGGACTTTGGTATCTTGAGGTAACGCACATTGACATCATTAGCTATTCGGATGCCGATTGGGTTGGTTGTACAATTAATCGAAAAAGCACAAGCGAGACTTGTCACGTTCTAGGCTTTGCCTTCGTATCGTGGCTTAGCAAGAAACAAAACTCCGTTGTACTATCAACCGTCGAAGCCGAATATATCTGGCCGCTAGTTGTTGTGCTCAAGTTCTTTGGATGAAACAAACCCTAAGTGATTATCATTTAAATTTTGAAAATACTCCTATTATGTGTGATAACACTAGTGCTATAAATTTGTCTAAAAATCCCATCTTTCACTCTCACACCAAACACATTGAAACTCGACATCATTTTCTTAGAGATCATATACAAAAAGGTGATATTTATTTAGAATTTGTAAGTACCGATAAACAATTGGCCGACATTCTTACTAAACCTCTTGCTCTCGATAGATTTTCTTATATTCGAAGAGGCATGGGTATAATTGATGAATCTGAAATTTGTGGCTAAATCAATACTTGATTAAACTAAAACATGTAATTTGTTGTTTTGAAGCCTTCTTTTGTCATTCTAATGTCCACCAGAATCATTGTTTAAAAAAACTCTTCTACCCAGCATTTTCGGTCGATCAAATGATCGATCGAAACAACAGTTCGATCAACAACTTGATCGACCGAACTATGAGTTTTGGTCAACCAGTACACGGTCGAGACTTCATGTAGCAAAGTTTAATTTTTTCTGCGGAATTTCGACCGACCGAAGTTCATATAGGTCGATTGAAACCTTCGCGTCTCAACAGGTTTAAAAATTAGTTTTCCCCAAAATTCTCACTTCAACCCTAATTTAGCGATTTTTCTCTCCTTCTCATCTTTTCAAATCACCAAATCTCACTACTTTTCACTCAAATACCTTCAAATCTCCAACAAATCAACATTAATTTCCAAACATTCATCTCAAATTTCAAGTTTTTACTACATTTTCATCAAGAAAATTCAAAAATCTAGGTTTTTGGCCTCAACCTTCGAAAATCTTGATTTTTCTTCAAAACACCATTGTCAATCCTATTAAAACATTAACCCATTTCAGAATTTGCAACACATCCATTTCCTAACCTTTATCACTTGTTTCCTCACCAAAATTTTGAAAAACCAAAAATTTCTCACTCTTGGTCGAAAAATCCGAATCAATCATGCCTCCAAAAAAGAAATCAAAGAAGGGAGAAGGAAGCTCGTCGAATGTCGAAATTGACACGCCCATGCCCGACCGTTTCACCAATTGCCCTATCCTAATTAGTAAGTCTATTGATGTCTTCAATTTTTATCTTCAAGCTCCTTCATTTAGGATAGAAGAGTATTTTGAGGATATTAGGTGGAAAAGTGTTATCTCAATCTCCGAAAATGCCTACCCTAGATTGATTAGTGAATTTTATCGGAATCTCTCTTTTTATTCACACCATGTCACGTGCACAATCAAGGAAAAACGTATTACACTCGTTAGGTCTACTATTCAGGAAATACTTGAGTTAGAATAATGTGATAACTATGCCTATGTCCAAAAAATTTCCATTAGGTTTGAAGGCTACAACAAACTTGAGGCTTGTTGCCGTGTCACCAACCGACCATTGACAACTAAAATGACTTTGAATCTAAAACATCTCACTATCCCCTGCAAAATTCTTCGTCGTGAAATTGCACATATTATCGTCTCTAGGAGTGGTCACTTTGAAGAAGTTCATCATCTTGATTTATTTATTCTTGATTCACTTCTTGTTGGTCGTCAATTGGACTTCACATACATTTTCTTGAAACACATTTGGCATGTTCACCTGTTTCCTCGAATCTTAGGTTTACCTTATGGCATGCTTCTCACTAAAAATTTTTCAACACTTTAATGTGCCAATTAGACGATGAACCTATTCTTAAATCGAAACACACCGATGTCATTAAGTATAACACCCTTAAACGCATGAAAATCATTAAAGATGACGGGCAATAGGTGTGTCATACTCAAGGCTTCGACGACGCTTCAGGCCCTACTACTTTGTCATTCATCGAAGAAGAGGTGAAAGAAGAAATGGGTGGTGATGGCAATGATGCACCTCGAGCAAGACGTAGGCCTACTCCTCCACAAGTTGCACCTACTCCCGACTGACAAATGTTCGAAGATCAATTCAACATCCTACAAGGATGAATTTATTCCTTTGCTACTACCTTCACTAGCCGAATGGATGCTCTTGAGCATAGGATGGAGCAAATGAGCTTATCACAGGAGGCCTTCTTTACACACGTGTACTCAATTTATCCTCGAGGCACTCCTCCACCGGCAGAAGATTGAAGTTTCTTCTTATTTTTCTATTGATTTTTAACTTATGCAAAACTTCTTCTTAAAAACATTATCTAGTTTGATGCACTTAGAACCATACTTCTAACTTATTTCCATTCTTATGTCATGACCTATGATTTATATCACTTGTTATGAATTGTTGATTACATTTCACCCGTTTCTCCTAACTTGCACCTATGCCTTGATTAAGGGGGGGAATTTCTTTTAAGTCTCCATTCTTTTTGATGATGACAAAGGGGGAAAAGGAAAACAAAAATGTGATTGCTAAAGGAAAACGTGATTGCTATTATGAATTGTCACTATGAATTATGACTTCAACTATGACTTCTTATGAATTGCCATAATAGATTGTGACTTCTAATGTGCTTGATAACTGTATTTTATACACTTAATCACGATCTAAAATAACAACATTTGATACTTCTTTTGACAAAAATATATTCTAAATTATTATATTTTATGTTTAATAGGTAAAACTCTTTGAATAGAAAAGGAATTGAAGAAAAAAGCGAAAAATGGTGAAAAATGGCAAAATTCAAAGTCAGATGACCAGATTTTCAAATACTCAATAGTTGATTTGGACCAAAAGATGAAACTTGAAAAAAAAATTATGAGATAATTGGATGGAATTAGAACTCAAAAAGGAATAGAATATGATCAAAATCAATTTTCAATTGCACAAGTTATATTCCAAATTTCTAGTCAAAGATTGAAACTGATTTTTGGCATAGTATATGTCCGAATTGGAAACATCATATTTGTATCAAAGTTATAACCCTTTGGGTTATCTTTACAATGCACTTTGAATCTCATCAATTGGATATTAAAAGAGAAAGTTATGACCACAATACTGACTACTGTGCAGAGACCAAAAAATCCGTACGCGAAGACAACTTTCCTTATTCGATTAGAACTCTTTTGGAAACCAAATTGGACGTGAATCTCAACCAATTTTCGACTCCTACAAATAGAGAACAGTAGAATACATAGGGAGAGCTCTCATGTAATATTATTCTCCAATATTCATCAATTAAGATCATTAAAGAAGGAGATTTCATAATCTTTGTGAGATAATTGAAGATGATTTGCAAGAATTCAATCAGGTGAAGATTCAAACCTAAATTTTGGGCAAAGAAGAGAAGACACAAGTGGAGATTCATCAAGAAACCATTGAAGAGATTCAAGATTTCAAGAGTCATCTTCATCTTTTCAATTTATCAAAATCGGGTTATATCTTTTCACTTATATATGATTTCTTGTAATTTCAATCTGTTAGGCTAAATTTATACATTGCTAGGATGAGATGACCCTTTGTTATGATATTTTCAGTTCTTAATTAATTATTTTTACTTTAGTTTGATTTGAATTGTGGATGTTTATTATCGTTTTTATTATTCTTTTCAATTGCTTGATCACCAATTGAATTGTTAGTAAATTTTATTGTTATCGAGAGAGACAATAGGATTTAAGCACATTATAATAAACATTGTAAGGTTTGATAGAGGATAAAGATATACCTCTATGCTTTATATGGTTTCAATAGATATTCTAGTACTTGTTAATACATTTATTATGTTTGCATCTTTCATCGAGAGATAGAAGGGTCACATGAGGAAAATATATTTGATCGCTATCTAGAGAGGCTTTCAATTAAATTAGGAACATTGACCAATATGAATGATTTCAAATTTGTCAATTTAATTGTTATACTAAAAATAGAATAATAAGGGGGATTCGTTATCCTAGCAATGCATCTCACGATTTGAAAAACACATTTACTTATTTTCTTTAGTTTGACTGATAATTTAGGTATTAGTATAGAACAAATCACAAAATCTATTTGCTATTCGATTAAAGTTGCAATTAATTTTAACTCGATCAAATACGTAGTTCTCGTGGGTTCGACACTCTATTCATCACTTTATTACTTGTTCACGATCTCGTTAATTTGCGGGAAATCAAACGACCAATGCTTTATTGAATTATGAAAATGCATGCCTTTTAACATTATGCTATGGAAAATAATGTAAACACAAAGTTAGTTTCCATTAATATGTAAAAGAGGGGGAATATCTTGTGTATCTCTTTCATATTTCTACAAATCACATATTGTTTGTCATAATCAAAAGGGGAAATTGTCGACCTATGATTCAATATAGCTTCACTTGTTTTGATTATAACAAACAATACACATATGTTTCTAACAAATCTTGTTTCTTGAGCTTTTCATGAATAAATCTTCTTAATCACTCAAATGATCAAATCATCATCCAATTGAAGAAAAAGCAATCAAAAGA
This sequence comes from Fraxinus excelsior, assembly GCA_019097785.1. Lineage (NCBI taxonomy): Eukaryota > Viridiplantae > Streptophyta > Magnoliopsida > Lamiales > Oleaceae > Fraxinus > Fraxinus excelsior. The sequence continues at coordinate 22,756,642 of CM032628.1, forward strand.
GACTCAAAGAGAACAAGAACCTTGAAGATTAGAGTTTTTAGAAGTTGTTTATCGAAACTTCTATGTAAAGGTATAACTTATCGACTTTTAGCAAATGCATAAAGCTCAAACAAATTCTCATTATTCATAAATTTGCATAAGAAATATTTGACATGAAAATAAGTTTTTGAAAATTAAACATTTTGATGATGAAAAACTTTTCTTCAAAGCAACACATTTCGGTTGATTGGAATGTGAACCGGTCGACTGGTTCGGTCGACCGGCCCGTCTTCCATCCTCTCTTCTTGCCCATCCCTCTTTTTATCATCCAATCGAGCTTCTCCATCATCCTAGACATCGCTCTCTGACCTTGAAATTTCATTATGCCAAATGAAATACCCTTCCTATGCTATTGATATGGTACTATGAAGTTGCTGGTTAATAGATTGATTAGAAAAACAGATGTTGTAAATGATTGAGTACAATTGAAGATGAATATGTGAAAGCATAACCCTATATTTGTATTTCTTATTATACTGAAATGGAAAATAGAAATTGAAAGACACTTTAAGCCATTCGAGAGGCCTGGCTCTCCTCACTATTCTCACTACTTGAATGATTCTCTAAATCCCCTCCCCCATCACATTTATATGTAGCTCCCGACTCACTACCCTCCCCCTCAATAATAACAAACTACTAATTGAAAGTAATAATAAATTGCCTTTTATTCCATATTGGGGCCTATCAACGTCTTCTCGTTACAAGGTTTCTCCAAAGTTTTATTGCTACTGGCTGCTTAATGCGAGTTTATGATGATAAGTTTATTGTCCTTTGGTTTTCTACATTTAATTTATTGAAAGAATGCATCAACGTGGAATATGCACGAACTCTTTTACCTCTTCACATGCTAGGTTTCCACTATATTGTTGTAATGCCATGCATCATGTAGGTTGAGCACTATTTTATGTTATCTTTAAACTCAAATTCCGTTTCATGGATATTCTACATAAATGTTAACAGGTTTACCATTCTTTAACGTTTCTTAAGAAAACATGTTTTAAACTCAAATTATGCTTGATTGAGAGACACTGTTATATGCTAACTAGGCTACCATATCTTAATGTGTCTAAAAGAAATGTGTTTTTCACAATCCTGGTTGATAGCTTTCTCAATTAACTTTCACAGTAGTAACAACCTCCGAAGCGTCAGCCAAAACTCCAATGGCTTGAATTTTACAACAGCTATATTCACACATCGGTCGATCAAAATTGATCAACCGAAACTTCCCGACTTTCAATCTTTTGATCTATAAATAGTCATCTCTTTTGCATTCAATCCTAACAACCAACAAGAGCAATTAAGAGAGATTATTCATTGAAAATTATTGAACTTACTTAATTACATATTCTATTTCATTTATTACAAAAAATCTCTTGATTTATTAAAAATAATTTAATCTATTTCATCAAGGATTCTATTTTACAAGAAAACTTCTCAATCTTATATATTTTCAATTCTTGATAAAAGTTTTCTTTGCCAATACTTATATTGAAGTGTAAATCTTTCTTCATACCTAACTTGTATTATTTGTTAAGAGAGATCATATGTTGAAAACTTTGATATAAAGACACAAACTATTTTATTATCCATCATTTATCAAAGTTTACTACATAAATACTTGAGCTTTACTATTTGCAATCTATTGAAGTGTTAGTCTAACTCTCTAAACACTTAATTTGATTATATCATTTGTTAAGTGAGTTCTTTCAATTGTAAAACTATTACTTACATCATGGTGGTTTCGAGAGTCATTTGAAAACTCGATTGTTGTTAAGGATATGTGCTCCTTATTGTAAGTCACTTAAGGATAAGTGTTCTTTGTTGTAAGTCACCTAAGGATAAGTGCTCCTTGTTGTAAGTCACTTAAGGATTGGTACACATTGTTTGTAAGTTATCATTATAGTGCATTTAGCCTTGCTCATGATGGAGAACTTGGTAACGGAGACGTAGAACACATTGTGTATCGAACCTCATTAAATTTGCTTGTTATCTTTATATTATTGCACTTTACTTTAAATTGCTATTTATATTATGTTATATCCATACATGAATTAAGTTATTGAATTTACATATTTACTTCTCGTATTATATTTTTCATCTATATCTTGTGAATTAAATATGTTTGATACTAATTGTCGAAAAAGTTTCAAAAATCAATTCACCCCCTCTTGGTTAGTTATTCTTGGGCTATCAGTATGAAAGATTTTGGGCATTTGAATTCATTTACTAAGTCAGAACGGCACTTTATGTTTCTTAATTCATTATTTTTAGTACTTACTTATTTTGCTTTGTAGCCCAGTCTATTAAGGGACTGCTGGCCCAGTAGGTTATCTGTTCATTCAGGATTAATGACTTTAAAATATCTTGTAGGGTTTTTTGGTTGATCATGAAATAAGAAAAATGTTTATTTTCTTAACGTGCAATCCGATTGTTTGTGTGTTGTAGACTCGATCTATATCAGTTGGTATCAGAGTATGGTTCATGGAAGAGGATGTGTTGGTTGCGGTTGCCGTGGTGGCTAGGTTGATGAGGTTACAAATCTGTGTAATCAAATCGATGCATTAACAGTTCGGTTTGATCAGTTTATGACGTGGACAGCGGAAGTTGTAAGGAACGGAACACCTCATGCCCCTTCCACGTTGTGGCCCCGTAAGTGTTGGGAAAGAATGATATGAATAAGGCAAGAGGTCAGATGAGGAGACCTTATCAGATATACGTGGCAGTCGTGTACAGTCGTCCCGTGTGCAACAGCAGGATGCGTTTCAGCATTGGAAATCCGGAATCAAGGTTGATATCCTTGAATTTCATGATGTGATAGAGGTGGAAGAGTTCCTCGATTGGCTAGCGACAGTAGAGAAGATCTTGGGCTAAAAAGAGGTGTCCGATAATAAGAGGGTACCCTTTGTGGCTATGCATTTGTGGGTCGTGCTGCTGCTTGGTGGTAGCAACTTAAACAGAATCGGATCCGTCAGGGGAACGCAAAAATTCAATCGTGAGAAAAGATAAAGAAATAGTTGAAGGCATCGTTCCTTCTTTTTAATTATACTAGGACCTTGTATCAGTGGTTACAAAATTTAAGGCAGGGCAGCCATTCTATAGATGCTTACTACACAGAGATTTACCAATTGGTAGCACGTAATGATGTGGGAGAGTCAGCGGATCAGTTGGTGGTGCGCTACATTGGCGAGCTATGGTGGAATTTGTAGGATGTTCTTTATATGTTCTTGCTGGTGTCTGTTTTTGAAGCTCATCAACGTGCACTTCAGGCTGAAAATCAGCAAACACGTCGTTCTGTAGTAAGCAGTTATGGTGGTCCATCTGGAGGTGGGGACCATTCATCCCTAATCCCACATCTGGTCTGTCCTAATCCTCCACATATAGGGGTCAGGGCATTGATAGGAACACTCGGCCCGGCTTCTCCAGCCGTAAGTCCGAGTGGCTGGGCTCCTTCTGGTGGACGAAGGCGTGGTAGTTAGTGTTTCGATTATGGTGGTTTTGGTCATTTGAGGAGGGACTATCCATCAGATCAACATTCATGCCCAGACTTGTTGATCGAAGAAGCAACAGAAGCCGTTCATGTGGTGAATGAGGAAGAAGATGCCGAAGTAGTGCATACGGGTGACACATGACCTCGTTTGGTGGTGCAGCGAGCGTGCCTTACGCCTAAAGGGTTGTCTGAGGACTTGCAGTGGAACAACATCTTTCTATCCACCTGTACCATTAGGAGTAAAGTGTGCAGGTTCATTATTGATTCTGGTTGTTGTGAAAACGTAATATTAGAGGCGATCGTACAATTTCATGAATCCTTTTTTGCCACTCATTCTAGATCAACAAACAAAAAGATTTAAAGCAACTACATCCTCAGCAACTACCACATGCTACTTTAATTTTATTTGAACTTGGGTATTCTAATGAAACTGGCCAGACAATATTTTTCATATAATGGTTTGAACTATCTTTCAGGATATAATTTTCAATTGCACTAACAAAAACAAAGCATTATCATCAGATAACACTGTTCAACGAGCAAGAATAGTCACCACCCTATTGTGTTTTCAGAAGATGGTTTTGAATTATAATACACATAGCCAGCCAAATTTCAAAGCTTTGTGACCACTGTTTCTTTGGCTCTTTTGTCCCAAGCTCAAGTTCTTTCCCATGAGGGAGGGTTGTATAAAGGACGTCTAGCCATTGAAGCCACAGATTGAACAACAGAAAAAGAGACGAAAATATCACCACCCCATTGAAGACTAGAAAAAGTACAAAAAGGCCATTTCTGTCTCAAGGCCCTTCTCACGGAGCCATAAGGTGAATTTTTTGCTCATAATATGGACTTTCAATTATTTGGTTTTGGGGCTAGAACCAAGGACTCTTCCTTGAGAGAAACAGACGGAATCCTTGCTCTTGCCTAATTTTCACATAGGCCACTCATTAGAATAAGACGTTCACCTCCCTAAACACCTGTAATTGAGAGAGAGAATTAATTATAAAAGGAGAGAATATCATAAAGCCGCTCTCTCCAACCTTTTCTCCTTCCTTAGAAGAAAGAAGCAACAGCCTTATTAGTCAACTTGAAAGTTAGCAAAGTCACTTTGGGGCGATAAAGACCAGGAGCCAATCCCTTTGAACCGCATACGATCTCAATGAAGGCTAGGAAAAGGAGGGGAACAATAGGACCGCTCCCTCGCTTCTGCAACTTTGTTTTTCATTCAGAATATGATTATACACTTGACTGTTCAAAAAGACTTGGTTCGGAGCAAATCTATATGCAGAATTTTCAAGACAAAACACTAATAAGATACTCACCGAATGCACACACACCAGAGATGAAAATAAAGCCAAAGTACTCTTCCTAGAAATCATAGGAACATCAAATGTGCAAGGAAATAACTGAAGTATTGATTGGTGGAACAACCAGGAATTCGGAATATGAACCCACAAATGATGTATTTGGATTTATGAAACAATACTTTTCTAGAATTATAACTACATACATAGTAGTTATTCTCTAAAATTTATTTTCCCCCAAACTTATTTTTAATCACAAATTATCCAAAAATTTTCGTACGTCTCCAAAAACAATCACTTTTCAGACAATCTATTCTCACAAAAATTACATCAAACAGGCTCATAGTCTACTTTTGCCACTTGAATATGAATAACCCATAATTACATATCATCATCCACCACAAATCACATTTCTACTGTCTCTGCTTCAAAACCAATTTTCATTTCAGTTGATAAATAAGCTAATCCATTATATCAATACATCAAATCACAAATAATTTGCACATACCAATCAATAATTAGGATTCATCAAGGCTTAGAATTGGTGTTGTAAAGCTTGTTGTATTCATCGAGCTCCTCGTAATAGACGTCCCACACACACCTTATGCATCCGCTGCCGCAACAGTCCCCCGGCAACGGCTTCTCCGGCGGCGGCGGAGGCGGCGAAATATTTGATTTTGACTTTGAGTTTTCTAATTCCTTCTCCACCTCGTCTTTGCTTTCAATAGTGGGCTCTTGAGTATCCTTCTTATCGGCCATCGTATTGCTGTTAATTAAGGTGAAATTGTGGGTAACACAAAAGGGCTTTTGGCGATTGAATCTGAATTGATATGGAGCTGTGGTGATTCGTCGGAGGGTCAGATCTCTTATGGGCATGACAATATTGGGTTGATTTAGGGCATTGTGGCGGCGACTGCTGCGGCGATTGGTGGGTAATGGTAGAGATGGGGAGGGTAGGCAACGTGTTGTTTCCATGTAACCAAACGGTTGTCGGCTGTAGTAGAAAATGGGATAATTGCAATTGGGGTCTCAAATCTTTCAGTTGTTGCATACTGTAACTAAACCTTTCATTTTTACATCCACAGTCCCTGACATTTCATTTCGATTGAAACTAGAGGATTGAGTCCATTTGATCGTTAGTCAACCCATGTCGCAAAGTAGTTGCAATCAAGTGATAACTTTTTGGAACAAGAGATTTTCAATTGATGTGCAAAACTCTCAAGTTTTTCTACTCTTTTAGGAGTTACTGTCCAATATGCAACGCTGTCACAAATTTTCTCAACACTCAAATTAATGTCTCCAAACCATCTTTAACTATCAAATTCAATATTTGCGCACAACAACGCATATAGAAAAACTCACCATTTAATAAAAGCGAACTACTAGAAAGCTCATCTAAGAGAATGTTGATCATGGCATTATTTGTAGTACAATTATCGATAGTCAAAGTAGACAACTTACGATTGATATTCCAATCCAATAAACAGACCATCAATGATGCACTCAGTGCTTCAGACATGTGCGGACAAGGCACATATATGAACCTATATTTAAAATAAAAGCAACCTAATTACGACAAAAATAATTTTAAATAGTGCCTTAAGTAAGCTAATGATTTATGCAAGATCAAAGTACCTCATAATACGACTTTGAAGTTTCCAAGCTTCATCCACAAAATGCGCAGTGATGGCCATGATTCCTTTCTTCTGATTTGAAGTCCACATGTCTGTAGTGGTTACAATTTTGCCAATTGCCATTGTTCTTTTCCAATAAGCTCTCACTTTCAATTTCTTGTAATCATAAATTTTGAAAATATCATTCTTTTTATAGTGTATGAGAAACGTTCTTAAACAATGGTTGCAAAGCATTAGTGAATTTTCTAAATCCAATGTGTTCAACCATTGAAAATGGATATTCATGCAAGATTATCATAGTTCCAAGTTCCCTCGGAGCATTGTCTTGATCAAAGGAGTAAGTACCCAATGAAACACTCCCACAAGCTCCCTTTAGTGGATTCAATATTATCTGCTTAATGTCTTTTTGATTTCGACGTTGACATCTTTTTATATGCTCATGCAAATGTTTTGTCTCATTTTTACTTTAGCCCCTATCACAATAGTTACAAATTGCCTTTTCTTCCCCTTCAATGACTCTTTTTTGAAGTGATTCCACACTACCGAAGTTAATTTCCTTTTCTTACCTTGTCCACTATTCTCCTCATCTTTCTCACACAAGTCTATTAGATCTTGTTGTGTGTTTTCCTGACTAGGCAAGTCTTCGTACGATGGATTATCACTTGATCGTACTAGAGTACTTCCAATGCTCGATACTGGTGTATAATGATTTGATCCGAACATCTGAAATGAAACAAAAGGTAATAATTTGATCAATATAAGTAAAATTTAATTCTACCTAATTTTAACATGGGAACCTTGACCCAATTATGCTTTCTAGAATAATAGGGTAAAAGAGAAAATGATTTTGAAATTTACAAGTAGCAAAATAAGGGCTCTGACCTCTCTTAACTTAGCAGGCATCTGAATGAAAAAGGTTAAGGGGGTTCTGCCTAACATAATTGTTAATTAGAAGTATTGTGACTTCTGATATATTAAGTACATGAAAATCCACAATAATTTCTATTTCTTGTAGGAGCAAATTTTAACGGATGAAATCAAAGAGTTAAACCAGAAGGTCCTCTTGGAAACACAGTTAGATATAACAATGTTTGTATAAGAAAGCTCATGCATCAAGAAAACTTCATCAAACTTGTTGCAAGGCTCATGCATCAAGAAAACATAGACCTTATAAGAAGGTAAGCCTTGTTTCTCAAGAGAATGCAGGCTTGCAGACAAAAGTATTGGCAGACCGCCAAACATATAAAAAGGACTTTTCTTGTGCATTTTGCTATGTAAGCAAAACAATTTCCCAGTTGAACTTAATACAAGTTTTGGTCCAACTTTATGGCGCAGGAGGTACAACACACGGCAAACAGGGTTCCACATATATTATCTATGACAAAACTCGATACAATTCCCAAAAGACTAATCATGTAAAGGTTCATTTCATCAAGCTTCATGAATTTCCTATCCCCATAGTTTGTTTCTTTTTTTTTTTTTTATAAATATAATAGGCATTTCTGACACAAAAAATATGAATAAATTAGATGAATGCCTAATCAATTTCTGATAAAGAAAACTCAAAAATGCCATCGGAAAGGGTGCAAAAATTTATTTAGTCAAAATTACAATTTTTTTAGCAATAAATAAAAAATGTACCTATGTAGTGCAACTAGGAGTTTTGTCAGAAGGGTAGAAATAAACGACCACAATGGACTTGGGCTACTCACAGTGGAGATGATGGATGGACAATTTTATTTGGAGGAAATCTCTCCAAATGGAAAACCCTCACTACGTATAGGGTGAAAATGAAATTGGGATTCTGCCGTTTGGGATTTGGTTTGATGGTTTCATCCTTTGGGCATCATTTTGGGTAATGGGCCGGTCCATTACATATAACAAATTGAAAATTTATTTCGTAAAAATTAAAACTAAATTAAATGGGTAGGACGATGCGAGGCGGGCACCTTGTTACCCAACCCCGCCCCGGGTTGAAGTTACCCATCCCGAATACCCGACCCATTCGGGGCGGGGCCACGTGGGTATCGGGTTTAATGTGATTTTTTGCCATCCTTATCCACAGGCTTTGAGAGACTTCAAGGAATTAGAGTCTATAGCTCAAACAAGGAAACTTATCACTTACTAATTACTAAAGCCAGTTTGAGAAACTCTCAAAGTATGCCCCACACTTGGTAGATACGGAAGTTAAAAAGATCAGAGGCTTGAAAATGGACTATGCCCAGAAATCGACATGATTATTATGTCATATCGTTTCACTTCATATCGTGAAATGTTGGAGAAGCCTCAAGCCATTTCATATCAGAGAACTACATTTGAGAAGTATGCCCAACAGGGTAAGAAGTCATTGTGAAAAAGAAAGTGAAACGATCAGAGCAAAGATAGATGTAATTGACAGAATAAAAGACCAAACACATGAGTTAGGACTGGTGGGACAAAATAAAGTATTACACCATGTTCTAAGTGTAATAAACTTTACAAGGGTGAATTCTTATTTGGAAAGAACATGTGTTTTCGCTATGATAAGCCAAGACACATTGCTTTAAACTGTACAAAGCGTCCAAAGAAGAAGGTTGACGATTAGGACAAGAACAAGAAAATGAAGGCCCAAGTTTTTGCACAGAATTAGCATGAGGTGAAGCAGGATCCAAATGCATGTATTTATTATTATTCGAAGTACATGTTTATGTTCTTGATTTTGCATTCTTTGTCGCTAAGTCTAACACTATAGATACGAAAACAGGTATTCTATTATTATCTGATGAACCTGTTTACGTACTTTTTGATTCGGGGGCTACAAATTCTTTTATCTCTGCATCCTTCGTCGCTAGGTCTAACTTTGCATGTGTGAAAACAAATAATGAATTAGAGGTTAGCATCCCTTCAGGAAAAACTCCTTGCACACTTAGATAAAGTTAGAGATTGAAGGAAAAAAACTGTTGGCAGACTTGTACCTTTTAGAGATAAAAGACTTCGATGTTATTCTAGGCATGGACTGGCTAGGACTCAATCATGTGACCATTCGATCTCATGAGAAAGAAGTATTGTTTCACAAATCGGGAGAGGTAGAGTTCTGTTTCTTTGGAGCAAGGTTCAAGTCTCTACCTCTCATGGTATCGACTTTACAAGTAGAGAATATGCTGAGAAAGGAATCATACCAGGGATTCTTAGTTAATATCATCGGTTCCACACATAGAGAAACAACCGTTAATCGTGAAAGATTTTGTAGACGTATTTCCAAAAGATTTACCAGGCACTCCACAAGATAGGCAAATGGAATTTACAATTGACTTGATTCCTAGTGCGAAACTAGTTTCTAAGGCCCCATACAGAATGACACTAAAAGAACTTCAAGAATTGAAGTTACAGTTGGAGAAGTTGCTGGAAAAATGTTTCATTCGATCGAGTATATCTCCTTGGGGCACTCCAGTACTTTTTGTGAAGAAGAAAGATGTGAGTATGATGATGTGAATTGACTATCGAGAGTTGAACCATCTCACTATCAAAAATAGATAATTGCTTCCAAGAATAGATGATTCATTCGACCAATTAAGGGGTACAACAGTGTTTTCAAATATCAGCTTGAGGTCGGGGTATCATCAAATGAAGGTTAAGGCAAGTGACATACCGAAAACTACTTTTAGGACTCGTTACAGACATTATGAATTCACTATCATGCCCTTTGGTTTGACCGATGCTCCAGCTATATTTATGGATCTAATGAACTGGTGTTCCATTAGTACTTAGATAATTTCGTCTTAGTATTTATTGACGATATATTCGTGTACTCTAAAGATAAGAACCAGCATGAGAAATAACTCCAAGTAGTACTCGAAACTTTGAGGAGATAGAAATTATATGCCAAATTCAAGAAGTACGAATTTTAGCTCGATCAAGTGGGTTTCCTTGGTCACATGGTTACTGCCTAGGGTATTGAGGTAGACCCAGTTAAAGTGAAAGCAGTAACAAATTGGCCTGGACCGATCAGTGTGGGTGAAGTTCACAGTTTTTTGGGGTTGGCTGGCTACTATAGGAGATTTATTGAGGGTTTCTAAAAAATAGCAAGCCTGATGACTCAATTGACTAGAAAGGGAGTGAAGTTTCAGTGGATGGAAAAGTGTGAAAAATCTTTCCAGGATCTCAAGTAGAGATTAGTTTCGGCTCATGTATTGACAATACCTGAAGGTTCAGATGGGTTTGTAATTTATAGCGATGCCTCCAAGTAGAATTTGACTTGTGTTCGATGTAGCATGGAAAGTTGATTGCTTATGCCTTGAGACAATTGAAGCAGTATGGACATAATTATCATACACACGACTTGGAACTTGCAGCAGTAGTTAACACTTTAAAAGATGGCGTCATTATTTGTATGGAGGGAAATGTGAAATCAATATGACCATAAGAGTCTCAAATACTTCTTCACACAGAAGGAACTGAATATGAGACAGATGAGATGGTTGGAGTTAGTGAAAGATTACAACTGTACAATTCTTTATCATATGGGTAAAGCTAACGTAGTCGCGGATGCCTTAAGTAGGAAGACATGATTACAATTAGCAGTTTTACCCACAGTGCAGGAACACTTGATAAATGATTTTGAGAAATTGAGATTGGAAGTCATCATGCTGTCAACTCAAGCTACAACGAGAATAAAAGCATTTATGATTCAAGTTGCTCTTCGATATCGAATCAAGGAAACACAAGATAAGGATCCATTCCTACAGAAAATTAAGGTCGTTGTTGATTCAAACAAATGTAGAGGGTTTGAAGTATCTGTAGATAACATACTAACTTTTAAAGGAATGTTGTGTGTACCTAAAGATGAAAGTATAAGAAACGAGATATTGGAAGAAGCTCATTCCACCTTGTATGTTGCACATCATGGCAGTACGAAAATGTATAGAGATCTCTGACATACATTTTGGTAGAGAAATATGAAGAGAGGAATTGGTCTATTCATAGAGAAATGTATTGTCTGTCAACAGGTCAATGCAGAACATCAAAAGCCATTAGGACTGCTGAAACCGTTGGATATTCCAGAATGGAAATGAGAACACATAGAAATGGATTTTTTAGCTCTACATTTTACATAATGATGAAGTGTCAAAATATAAGTGAGAAAGACATTTGATTGATTAGATTTTGATCCAATTAAATATCATGCATCATTTATTGGTAAACCATTATGTAAGTTGTTATGTACATATAGGACAACACTATTTCTTTTACCAGCTTTTGCCTTTTATTTTACAGATTCCTGAAAGTGATACTAAACCCTATGATTTTCTTTTTTCTTATGAAAGAATTCTTGATTTTGATAAATTTTATCAGTTGAATGAAAAAAGATAACATGATTATAGAAGTTAATCTTCATTTTTTGGTAAGTTAGAGGCTACAGTTTACATCTCCCTCCGCCTATGTTAAATATTAATAAATTGGTAACTTTCTTTGACAAAAGTATAAGAAAATGAGGTAAAAAAATATATGAAAATAAAAAATGTATTTTAAATTTAAAAACACTTTTACTTTTAGAAATAGTAAGCAGCTTTCTCCTTTCTGAAGTTATCTTGTAGGCCTCCTTAATCACTGATTTTCTTGGATTTTTATTTATATACTGTCATATGGAGCTTTATGAATTATTTAACAGTACCATGTGATTAAAACTCAGACGGACACCTACAAGAAGAAGGTCAGAGGTTTTTATGATTTAAGTACTCAAATCTTTTGATTTTTGTTTCATACCAAGTTAGTTCTAAACTTCTACCTCCATTTGCAATAATAATAGGTGAGAAACTTGCAAGAAAGACATGGTTAATCTCCTATTTAACTTGGTACAGGTATTCCTTAAATAATTCCTGCTTATTTTTCCTTTTTTCTAGTTTGGTAGGCTTGATTAACATTCATGCTACAATCTACTAAACTACATAATCTTTCTGAAGGAACTGAAATATGAAGATTTGCCACATGGGGTTGTCAAAAATGTAGGAGACTAGTCTCCGCCATAGACGCTCAACTCTCCACCACGAAAGTGGCTTTGATCCCAAAATCGCCGCCATAAGTAGTGTTCGTGCAAAACCCAACCCACAAGCGTACGAGATCGTTGACAAGTAATAGAATTGATGAGTTAAGAGTTATCGTCTCACAGGGAATAAGGCTCAATTTTAGTGTATCCGATATGTCTAAATTCACAAAGGTGGTAAAAAAAATAGTCGATTTATATGTAGTTACGTCCTATAACTACGAAAACAATAAAAAGTGATTTTTAAATCAGATGAGGGTGAGTGTATTGAATTTCTGACTCCACTAATCAATTCTTAGTTTCAATTCTCAACTAGTGATAATTAACTTAATTCATGCAATTGCGACGATCGATAATTCACTTTTATTTACTATTTCCCAAGATATAATAAACCTGATAAGTGTATTTTGTACACTCATTTAGGCCATTAAATTAGAGAATTTTTTAGTGATTCAGATGAGTTATAGCTTAATTTTGTGTTAATTATGTTTGTTATCTTGAATTCAATGCAAACTGGTGGATTTAAAAGAAAACGAAAGAAAAATGTGCGAAAACGAAGGAAATTAAAAGTTTGGGGACCAAAGTGTAAACATTCAATAGCTGATTCGGAGCACAAAAAAATGAAGGGAGATCATATAGGATAAATTGGATGCATTTGGAGGTCAACGGAGTAAAATATAGTGGAAGTATTTTCACAAATCAATTTCCAGCTAAAGAAGTTATGCCGTTGATTTTTAATATCAACTTGGGACCTATGTTTCGGATAGTAATTGTTTGAATTGGAAAACATTTATTTCAAGAGGAATCGTAGGCCTTTGAATTATATTTCTAATACATCTTGAATCTACTCAATCAGATACTTGTAAAGAAAGTTATGATGAAAATATTGAAAACTGTTCAGAGACAAACCTATACGCGCACACGACCTTATTTTCCCTAACCCGAGAGTCACTTGGTTCTATGGTGCGTGGGCAACACTTATAACGGTGCGCGCACATAGGCCTTTTCCGCAGAAGAATCTTTAGTTTCCTTTCGAGATTCAAACTCTTTTGGAAACTAAATTGGACGTGATTTTGACCTATTTTCTGACTTTTATAAATAGGGAACAAGGGCTACACATAGAAAAAATCTCTCTTGTCTCTTCATACACCATAGTTTCATCAGACTCATCAAGAAGAAGAGGCTAATGACTATATTTTGAGAGAAGAGATCAAGGCCTAGCAAGGAATTGAAGGTCAATTATATCAAAATTTTGAAGAATTCAACCTTCGAATTGAAGATCAACATCTTTTAATTTATTTCATGATTCAGGTGATATTTTTCTATTCTTCTTCTTGTAATTTATATATTAACATGTTAGGTTACATCTGTTTTTGTATTGGATGAAGATGAAACCTATTTGTTTATTTATTTTAATTCAAGACTAGTAGTTTAGTTTATTTATTGCGTTTCTTGATTAATTTTGCATTATTTAATTGATTGACCACCAATTAGATAATTAGTTGCTTATTGTAGTGTGAGAGACTCACAATAAGTTTAGAACACGATAAAATTAACATATGTGCAATAAATGTTAGGAATAATATTTATCACATGTGCAATCATATAGATAATCTGAACTTTAATGCATTCTAATCATTCCAATTCGGCCTAGGAATAGATTCAGGTTGTGATTAGGATAGATTTAATTTGTCTTGGAAAAGAGAATTATATATCATAGTATTATCGATTGTCAAGAACTCATGAACGGAATTAGATTACAAATCAAGAATTGAAATAGATAGCAATAGGCAGATTCGAAAACCAATACAATCATCCATAAATTGATAAAAATCACTTTTTACCGATTTCTTAGATTAATTAATATAAAATAAAATCCTCTCTTTTGTTTACATAATTCGAATCTCATAAAAAGTTAGTAAACTCGAATTGAATTTATTCCCTGTGGGATGATACTCTTAACTCATCAATTTTGTTACTTGTCAACGATCCCGTACGCTTGCGGGATTTTGCACGAACAAGTTTTTGGTACCGTTGTCGAGGAATAACTTAATTTAAGTTTATTAGTTTTATAATATTCGAATTTTTCTTTTATTTTATTTTAGGATATTATTTGCACAAATATTTTTTATTTTTATTTTTTGGTAGTTTATGCAAGATTCTAAAGAAATCGAGCTCCTACCATTGGATCCTGAGCTCGAAAGAACCTTCAAATAACGAAGAAAAGAATAGAGAGAAGTAAGTGACATGGCAGAAAATCAAAATCAAGTTCAATTACCACCAGATGCGTCAGAACAACTAGATCCAGTTCTTAGGGATTATTTAAATCCCATACCTGCTTCTGTGCAACCGACTATTATTTATCCACCTTTTGGACAGACCAACTTCTACATTGGACCAGATGTCTCAACTTGTTTCAGAATCATCAGGACATCAGGTTCTCAGGAAAATCAACTGAAAATCCCCATGAACACATACAAGCTTTCCTGATGTTTTGCGAGGTGATCAGTCATGAAAGCATATCAGCTGATACTTTTCGAATGCGTCTATTCCCTCATACCTTAAAGGAAAACGCACGAGAATGGCTAAACTCACTACTTCCCCAGAGTACTGTTTCGTGGAATGATATGGTACATAAATTCACCTTGAAATTCTTCTCCCCTTCTCGAGTCCATCAGATCAGAAATGAAGCCACTACATTGAAGCAAAAAGACATCGAGAGCTATCCAGAAGCATGGGGAAGATTTAAGGATTACTTCAGAAAGTGCCCCAATCTGGACATTCCTAAAAATGCTAAAGTCTACATCTTCTATTCCAGCCTGCATTCTGAATACCGTAACATGGTCAATGCTTTAGCAAGAGGATCGATCATGGATATTTCCTTAGACAACGCCTTATATCTCTTTGAGAAAATAGCAGAAAATCAAACTATGTGGTCAAGAGAAAGGGAAACTTCGAGGAAAATAGCAGGTATTCACAACATTGACGCAGTTACATCATTGGTAGCCCAGTTGGAAGTATTAACAAGGAAATTGAACAAACTAACCCAGAATGTGAGCATGGTGTACCAACCAACACCAATTTGCGAAGGCTGTGGGACAGATCATATAACTACAAGTTGTCCTTTAGCCTCAACCCATATTTATCAGCCTGAAGAAGTCAGTTATACACAAAACTTTCAGAGGTAGCAGAACAATCCCTAATCCAATACTTATAATCCGAGTTGGAGAAATCGTCCAAATTTCTCATGGTCAAACAATCAATGGCAAGGACGTGGAAAAGGAGAAAACAACCAAAACAGGCCATCAGGGTTCCAAGATCATCAACAATAAGAGAAGAAGTCGTCATTGGAAGATCTGCTATCTCAGTACATCACAAAGACTGAGACCAATTTTTAGAATCAACAAGATTCAATCAAAAACTTGGAACAATAGGTGGGATAGATAACAGTTGCAATAGCCAACAGACCACAAGGTACCTTGCCGAGTGACACGGAGAAGAACCCACGTGAGCAGGTATTAGTTGTTGAGGGGGTGAATTATGCAACTATTGAGCTCCCATCATTCAATCCCACCACCTTTGTCAAAGCATATGTGCCTCCTATTCCATTTCCTCAAAGACTTCAACAAAAGCCAAAACAGGAACAAGTACATGTTATTACAACAAAAAGTGAAGTTCAGTTGCCAGAAATTACTATGAAAAGGAAAGGAACAAGTAGTTCATTCTAAAGAATCAACAAAGATTATACAAGAAGAAAGTTAAATAGTCAATTGGTTAAGGCAAAAGTTCCTATCGATAAACACACACGTCCAGTCCCATTCCTTCAAAGGTTGCAAAACAATAAACTAGAAAAGCAATTTAAGAAGTTCTTGGATGTACTCAGATAACTTCACATCAACATTCCCTTCATTGACGTCATTCAACAGATTCCAAATTACACAAAGTTTCTAAAAGAGATGTTGACTAAGAAGAAAAGCTACCAGTAGATGAAACAGTAGCTTTGACAGAAGAGTGTAGCACAATCATAAAGCAAATGCTCCCTCCTAAACTAAAAGATCCAAGGAGTTTCACAGTACCTTGCTCTATAGGAAATTCAAATAATTTAAATGCTTTTATTGATTCTGGAGCAAGTATTAATCTGATGCCATTATCTATCTACAGGAAATTAGGATTGGATGATCCAAAAGCAACATCAATAATCCTACACTTAGCTGATAGGACACTCAAGCATCCTTATGAAGTGGTAGAGGATATGCTCATCAAAATTGGAGATAACTTTTTTCCAGTTGATTTCATTATCCTTGATATAGATGCTCAGCATATTCAGTTAATTTTGGGTAGACCCTTCTTATTTACTGCACGAGCATTAATGGATTTTGAAAAAGGTGAAATAATCTTAAGGGTCGAAGAAAAACAACAAAGTTTCATCATGAATGCTCCAATCAAGCAACATCTAGACAATGAGGAATGCCGAAAGATCAATCATTGGGAAATTAAAAAGAACATGAAGGATGAAGGTGAAATTGTTGGACGGGACAACAACGGAAATCTTATAATTTGGAGGCTTAAAGATGACTTCAAAAACAACTGCCAGTGTAGTCGATGGAAGGCTGAGAACTCTCTTTTCAAGCCACCATAAATAGCCAAAACAACAAAGTCAAGCTAATGACTATAAACAAGCGCTTATTGGGAGGCAACCCAATTTTTTTCTTCTCTTTTATTTAACTTTGTTTTCTAGAATATAGATTTATAAATATTATTTCTTTTAATTAGTATAGGGTATCTTCATCCATCTAGTTCCCTTTAAGATGTGTTAGAGTTTATTATAAATTATTCCATGTTCTGATTGATTTTTACTATTTTGAAGGAACTGACACTTGAATACATTGAACAAGGGAAAAGACAGCAAGTGAGCCAAAACTTTCATACCAGTCCATCGGTACCTTCAAATATATATCAGGGAAGTAATTAGTTCCCTTCTTTATCCTTAATTTTTATATATTGCATGTTATATTTTTAGATATTGAGGACAACGTTTGTTATAAGTTTAGGGGTGGAAAAACATTGAGTTTTTATTGGTGTGTGTGTTTGATCGAGTGCAAAAAAAATATATATCAATTTTCAGCTTATTTATTATTTTTGTGTGCTTGTGTGGGTTAGATAATTTTGCATACTATGGTGCATATATTTGGAATCACGTATTAGATTATAAATTGTGAAAAAACTACATGTTAGGATTGATTTATACTCATTCATGTGAAACTTGATATTTTTGTGCACAAAATTTATGTTTTGCATCATAAAGAAATAGTTTGATTCAAGATTTGAATAAGAAAAAAATAGTGGGTCTTAGATGCTAATCCTAATAACTACTAAATTATACACTCTTAAACCAATTCTAGGATAGTTTGGGGATGATTGAGCTGTTGTACGGAGACATTGAGATAGATGTGGATTCCATGTGTGCTAAAATTTGTGTGGATTGTCTAATGTCAATAAGATGAAAATTAAGTGTAAATCTTAAGTTAGAAGTTGATTTTTGAGAATAAGTGTTAATAAGGAATATTGCACTAACCATTGCATGAAAAAAAGAAAATGTCGTCTTTTTGTGAAACTTATGTTCGTAGACTTTATTTTATGACTTAAGTGATTAAGTTTGCAAGGTCTCTAAAAACATGGTGCCCTATGGTCATTTGACTTAGGAGTCATCGGCTGAAAGCTCGCTACAAGGGTCATCTAGAAAGTTTAATGGAGAGGATTATGCACAAAAAAAAAAAAAATTACTACATGTCTTGATTAAGTCTCGAACACTTATTCGAGAGAATTAGACTTTTGACAAGAGATTATTAGCTTAATTGATTCTTCGTGGTTGAAGCAATAAAAAATAAGGAGAATCCACATTTATTGATGTGTTAAACTGCAATTAGTAAGATCTAACCAAATTAGAGAGGATGAGGAATAGTATATAAATTCAACCTTAGATCACACATTGGGGAAATAGTGAAAAGAATAAATTTGGGGGTGTGTATCTTACGTGTGAAGAAAGGAAACATTTGGCAACAAAGGGTCGGGATTTGAATCACTTTATGAATTTATGATGCTTGACATGAATTTTCACACATACACGTCGATTTTGCATTGAATAAGTAGAAATTGATTTTAGTATTGTAATTTTGTAGCAGTTCATATTTTTAATACATGTATTCCAATCTTGAAAAAAAAAAGGCAAATTATCTAACTATATATGTGTATTTAAAATTTTTGGTTAAGTTATATTATAATTTTGTTTGAGGACAAATAAATGTTCAAGTTTGGGGGTGTTTGATAAGTGTATTTTGTACACTTATCTAGGCTATTAAATTAGAGTATTTGTTAGTGATTTGGATGAGTTATAGCTTAATTTTGTGTTAATTATGTTTGTTAGGTTGAACTCAATGCAAATTGGTGGATTTGGAAGAAATGAATGAAAAACGTGCAAAAACGAAGGAAATCCAAAGTTTGGGGACCAAAGTATAAACATTCAATAGTTGATTCGAAGCACAAAATGATGAATGAAGATCATATAGGATCAATTGGATGCATTTGGAGGTCAACAGAGTAAAATATAGTGGAAATGTTTTCACAAATCAATTTCTAGCCGAAGAAGTTATGCTGTGAATTTTTAACATCAACTTAGGACCCATGTTTCGGATAGTAATCGTTTGAATTGAAAAAAATTTATTTCAAGAAGAATCTTTGAATTATCTTTCTAACACATCTTAAATCAGCTCAATCGGATACTTGTAGAGAACGTTATGACGAAAATACCGAAAGTTGTTTAGAGACAAACCTGCGCGCGCGCAGGCAATTCATGGTGCGCACGACCTTATTTTCCCTAACCCGAGAGTCACTTGGTTCTACGGTGCGCAAGCAACACTTATGACGGTGAGCTCGCACAAGCCTTTTCCGTAGAAGAATCTTTAGTTTCCTTTCGCGATTCAAACTCTTTTGGAAACCAAATTGGACGGAATTTAACCTATTTTCTGACTCTTATAAATAGGGAACAAGGGCTACACATAGAAAAAATCTCTCTTGCGTCTTCATACACCATAGTTTCATCAAACTCATCTAGAACAAGAGGCTAATGACATATTTTGAGAGAAGAGATCAAGGCCTAGCAAAGAATTGAAGGTCAATTATATCAAAATTTTGAAGAATTCAACTTTCGAATTGAAGATCAACATCTTTTGATTTATTTCATGATCCGGGTGATATTTTTCTATTCTTCTTCTTGTAATTTATATATTAACATGTTAGGTTAGATCTGTTTTTGTATTGGATGAAGATGAAATCTATTTGTTTATTTATTTTAATTCAAGACTAGTTTAGTTTATTTGCGTTTCTTGATTAATTTTGCATACCCGTTGCATTATTTAATTGATTGGCCACCAATTAGATAATTAGTTGCTTATTGTATTGTTGGGAGACTAACAATAAGTTTAGAATGCGGTAAAATTAACATATGTTCAATAGATGTTAGGAATAATATTTATCACATGTGCAATCGTATAGATAATTTGAACTTTAATACATTCTAATCATTCCAATTCGGCCTAGGAATAGATTCGGGTCGTGATTAAGATATATTTAATTTGTCTTGGAAAAGAGAATTATATATCATAGTATTATCGATTGTCAAGAACACATGAACGAAATTAAATTACAAATCAAGAATTGATATAGATAGCAATAGGCGGATTCGAGATCCGATACAATCATCCATAAATTGATAAAAATCACTTTTTTACCGATTTCTTAGATTAATTAATATAAAATCAAATCAAACTCTCTTTTGTTTACATAATTCGAATCCCATAAAAAGTTAGTAAACTCGAATTGAATTTATTCTTTGTGGGACGATACTTTTAACTCATCAATTCTATTACTTGTCAACGATCCCGTACGCTTGCGAGGTTTTGCACGAACAAAACCTATGATTGCCACGAGACGATAATATTCATAGTCCGAATTCATATGACAAGCATGCAGTGACGTTTAAGATTATCATAGATGATCACACATGTCATAAATGTTATTCCTAATATTTATTACCCGTATGTTCCATAAATAGTGTTTTACCTACCGTGAGTTTTCCAACACTACGAATAAGCAACTAATTATCTTAATGGTGCGCAAACATTAAAATAATATACTAAAGCATATTTATGATATCACAATGTAAGAATTACACTAAAATCACATAGTCGCAAATTAAATACTAAAAATTAATTAGTTTCATCATCCATCCAATACAAAGGAATTTAGCCTAGCATGTTATGGGGATTAAACACATAAAAGTGGAACGACATCACCTATAAATTTGATGAACGTGATTAATTTCAGTTAAAACTCCTTGTTTTCGTTTCGAAGAGCCGCCCACTTAGCGTGTTCTATATATTAGTAAATCAAAAGCTGCCTCGAATTCTTCAATTGCAATCTGCCAGCGTTCGTGTTTATATATAATAAAGAATTTTCACCAATCAAGAAGGAATTTCCAGCAAACAATTAAGAATTTTCAGCAATCAATTCTTTCCACAGAGCTGCCGGCTGCTTCCACTTTCTATGCAACTATTATATTTTATTTTTTCCTATCCTCCCTTCAATGTAACAATTGCTGCCAGAAACTTCAATTTGCCGGCCAATTTATGCGTGAATATCAATCTCCTCGCCGCCCCCTTTTTCTCTCCATTAATTTCTCGGGTCTCCCCCTTTTTCAATTTTCACGTCTAGGTATATATATCTCACCAATAGCCAGCCCTTGTGGTCCAATTAGAACTTCCAAGGCCCAATTAATATTGTATTTCTCCAAGTCCTCCAATCTTTTAAATTAATGCAATTTAGCCCTTCAACTTCTATAGAGTAGACTTTGATCCCCTTACTTTGAATTTTTCCATTCTTGACCCATTTTGCTTCTTTTCTCTAATTCTTCATCCAACATTGAGTTTTACCTACAAGATGCAATATAACACAATTTATGTTGTATTTTGCCAAAATAACAATAAAATTATATCGTTTCGAGCTCCAAATAAGTGTAGAAAATACACTTATCAAACCCCCAAACTTTAATTTTTGTTTGTCCTCAAACAAAATAGAACTTAACTCCACAAAACTCCATACATAACTTGATTGGATAATCTACTTTTAGCCTTAGGATTGAACTTTCAGAGTTGAAACTGTAAACTATTTCAAAATCACAATGTTAAATCAATCTCTACCTATTCAATGTAAAATTGACGTGTGTGTGTGTGTGAAGATTCATGTAAAGCATTACGAAGTCATAAATTGATTCAATTCCTGACCTTTTATAATCAGATATTTCCTTTTTTCGCTCGTAAGACACACATTCCCAAAACTTTATTATTTTCACTCTTTTCCCAATGTGCGATATAAGATTGAATGTGTGATATAATACTAATCTTCACCCTCTCTAGTTTGGTTCGATTTTGCTAGTTGCAACTCAACACATTTAAAATTGGTTTAAGGATGTATAATATAATGGTAATTTGGATTTATCATCTATGGTCCATTATTGTCAACCTACTCAACAATATGAATCATGATTTTTTTTTCCTTCACAATGTAGAACATAAATCTTGTGCTCAAAAATATCAAATTCCACATAAATAAGCACAAACTAACTTAACATATAACTTATCCATAATTTATAGTCCAACTCTATGTTCCAATATATACATCATCGTTAGCAAATTATCTAACCTATACAAGCATGCAAAAATACATAAAAAGAAGTAATAAAACTGATTTTTTTTATGTTTTAAAGTAATAAAAGCACACACAAACAAATAAAAACAAAGGAAAAACTCATATTTTCTACTCTCAAACTTAAAGTAGACATTGTCCTCAATGTCACAAATCCTAATTTCGTATATAAAGGGGTAGGAAAGAAAATGATGAAAAAGGCTCCCATGATATGGCTTGGAATCCGAAGGCTAGCTGTCCTACTGCTCCCGTTGGCTCCTTTGTCAATGTTGATTTAGATGTTCTGTGATGTCATGTTCCTATGCAAAATAGTCAAATAAAACATTAAAGATCAAATACCTGGAACAAGTGGTACTTAGCTTTAACATCTATTAAGCCAACTAACATATCGAAAATATAAGGGGAAAACGGGGTGTGGACGATGAATCCCTGAAATAAATAATAAAAAAAACTACTCTAAATTATCTTAAATTGCTCTAAAAGCTAAAATAAAAATAAATAAATAAATAAAAGGATAGAAATGTTGGGTTGTCTCCCAACCGGTGCTTTGTTTAAAGTCTTTAGCTGGACTTCTGTTGTTTGGGCTAGTCTGCATTATTAAGTTGCACGATTGTCTTCTCACTGGAGTAATCACCTCCCCAATAAGTTTTCAACCACTGTTTATTTACTTTGAACCTTCTTTGCTGATCATGTAATACTACCTCAAATAGTGAATGGACCTGACCACCTTTATTTTAACTTGCATGGAAAGAGTTTGAGGCGTGAGTTGAACATTAAAATTTGTTGACCAACTTCAAACTTCTTTTCTCGTATATGCTTATCATGCAATTTCTTTTCCCCTTATAAATTTTTGCATTCTCATATGAATCCAAACGGAACTCATCGAGCTCATGAAGTTGAAGAACCCGTTTTTCCCCTGCTGCCTACAGATTAAAATTTAGCAAGTGTATTGCCCAATATGCCTTATGCTCAAGCTCAACCGGTAGGTGACAAGCCTTTGCAAATACTAGCTTATATGGAGACATGCCAATCAGAGTTTTAAATGTTGTTCTATATGCCCAAAGTGCATCATCTAATTTTCTAGCCTAATCTTTACGTGATGCATTGACCGTCGCCTCGAGAGTTTTTTTCAGCTCCCTGTTAGAGATCTCCACTTGGCCACTAGTTTGCGGATGATATGGAGTCGCGGCACGATGTTTCACTCCGTATTTAGCCAATAAGCGATTAAGAAATGCTTCCCACCGTCACTAATAATAGCCCTCGGGGTACCATATCTTGTGAAAATGTTCTTTTTCAAAAATTGAATTACCACGTGACCATCGTTAGTTGGTAGAGCCACAGCCTCAACCTATTTGGATACGTAGTCCACTACCAACAATATATATTGTTGGCCGTAGGAAGACAAGAATGGTCCCATGAAATCAATACTCCAAACATCGAAAATTTCTACCTCTAATATGCTATTTAAAGGCATTTCATTCTTTCTAGAGATGGTCCCTGTCCTTTGGCATTTATCACACTTCTTCACTAATTCATAAGCATCCTTAAACAGAGTTGGCCAATAAAAACCTGATTGTAAGACTTTAGCTGCTGTTTTGGTTGCTGCGAGGTGACCTCCATATGGAGAAGAGTCACAATGATCCAATAAATGCTTTTGTTCTTCTTCCGGCACACAACGACGAATGATTTGATCAGGACCACGTCTATAGAGAAATGAATCATCCTAAAAGTAGTGTTTTAGATCGCTGAAGAACTTTTTTTCTATTGACTAGAATACTCCGGAGGAATAACAGAACTGGCTAATATAGTTGACATAATCTGCATACCAAGGTGTTGAATTGATCTCAAAAAGTTTCTTGTTTGGAAATTCCTCCTAAATTTCGTCATTAAACCCTTCGTCGTGTTGCTCCAAACGAGATAAATGGTCTGGTACAACATTCTCACTTCCTTTTTTATCCATGATTTCCAAGTCAAATTCTTGTAGTAGAAGCACCCATCTGATGAGTCTTGGCTTTGCATCTTTCTTACTAAGCAAATATTTAGGTGCTGAATGGTCAGTATACACTATCACCTTCGACCCAATTAAGTAAAGTTTGAATTTATCGAAGGCGAACACTACTGCCAAAAGCTCATTTTCTGTGGTTGCCTAGTTCAACTGAGCCTCATTAAGAGTTTTGCTGGCATAGTGAATAACATGCAAAACTTTATATTTGCGCTGTCCCAAATCTGCTCCAATTGCGTAATCACTTGCATCACACATTAATTCAAATGACAAATCCCAGTCAGGTGAAACTAATATAGGTATAGTGACCAATTTTTCTTTCAAGGTGTTGAAGGCAACCAAACACTCATCTGAAAACTTAAAAGGCATGTCCTTTTCCAACAAATTGCAAAGAGGTTTGGTTATTTTGAAAAATCCTTGATGAAACGCCGATAGAAACTAGCATGTTACAAGAAGCTTCTTATCCCTTTTACAGAAGTAGGCAAATGTAGCTGCTCAATCACTTGTATTTTAGCCTTGTCGACTTCAATACCCCAAGCCAAAATTAAATGCCCCAAAACAATTCATTCTTGAACCATAAAATGACATTTTTCCCAATTAAGTACAAGATTGGTTTCTTGACATCGCTGCAACACCCTTCTCAAGTGACCCAAGCATTCATTGAATGATGACCCAAATATTGAAAAATCATCCATGAATATTTCAATTATACTCCCTACCATATCGGAAAGATTGACACCATACACCTCTGAAAAGTAGCTGGAGCGTTACACAATCCAAATGGCATTCTTCTGTATGTAAAAGTCCCATAAGGACATGTAAATGTGGTTTTCTCCTGATCTTCTGGTGCTATAAGAATCTGATTATACCCTGAATATTCATCCAGAAAGCAATAATGTGAATGTCCAGTAAGTCTCTCCAACCAACATCTGATCTATGAAATGAAGGGAAAAGTGATCCTTCCTAGTTGCGTTGTTTAGTTTGCGATAGTCAATGCAAACTCTCCAACCTGTGACTGTGCGCGTAGGAATCAACTCACTGTTTTCGTTTGGCACCACCGTAATTCTTCCTTTCTTCGGGACTACATGTACTGGACTTACCCAATGATTGTCTGAAATAGGATATATAATCCCCGCATCCAACAACTTCAGCACTTTTGCTCTCACAACATCTTGCATCTTCGGATTTAACCTACGTTGCCGCTCTATTGAAGGTTTAAACTCCTCTTCCATTAAAACTTTGTACATACAAAGTGAAGGGCTAATCCCTTTTATATCAGAGATGGTACATCCTAATGCTCTTTTGTGATCCCAAAGTACCCTTATTAGCTGATCTTCTTCATATTTATTAAGAGCATTTGAGATGATGACTGGAAGTGTGTGTCTCTCTCCTAAGAAGGTATATTGTAAATGTGAAGGAAACCACTTTAGTTTAAGAGTTAAAGCATTTTGAATGGATGATAAAGACCTTGAGGGGCTTTCTAACAGCTCTAACTATATTGGTCTTAACACGAGAGGATTTCCTTCTAGCCGTCGAACACAATCTTCTATATTTTCTATTTCGAATGACTCTTCTTTTGAATGAACGATAGGAATGTAAAATGCATATTTTTCTCTTCTTATTTTATGCGATCATATGTTTATTTTGTGCCAAAATGTACTTATTACGCTCATATTTTGATTTAAGTGGCAATTCTACGGATATGGCGTAGTTTGGAAGAAATAAGTGAAAATGGACCAAAATGGAAGAAAGTGATAGTTCAAGAACTAAAGTACAAATATTCTAAACTTGTTTCTAACCTTGTGATGAAGATTCGAGAATATTAGAGGTCAATTGGATGAAGAAAGGAGTCAAAGGGATGAAATTTAGCCAAAACATTATCACATATCAACTTTCAAGCTGAGAAAGGTTGCACTGATTTTTAGCCTCATATTCAGACCAGATCTTGATATATAAAATGATCGAACTCGAAGATGGTATCTAAAGAAAATTTGTGACATTTGAGTTATCTTTTCAATGCATCTTGAATCATCTCAATCGGACATCGGTGTTGAAAGATATCACCAAAACACTGAAGGCTGTCCAGTTGTGTACTGGGCGCTCGCCCAACCATCAAAATGATTAACAGAAACCATTTTGTTTGCCTGGGCGGCCGCCCCATTTCCTGCCCCATTTCCTACTAGGCAGCCGCCCAGGCCAAATCGGGGAAAAATCCTGGTTTTCGAATTTAAATCAACTACCTATGGAAACAACTATAAATACATATTTTAAAATCCTATAAAAAATCGGAACATACAGAATGCCTCCAAACTCCATTCTTCTTTACTTTTCTCTTAGATTCATGAATAGTAACTAAACTTTTACACTTGGTCGAAGGTGATTGAAGCCTCGGAACCCATATTGTGAGATCGAAATGGTTTTTCTTAATTTAATTCATGTTTTTGAGTATTGAATATTCTTCTGCACTTATTTCCATGATTGTTATGTTTAATTGCTAGGAAGCCTACTAGTTTATTGTTCATTGCAATCTACCGCTAAGTTAAATATCAAATCCGTAATTGTTTGATTCCTTTAACTTGTGAAGCACTAGAATTTGATAATTTTCTGTGATGGAGGTTATTAAATCTTAAGAAGAATGTTTAAATAGATTGAATGCAATCGCTGTTGTTTGTGTTATCTAGTTCATCGACTTCTCTATTGTGTAAACCTGTTATTAAATTGAATCTTGAGCGCTAGTTTGGGGTTATTTAATAATTAGGGTTAATTAAAACGCTGGTTTCTAACTAACTAAAAATAAGAAGAGATAGGAAAATAATTTCAACGGTGAATATTCAAAATATAATTGAATTATCTTGCATCTATGATCAATTGTGGATTACTGAAGGTGGATATTGACTTGGACCAAAGTTAGTCTTTTGATTGTTTTCATTAATTTAATTTTCATTGTTATTTATTGCGTCACTTATAATTATATGCATACAAAAACCCCACAATCATTGTACGAACTATAAAATATTGAATTACACACTCTTCGTGAGACCGACCCTTACTTCTACTACTACATTAGTTTTAGAGGTTTAAGGACTAATTTTGGGTGCCTACGATAGCACACCACATTTTGGCACCGTTACTGGGAGAGTGGTGTTAATTTTTTTTTTTTGCTTCTTAGTTGTTTATTTTATTTTTGAAAAAGAAAAAAAATCATAATTTTCTAGGTTTTTAGGTATTTTATTGTTTTTAGAAATTTTAGCATGGAATTTTATTTGTCTTTCTTAATCTATTTTTTTAATTTATTTTTCATTTGTTCTGGTTGTTTATGACCGCAACGCGATCTTCTAATCAAAGTGATTTGTAGTACGATTTAGAAATTGAGAGAACTTTGTACAAGTTAAGGAGTAACATCCGACATAATCTTGAAGAAAGCAATCTCAACCCCAACAATCCATTTGCAAGTGATTTTTAGTTTGAAGGAGAAATAACCATGGCCGAAAATAGGACTTTAAAGGATCTTGTAGCCCCTACATTGAATCAACAACCTTTATGCATAACTTTTCCTACTTTAGATGCTACTACTACATTTGAGCTTAAATCTAGACTAATACACTTTTTGCCTACTTTTCATGGTCTTGCAGGTGAAGATCCTCATAAACATCTAAAATAACTTCATGTGGTCTGCACGGGTATGAAACCTACGGGAGTCACCGAAGAATAAATCAAACTGAGAGATTTTCCATTTTCTCTAAAGGATTCGGTTAAGGATTGACTCTATTATCTACCATCGAGACGTATTACCACATGGGATGGAATGGAGAGATTATTTCTAGAGAAATATTTTTCAACTTCAAGGACAGCATTAGGAAAGAAATTTCTGGCGTCAGACAAGATCACAGGGAATCTCTACATGAGTATTAGGAGCGGTTCATGAAATTGTGTACAAGTTGTCCCCATCATCAGATCAGTGAGCAACTTCTCATCCAATACTTCTATGAAGGTCTTTTACCTACGAGAAGGAGCATGATTGACGCTGCAAGTGGAGGAGCTTTGGTGGATAAAACTCCCGAAGGAATGAGGAATTTAATTGTAAACATGGCAGCCAACTCTCAACAATTTGGCGCTAGATTTAATCTCCCTTCTAGACAAGTTAATGAGGTAAATGTCTCATCTATTGAACAACAAATAGCGAGTCTAACCACTCTTGTTCGTAAAATGTCTGCATGTACTATGCAAACAGTGAAGGTATGTGGAATTTGTTCATTGGTAGGCCATCCAACTGATATGTGCCCAACATTTCAAGAAGAATTTGTTGAACATGTAAATCCGATCGGTAGTTTTCCTGGACAACCACAGAGGAATTATGATCCTTAATCAAATACGTTCAACCAAGGATGGAGTGATCATCCAAATTTTAGCTATGAGAATCGACAAGTGAATCAACCTCTAAATCAAAATCGACAGCAACCATACCCTCCTAGACAACAACATAGCCAAACTTCTAACTCTTGTGTGTCTTAGAAGATATTATTAAATCCCTTGCCATTAACACTTTGCAATTTCAACAGGAGACCAGGGCTAGCATTCAGTGTTTGGAGAATCAAATGGGTCAAGTACCTAATGCGGTCAGTCGACTGGAGGCGCAAAGTTCGGGAAAACTACCCTCTCAAACAATAGTGAATCCAAAAGAAAATGTGAGCGCAATCATCCTGAGAAGTGGTAAAGATATTGAGATTCCGGTAAAGGCATCCCCTAGGCCGCTGGAGCAAGAAGAGGAAGAAAAAGAGGTTGTAAACAAGACTTTCACCGGTGATACTGAGCGTAAGTTTTTGTCCCTCTCCGATTATAAACCAATACCCCAGTTTTCGAGCCAAAGACAATAAACAAAGGCGCTACTTGGGAGGCAACTCAAGAGGAGTTCGTTCCTTTATCTTTTTATTTTTGTTTTTATTTTTTATTTTAGTTATATTTATCATTTTCTTTGTATTGGACCTTACATTGGGGACAATGTAAGTTTTAAGTGTGGGGGATGGATTTAGATTTAGGTTGCATTTAGATTGAGTGAGTTAATTTTCAAAAAAATAAAAAAATTTGCATGATTTTTCAAGAAAAGAAGTTGAGGTTAAAAGATTTTTGGATGTGTATGCTATTTGCTAGAATTAATTAGACTTTTGAAGAATTTATAACATGATTGAATGAACAATCCTCCAACTTAGAGTTGATTAGTAGAATTATTTTCTTTGATGATGGTTAGGGCTGGACAAAAGTTCCTAGATCGAACCGAACTGAACCGAACCGAACCGATCGGTTCTTCATAAATTAAATACCCGAACGGGTACCCGAATTGAGAACTGAACGGTTTGGGTCGAGTCTCGGGTCTAGACCAAGAACCGAAGAACCGAAGAACCGAATAAGACCCGAATCTAAATAATATTTTTTATTTTTTATATTGGATTAATTAAATTTTTAAAATTTTTTAAAACAAATTAACACATTAATATAGCCAAATTTATTTTTTATAATATATTTATTTACTAGGCTGTTCAAGCCCATTTGAAAAATTATTTACAAAACCTAATTTGCTATTTAGTATCCTATTCAAGCCCATTTTAAAAAATTGAATGTGGATCATCGATATTTTAATATTAGTATCTACTTTTTGGTATTTGTGTTAATTGAATTAATCTTATTCAACATCTTGTTATTTCTGTGATTTTAAATTATGTTACGTTAATTTGTAAAAGTTACAAATGAAAATGTCATTAGTTGTATTTATGTAGTGTTGTTGTAAATGTTAAAAAAAATTAATTATGGTATGGAACCGAACCGAACCGAACGGAACTGAACCGAACCCGAACGGTTCCATAATTATATTTGGACCCGATGGTTCCATTTATTAAATACTCGAAACTTTTGGAACCGAAAAAATCCGAACCGAATCGGCCCAGGCCAGCCCTAAGGATGGTAGTAACTAAATTTTGTAGACAAAATTCGGTGAGATTTTTTAGCCTTTAGACTGATACATCCATAACGGTCTCATTATTCTTTTTCATGTGTGATATTCTTCCATGGTTTTGTTTCTCTAGAACTTGCCTTGATTATCTTCAAGATCACATTGATACATGCATGCACGAATATGATTAAGGCCATATTTGTTACATAAATGAGTTTCATTAGCCAAATAGCCGACCCTCTAATTGAATTTTCCATCGTTGAGGTCATTTGAGCCTTATTGCCTTTACTTTGTATAAACTCACATTACAAACTTTAAGCTAGAAAAACAATGTCTTTACCCAAACCTTAGAGCTAGTAGAGTATTGTTGAACATTATGAGAAGTGTGGGTATGTAAGAAAATAAGTATGGGGGTATCAAGATTTATGGTAGTGCTATTATTTGTGAATTGGAACAAATTTTCTATGTCAATTCAGAGAGTTTCATTATTGGTTTATAAATTGGAGTTTACATTGTACAAGAAAAATACAAGAAGAACAAGGAAAAAAATGAATGATTGAAGAAAAAGAAAAGAAAAGAAAGAAAAAGAAAATAAGTGATGAAAGAGAGTGATTTTAATGTAAAAAAGATCTATATTCATAACTCTTCCTACATCTCAAGAAAGAGTTCGATTTGTGTAGGATAGATGCAAAAATGATGAAACTATCATGTGGAGTGGTTGGTTTACATTTCTTATGTATATATTTGAGCTAAGTCTATTTATCTTTACTTCACTAGTTTCGATGGCTCTTGAGTCACATACCCAAATATTTCCCACCTTGACCATAAGTCACATTACAACATTTGAAAAGTCCTTATGATTCTTGTAAAGCATGTGATCTAAGTGGTGGCGAATGAGAAGATATGCAAGCATATGGTAGAATATCTCAATTGAAATGAATTTGAGCGAAACACTTACCATTTTAAACACATGAAAGTTGAGTGCTTATATCCGTGAGGGTCTACATGTTTAGTTTACTCCATCTTCATATGAAAATGCTTGCTAATTGATTATGAGTTGTGTGGAGTTTATTCATGATATTTTATGTGTTTTGAAAAAGTTTGATGGTTCTATGTTCTTGGCATTATAACCTAGTGTTTTTAGGGAAATAAATTTAAGTTTTGCCCGAAGACGCAAAAGCTAAGTGTGGGAGAATTTGATAGAAATGTAAAATGCATATTTTTTCCTCCTTATTTTATGTGCTCGTATGTTTATTTTGTGCCAAAATGTACTCATTACGCTCATATTTTGATTTAGGTGGCAATTCTATGGATATTGCGTAATTTGGAAGAAACAAATGAAAATAGACCAAAATGGAAGAAAGTGATAGTTCAGGAACTAAAGTACAAATATTCTAAACTTGTTTCTAACCTTGTGATGAAGATTCGAGAGTATTAGAGGTCAATAGGATGAAGAAAGAAGTCAAAGGGATGAAATTTAGCCAAAACATTATCACATATCAACTTTCAAGCTGAGAAAGGTTGCACCGATTTTCAGCATCATATTGTGACCAGATTTTGATATAGAGAACGATCGAATTTGAAGATGGTATTTGATGTAAAGTTGTAGCCCTTTGAGTTATCTTTTCAACGCATCTTTAATCATCTCAATCAGACATCGGTGTTGAAAGATATGACCAAAACACTGAAGGCTGTCCAGCTGTGTACTAGGTGCCCGCCCAGGCGCTCGCCCAACCATTAGAATGATTAACAGAAACCATTTTGTTTGCCTGGACGGCCACCCCATTTTCTATTGGGCTCTCGCCCAAGCAGAATCGGGGAAAAAATTATGGTTTTCGAATTTAAGTCAACTACCTATGGAAACAACTATAAATATATATTTTAAAACCTATAAAAAACTAGAACGTACAGAACGCCTCCAAACTCTATTCTTCTCTATTTTTCTCTTAGATTCATGAATCGTAACTAAACTTTTACACTTGGTCGAAGGAGATTGTAGCCTCGGAACCACATATTGTGAGATCTAAATAGTTTTTCTTAATTTAATTCATGTTTTTGAGTATTGAATATTCTTCTGCACATATTTCCATGATTGTCATGTTTAATTGTTAGGAGGTCTACTAGTTTATTATTCATTACAATCTACCGCTAAGGTAAATATCAAATCCATAGTTGTTTGATTCCTTTAACTTGTGAAGCACTAGGATTTGATAAGTTTCCGCGATAGAGGTTATTAAATTTTAAGAAGAATGTTTAAATAGATTGAATGCAACCTGCTAGTGTTTGTGTGATCTAGTTCATCGATTTTTATATTGTGTAAAGTTGTTATTAAATTGAATCTTGAGCAGTGGTTTAGGGTTATTTAATAATTAGGGTTAATTAGAACGCTGGTTTCTAACTAACTAAAAATGAGGAGAGATAGGAAAATAATTCCAACGGTGAATATTCAAAATATGAATTGAATTATCCTTGCATCTATGATCAATTGTGGATTCCTGAAGGTGGATATTGAACTGGAGCAAGGTTAGTCTTTTGATTGTTTCCATTAATTTAATTTTATTGTTATTTATTGCGTCACTTATAATTATTTGCATACAAAAATTCCACAATCATTGTACGAAACATAAAATACTGAATTACACACTCTTCGTGGGATCGACACTTACTTCCACTACTACATTAGTTTTAGAGGTTTAAAGACTATTTTTGGGTGCCTACGACAGCACACTAAGAGACCAGGCACGCCTCAAGTAGATCTTGAGGATAATTGAGTTTGAATGTATTTGTAACAGTTATGTCCAACACATCAATCTGGCAACAAGAATCTGGTTCAACATCAAATTTGAGTGCATTGAAGACGTTGATGGTAAATTCTTCATCATTCATTTTGAAAATTAATTGTCCCTTCTGCACATCTATCAACGCTCTGCCAGTAGCCAAAAAATGGACAACTCAGAATGAGAGGTACATCCTTGTCTTCTTCCATGTCTAGGATAATAAAGTCCGTTGGGAAGATAAATTTGTCAACCTTCACCAAAATGTCTTCAACAATTCCTCTTGGGTATTTGATCGAACTATCAACAAGCTGTAGTATAACTGTAGTAGCTTTTACTTTCCCCAAACCTAATTCTTTTAAAAGCGATAAAAACATCAAATTAATACTGGCTCCTAAATCACATAATGCCTTTTTTATGTATTTGTTACCAATATTGCAAGGAATAATAAAACTTCTTAGATCTTTTAATTTTGGTGGTAACTTATGTTGAAGTATTGCGATGCATTCTTCGTTCAACATCACCGTTTCATTATCCTTCATCTTTCTTTTATTTGATAATATGTCCTTCATAAACTTGGCATAGATGGACATCTGAGCCAAGGCTTCTGCAAATGGTATGTTGATGTCCAGCTTTTTAAACACCTTCAGAAATTTCGTGAACTGTTTACAAGCTTGTGTTTTTGCAGTCTTTGTGGAAATGGGACCAGAAGTACGTATGCTTTGACAGGAACGGTTGCCTTAACCTGTGGACTGTCTGATGTAGCTTTCTGTGTCTCTGTTGTTTTATATGATTGATCTACGTGTTTCTTGCCCATGGTAGGTACCTTTTTTTGTAGTTGCAGCTACTATTTTCACTGTTATTTTAGGCAATTGAACTCCATTTCAAGTAGTGATGGCTTGTACCTGTTCCTTAGGATTTATCTTTGTATTGCTTGGTAAGGTTCCTTGAGTTCTTCCCGCTAATGCGGCTACCATCTGACCCATCTGAGTTTCCAAGTTTTTAATTGCAGCCTGCTGGTTTTGGATAATTACTTGTTGGTTTTGGAAATTAGCCCCATTCTTAGTAATGAACTGCGTTAATAGTTCATCCATTGATGGCATTCTGTTTTATTGCTGTTGCTGTTGTTGGAATCCCAGTGGTCTTGTTTGAAAATCTTCTCCTTGTCCTTGACTTTGATTGCTAGCCCACAAGGGATTTGGATGATTCCTCCATCCTGAATTATATGTGTTGGAATAGGGGTTGTTCTATTGCCCCTGAAAATTTTGCACATAACTAACCTCCTTAGGTTGGATTACATGTGTGGAGGCTAAAGGACATCGTTTATAGAACTATAGTCTCTGTGGATTAGACGTGTTCTGTAATTGTCTGTAACTGTTCTGGAATTGTCTGTAACTGTTCTCTATAGTCTCTGTAAGTTAGACATCATTACATGTGTTGGAATAGACATGTTCTGTAAATGTCTTATCTGGAATGAACTCTGTAAAATTCTAAACATTGTTTATACAACTCTACAGTCTTTGTATAATCCAGTTTTGTCTATTGAGTGTTGATATCTGGATTATTACTTGTTCTATATACTTCAGGTGTGCTCTACCTAATCTGTATACATTATTTTCTACATTCAAAATTCTTGATTATGCCTTCTTCAAAATCTGAATCGGAACTTTTTAATGGTAAATAAGACTTTAGTCTCTGGCGCCAGAAAATGAAAGCTTTTTTACTTTCAACAAAAATGTGCAAAAGCCATTGATGAGGCATAACTAATCTTGAATCAAGTAAAGTTATTGAACAAGATTAAACTGCATGGAGTTTTATATTTATGCATTTGTCTGACAATGTGCTTAGAGAGTTAGAGAAACAAAAACTGTTGTTGAATGGTGGAAAAAATTAGAAACCACTTATTTGAATAAAACCATGCCTAATAAAGTTTATCTTCTGAAACATTTTTTTGGTTTTAAACTGGACCAATCTCTTGACCTTGAAACTAACATTGATAGATTCAACAAATTATCTCGTGACCTAGCTGTGGTTTTATTAAATTCATTTGGTGATAAATATGAAGTTGTTAAAAATGCAATTGAATATGGTAGGGAAACCCTAACTACTGATATGATCATTAATGCCTTAAAGAACTAATTAGAGTAGAAATCTAAAAGGAAAGAGTCTGTTAGTGGTATGAATCTGATGCTGAAGTCTAATTTTAATCCCAAGAATATTAACCTCAATAAGAAATTAGGTCATAAGAAGAAAGGAAATCAGAAAGATAAAATGAAAATTAAAGGTAAAAGTGTTTTTACTATCAAGAGTAATGTCATTTTATAAAAGATTGTCCTAAAAGACTTAGTGATAATAGAAAGAAGTCTAAAATTAACGGTGATGCAGCTTTATCCTGCAATAATGAGGGTAATATTGATGAGGTTTTTGTTGCTGTAACCTATCAACCTAGTCAAGAATGGATTATTGACTCGGGTCGTACTTTTCACATGTGTCCTAATAAAGAATGGTTTATTGATTTTGAAAATGTAAATTGTGGTCAAGTTTTAATAGGTAGTCATATGACATGTCAAGTTACGGGAATAAGAACTATCACTTTAAGAGTAAATGATAAGCTCCTGAGAGACACGATCTTTACATTTTGCAAACACGAAACTTTTATGACTCCACTTCAGCAACAATCTCTGTTCAAAATGATAAGTCACAAATATGGCACAAGAGATTGGGTCATATTAGTGACAAAGGGTTACAGATTTTGAAAAAACAAGGTGCATTTGAAAAACATAACATTGAAAAACTCAATTTGTGTGATTATTGCATTCTAGGAAAGCATAATAGATTTTCTTTTGCCTGGAATGCATAAATCTATGTCAATACTTGAATACTTGCATGCTGATCTTTGGGGACTAGCTTTTATGCCTACACATAAAGGCTTTAAATATTTCTTGTTGGTCATTTATGATTTTTCTTAAAAAATGGATTTTTCTATTAAAATCTAAGTCTGATACTTTAGTTGCTTTTAAAGATTGGAGAACTTTGATTGAAAACCAAACTGATAAAAGGATTAAAGTGCTAAGAACTGATAATGGCCTTGAATTTTGCAATTATGAGTTTGATGCGTTGTGCAAATTGCATGGTATATAGATACATTGAACTGTAACACACACTCCACAAAAATGGCTTCACTGAAATAATGAATAGAACTATACTTGAAAACGTTAGATTCATACTTTTATGTTCTGGTCTTCCCAAGTTGTTTTGGGGGGAAGTTGCAAAAGCTGATAGTTATCTTATTGATAAAAGTATTGCTAGTGCTATACATTTTAAAACTTCTAAAGAAAGGGTAATTAGCGCAAAACGTCCTTACCTTTACACAATTTTGTGCAAAACGTCCATACCTTTCATTTCTTGGTGCAAAACGTCCTTACCTTTCCAATTTTTGGTGCAAAACGTCCTTTTTGACCATTTTATCCTTCTATTTAAATAAAACAAATACAAAAGAAAAGAAAAATAAAGAATAATTTTCAATCTTACTCCTAAACTTCTAAAAAATGCAAATCAATCCAAAACTTATAAAAATATTAAAAAGAACAAAAAAAAAAATAATCTATTTTGCCCCTTTTTAGCCAAATACATGAGCTCATTTTTCCGACGACTCTCGACCGTCTAAACCGTCAGATATTGGTCCCAACATGTTCTCCTTATTACTCTCTACAACTACATACCAAGAACTCCTCATAACTCATTGTAATTTGGCCAGAAATCAAATTCAAAAATCGCAGCCTGAAAATCGGTTAAACATCCACAACTCGCCGTCGGCCACCCAACCGGCCGGAATCTACCACTGGTCGACTCCCCTTATAAAGTCGAAGCTACTTATGTAAACAATTTCCTTCAACAAGCAACCAACAACCACCAATTTCAAAGAAAAATAGTCAAATCGCTGCGCTCGCGAGTTCGCACCAGCTAACATTTCAGACCCAAATTGAAGATGATTGGAGCCAAATTGAAGGGGACCCATGGCTGGGCTAGGTACGC
This sequence comes from Fraxinus excelsior, assembly GCA_019097785.1. Classification (NCBI taxonomy): domain Eukaryota; kingdom Viridiplantae; phylum Streptophyta; class Magnoliopsida; order Lamiales; family Oleaceae; genus Fraxinus; species Fraxinus excelsior. The sequence continues at coordinate 22,793,636 of CM032628.1, forward strand.
TGGTGATGGAGCACCCAACACAAGTGGTCTACCACCATAGGTCGTCACGGTGGCTTCGGAATTGGAGGAAAACTGGTGCGGTGTCGTGATAGTCGCGACGGGCAGCTTTCAATTTGAAATTCAGATCTTATCCTTGCTGTTTGGGCTAAATTATTTGTACGGTCAAGGTCGTCTTGAATAAAGAAGTTGGCCAGTGGTATGTTTTGTCCAGGAAGGTGGCCGAACGGCGTGATTCCAACATTTGACCGCATTTCATGCGGTGAAGTTTGTAGCTCGATTCCAGACAAATCTGTCGGAGTAGGGGCTGGTGGTTGGGTGGGTTATGAAGAGGGCAATGAGTGCTTCAATGTGGTATATTGGTCCGATAGCCAAGGTGATTGGAGGTTGGGTATTTTGCCTTCAAATGTGGCGGCTTAGGGGTTGATGATTTTTTTATATTTGTGACTAATTTGCACCTTTTTAAAAGTTTGAACCCATAATTACAATTTATTCTTTATTTTTCTTTTCTTTTATGTTTATTTTATTTCAATAGAAGGGTAAAATTGTCAAAAGGGACGTTTCACACAAAAAAAAATAGAAAGATAAGGACGTTCTGCACCAAGAAACGAAAGGTAGGGACGTTTTACACTAATTACCCCTAAAGAAATGTAGAATGGAAAACATGTTGATTTTAGTAATTTAAAAATATTTGGGTGTGCAGCATTTACACATCAATTTGAAGGGAAATTGGATCCTGGAGCTCTTAAGTGTGTATTCTTAAGTTATCGTGAAGGGGTAAAAGGGTATAGACTATTGGTAAAGGAAACCAAAGGATATAAGATCATTATAAGCATAAATGTTGTGTTTAATGAAAATGATCTACCTTGTTTGAAAAAGGTTAATAGCACTGAACATTTAAGTCAGACCGAGAGTATAGAAAGAGAGAGACTGAAATTGAGATGAAGTAATTTGAGGTTGATAATCAACCTCCTAATGTTCAAACTGGAGATGATGATGTTGAAACTCATAGTAATGAAGAGTCTGAACAATCTGAAGTTGATTTGGAAACAAATCAATCTTTAGATGATTATCAACTTGCTCGAGATAGGCAAAGAAGACAAATGAGACCACCTGTGAGATTTGATGATGAAGTGTCTTTGCTTACTGTTCAAGGGTTAATTGAAAATGAACCTATATCTTTTAATGAAGCTATGAGTAGCAAATATTCCAAACATTGGCTCGAAGCAATGCAAGATGAAATGGAATCTCTTAAAAAGAATAAAATATGGATTTTGACTAAAAGACCTGAGGGGAAAAAGGTTGTTGATTGTAAATGAATCTTTAAAATATAAAGGGGGGAACAAAATAAGAATGAAATTAGATACAAAGCTAGACTTGTGGCTAAAGGCTTTACTCAAAAGGAGGGAATGTATTTCAATGAAATCTTTTCTCCAATTGTAAAATTTACAACTATTAGAGTAATATTAACTTTAGCAGCTCAGTTCAACTGAGAATTGATCAATGAGATGTTAAAACTGTCTTTTAAATGGAGATCTTGATGAAACTATTTACATGGAAAAACCAAAAGGTTTTGAAGTAAACAAAAATTCAGACTTCGTATGCCTTCTTAAAAAGTCCTTATATGGTTTAAAACAAGCTCCAAGATAATAGTACAAGATGTTTGATATTTTTGTGCTTGGACTTGGTTTTAAAATGAGTAATTTTTATACCCGCCTTTATTGCAAAGGAAATGGTTGGGACGGCCGCCTAGGCATAAAAATTGCTTCATGTTTTCGAATTCTATGGTCGAGCGGTCGCCCGACCAATATAACTGGATAAGTTTTAGTATCTTGGTCATATCTTTCACTAACAATATCCAATTGAGATGATATAATATGCATTGGAAAGCTAACTCAAAGAGATACAACTTTGCTTCAGATATTATCTTCCAACTCGATCGTTTGCCATGTCAAAAATGGGTCTCAAATTGAGACTGAAAATCTGATGCATAACCTTTTCGGCTAGGAGTTGATATGTGATAATACTTTGATTATAGTTCATCCATTTGACTTCTTTCTTCATCTGATTGACCTCTAACACTCTAAAATCTTCATCGTGAGGTTCCACATAAATTTTGAGTATTTACATTTTTGTCTCCCAAACTTCATTTTATTTCATTTTGGTCTTTGTTCACTTATTTCCTCCAAATTACGTCATATCCATAGAATTTCCACCTAAATCAAAATATGAATGTAATGAGTACATTTTGACACTATTTAATCATACGAGTACATAAAATAAGGAGGGATAAATATGTATTTTACATTTCTATCAAATTCCCCCACACTTGGCTTTTGCTCGTTCTCGGGCAAAACTCAATTTTAGTTTCCCAAAACACCCTGGTCGTAATGCCATGAACAAAGAAAAATAAAACTCTTTAAAACACACAACACATCATAAATAAACATTCTCACACAACTCATAATCAATTAGCTAGCATTTTCATATGAAGATGGAATAAACCAAACATGTAGACCCTCACGGATATAAGCACTCAACTCTCATGTGTTTAAAATGTAAGTGTTTCTCTCAAGTTTATTCCAATGCTCTACCATATGCTTGCATATCTTCTCATTCACCACCACTTAGATCACATGCTTTACAAGAATCATAAGGACTTTTCAAGGTTTGTAACGTGACTTAGGGTCAAGGTGGGAAATATTTGGGTATGTGACTCAAGAGACATCGAACTAGTGGAGCAAAGATGAATAAACTTAGCTCAAGTATATTCATAAGCTATGTAAAACCAACTACTCCACACAATTGTTCATAACCCTTTCTTGAAATGTAGGAGGAATTATGAACATAGATATTTTGTAACATTGACATCACTCTCCTCATTCACTTATTTTCTTTTTCTTCTATCATTCATTTTTTTCTTTTTTATTCGATTTTTCTTTTAAATATAAACTCCAAATGCTACACCATAATGAAACTTATGAATTGAAATTGAAACATGTTCCCTTCCACAAATCATATTTCTACCAAAAATTTTGACACCCCCACACTTATTTTCTTGCACACCCACACACATCATGATGATGAACAATACTCCACTAGCTCTAAGACTTGGGTAAAGACGTCATTTTTTTCCTATTTAAAGCTTGTAATGTGGATTTACATAAAGAAAATGCAATAAGGCTCAAAGGGGTTCACCAAAGGAAAATTCAATCACATGGTAGATTATTTAGCAAATGTAGATAATTTATGTAACAAAGATGGCCTTAATCATGTTCGTGCATACATGTGTCAATGTGATATTGAAGAGAATCAAGACAAGTTCTAGAGACAAAAACCATGGAAGAATATCACACATGAAAGAAATAATGAGGCTGTTAAGGATATGTCAGTCTAAAAGCTCAAAATCTCACTGACTTTTTGTCTACAAAATTTAGTGACCACCATCCTCAAAGAAAATAACTCAACTAATTAACTCTAAGTTGTAAGATTATTCATTCAATAGTGTTATGAGTTCTTCAAAAGCCTAATTAATTTTAGGAAATAGCATACACAACCAAAAATCTTTTAACCTCAACTCCTCTTCTTGAATAAATCATGCAAAAAATTTCCAAAATTTTTGAAATTTAAACTCAATCTAAATACAACATAAATCTAAATTCCCTCTCCCATACTTAAAAATTACGTTGTCCCCAAACGTAAGGTGCAATGCAAAGAAAATGAAAAAGATAACTAAAAAATGAATGCAAACAACAAAAAGAAAAAAAATAAAAGAACAAACTCCCATTGGGCTGCCTCCTAAGCAGCGCCCTTATTTATTGTCTTTGGCTCGACTCGATGTTTCCTTATTCAACTCGGGTCTATCATAGTTTGCTTCGATCTTTCTTGCGGTGAACCAAGCAGCGCCTTTGTTTATTGTCTTTGGCTTGACTCAATGTTTCCTTATTCAGCCCGAGTCTATTATGGTTGGCTTTGATCTTCCTTGCGGTGCACCAAGTCCAATGGGAATGATAACTAGTAATATTTCTCCACCTCCATGAAATACATACTTGTAGTGACTGGGGTAAGGTTTCAAATCTGGAATGGAAGTCTGCAAAATAGAAAGTATATGCTTATCATTAGAAACTGGTAATTCAAAACAAGAACTGTTATCTAAATGCTGTAGCTTTGGAATTTTTTTAAATATTACAACAGTTTCTTGTAACTCAATGTTCAAAACCAACTTCTTATTCTTTTTCCCAAGATGCTCATTAATGATAGCTTTACATTCATTATTAGCACTAAATTCGAAAACATCCTATGCTAAATGATCAATCACATCAATAAAATGAACATAATTATTATTATATGGATATTTCATGGAGTCATAGATATTAAGTTTAATGATTTTATCATCAGATTCTATGGTTAATATGCCATTATGAAAATCTATTTTAGTTTTGGTGTCCTTAAGAACGGTCTTCTTAACAAAATATGGGTAGTTTGATTACTACTGCCCATGTCAAGCACATAAAAATCAGCAGAAAAAATCAACTCATTAACTTTCATGAAAACATTCTCAACTATTCTCCTAGGATTGGCATTAGATTTATCCGCTGGTTGAATTATCACACCAGTTTTATTTAGAAGTCCAAGTTTCAAGGAAGTGTATACAGAATATGGCATGACATTAATAGATGCTCCTGAATCTAGTATAGCCTTTTCAAACTTAGAGCTGCCTATCATGTAAGGGATAGTGAACATACCTGGATCCGTGCACTTTGCTGAAAGTTTCCTTTGAATGACTGCATACACGTTTTCTCCAACTTTCACCTTTTCACATCCCTTCATTTTCTGTTTTCTCTTAATAATACACAATTCTTTTAAAAATTTAGCATAACGGGGTACTTGCTTAATAGCATCTAACAAGGGAATGTTTACTTCACATTTTCGACAAGTTTCATAAAGTTCCCTATTTGGATCATTTTTCCTAGATTCTACCAAAGTCTGAGGGAATGGGGCTACATGTTTATAATCGGAAAGATTAGGAAACTTATGCTTACTTACTTCGGTATCATTAGGAGTACTTTTTTTCTACTACGATATATTCCTCCTTTTCTTCATTCGGTGATATAGAAGTCACATTCACTGGAGATTCAACCTTTGTGCCACTCCTCAATATGATTGCATTCACATTTTCTTTGGATTCACCACTGTTTGAGATGCCAATTTTCTCGAATTTTGTGACTCCAGCCAACTAATTGCGTTTTCCATTTGACCCATTTGATTATCTAAACATTAAATGCTAGCCCTGGTCTCCTGTTGAAATTGCAAAGTATTAGTGGTAAGGGATTTATCAATATCTTCTAAAGATATACTAGAGTTAGAAGTTTGTCCCTGTTGTTGTCTAGGAGGGTATGGCTGATTATATTGTTGGAAATTCTATCGCTTTTGATTCATAAGTTGATTCATTTGTCGATTTTCATTGCTAAGATTTGGATGATCCCTCCATACTTGGTTGTACATGTTTGAGTAGGGATCATAATTCCTCTATGGTTGTCCATGAAAGCCATCAGCTTCATTTACGTGTTCAACAGATTCTTCTTAAAGTGTTGGACACATATCGGTTGGATGGTTTACCAATGAACAAATTCCACACGCATTTGCTTTTTGCATAGTACATGTATCCATTTGACGAACAAGAGTGGATAAACTCACCAGTTGTTGTTCAATGGATGAAATATTTACCTCGTTAACATGTTTAGATGGGGTGTCGAGTCTAATGCCTAATTGCTGAGAATTAGCTACCATATTTGCAATCAAGTTCTTTACACCTCAGGAGTTTTATCTACCAATGCTCATCCACTTGTAGCATCAATCATACTCATATCTATGGGTAGAAGGCCTTCTTAAAAGTATTGAATCTCATTGATTTGGTGATGGGGAACTTGAGCACAATATATTGAATCGCTCTCAGTATTCATATAATGACTCTCCATTGTCCTACTTTTTGGATGTTAGCTGCCCTTAAAGCTGTGAAGTATTTCTCCAAAAATAATCTTCTCATCCCATCCTATGTAGTAATGTTTTCAAAAGGTAGATAATAGAGCCAATCCTTCGTCGAATCTTTCAAATAGAATGGGAAGGCTCTCAATTTGATTTGTTCTTCGGTGACTCCCATAGGTTTCATGCTTGTACAAACCACATGGAATTCCTTTAGATGCTTGTGTGGATCATCACCCGCTAGACCATGAAAAGTGGGCAAAAGATGAATTTGCCCAAATTTTAATTCGAAAGTAGTAGCAACATCTAAATTAGGAAAATTTATGCGTAGATATTGATGAATCAAATTAGGGGCTGCAAGCTCCTTCAAGTTCGATTGTCCTCAGCCATGACTTCCTCTTCCTTTGATTCAAAATCACCAGGGAATAGGATCTCACGATCAAAATTGTTCACTATGAAATTCCACTGATTGCCACTCCTTAACCTGCACAATGTTCTTTCTAATTTTGGATCGTACTGCAATTCACCTTGATTAGAAAATCGAGTTGTGGGCATAAACAAATAAAACAAATTAAAAAGAAGCTAGAGTAAGAAAACAAATAAAATTCTATACTAAAATTCCTAAAAACAATAAATTGCTAAAAAAAACCTAGAAAAATATGAGTTTTTTTTTTTCAAAAATAAATTAACACCACTCCCCAGCAATGGCCCAAGATTTGGTGTGTGCTGTCGCAGACAACCAAAAGTAATACCTTAATCTCTAAAACTAATGTAGCAGTTGAAGTAATGTTTGATCCCACAAATAGTATGTAATTCAATATTTTATGTTTCGTACAATGATTGAGGGTTTTTTGTATGCAAACAATTGTAAATGACACAATTAATAACAATGAAAATCAAATTAACGGAAACAATCAAAAGACTAACATTGGTCTAAGTCCACATCCACCATCGAAAACCCACAATTGATCATAGATTCAAAGATAATTCAATTCATATTTTTAATATTCACCGTTGAAATTATTTTCCTATCTCTCCTTAATTTTATTTAGTTAAAAACTAGCGTTCTAATTAACCCTAGTTACTAAATAACCTCAGACCAATGCTTAAGATTCAATTTAATAACGGTTTTACATAATAGAGAAATCGATGAACTAAATAACACAAACACTAGCGGTTGCATTTAATCTATTTAAACATTCTTCTTAAAACTCAATAACCTCTATCATAGAAAATCATTAAATCCTAGTACTTCACAAGTTAAAGAAATCAAACAATTATGATTTGAAATTTAACTTAGTTATAGATTGCAACGAATAACAAACTAGTAGACATCCAAGCAGTTAAACATAACAATCATAGAAATAAGTGCAGAAGAATATTCAATACTCAAAACATGAATTGAATTAAGAAAAACTATTTAGATCTCACAATTGTGATTCCGAGGCTTCAATCTCCTTCGACCAATTGTAAACGTTTAGTTAAAATTCATGACTCTAAGCAAAATAATAAGAATGAATATGGGAAATGTTCCATACGTTCTAGGGTTTTAAAATATAAGGGTTCAAAATATGTATTTATAGTTGTTTCCATAGGTGGATGATTTAAATTCGGAAACCAAAAAATTTCCCCCAATTTGGCCAGGCAGGCGCCGAGTAGAAAATGGTGTGGCCACCCAAGCATCAAAATGGCTTCATGTTTTCGAATTCCGCAATATAACAGAACCTCCTTATGTATTTCGATCATATCTTCCACTATCGATATCCGATTGAGACGATTCAAGATGTGTTGGAAAGCCAACTCAATGAGATACAATGTTACTTCAGATATTATATTCCAACTCGATCGTTTACCATGTCAAGATTTCATCTCAAACTAAGACTAAAAATCTGATGCATAACATTTTCGGCTAGGAGTTGATATGTGATAATACTTTGATTTTACTTAATCCCTTTGACTTTTTTCTTCATTTGATTGACATGTAACACTCTCAAATCTTCATCATGACATTCCACATAAATTTTGAGTATTTGCATTTTAGTCTCCAAACTTCGTTTTCTTTCATTTTGGTTATTGTTCGCTTATTTCTTCCAAATTGCATCACATCCATAGAATTGCCACCTAAATCAAAATATGAACGTAATGAGTACATTTTGACACTGATTAATCATACGAGCACATAAAATGAGGAAAAAATATGTATTTTACATTCCTATCAGTGGTGGTGAAAATTCATTTTATCTTTATTCTTTATGTTGATGATATGATCTTGACTAGTCATAACATAAAAGAAATAGAGTTAATTAAAACCAAATTGAAATCTGAATTTTAAATGAAGGAATTAGGTCCTGTTAGAAAAAGTTTGGGTATTGAAATTAAAAAGAATAGGAGTGAAGGCACACATATTCTCTGTAAAAAAATCCTATGTTTTGAAATTGTTGCAAAAAATTACTATGTTTGATGCTAAAAGTGTGAGTTTACCTTTACCAAATCATTTTAAACTTTCAAATGATCAATGTCCCAAATCTGAAGATGAGTTCAAGAGAATGGCAAGAGTACCATATTCTAATGCAATTGGGTCTATTATGTATCTAATGATTTGTTCTAGACCTGATTTGGCATTCTCAATAAATGTATTGAGCAGATACATGTCAAATCCAGGTAAAGCTCATTGGGAAGCTATGAAATGGCTTCTTAGATACATTAAGGGAACTTGTGACTTGGGAATTCATTATAAAAAACAATCTGAATGTGCTATCTTGAGGGGTTACACTGATGTAAAAGAGGGAATCTAGCTAAAAGGACTCTTAATGAACTTGGTTTTGTTAAAGATGTTGTTTTGTAGTCTGATAGCCAATCTCCAATTTATTTGAGTAGAAATCATATTTTACATAGTAGATCAAAACATGTTGATGTGAAATTTCATTTTATTAGAGATGTTATCTTACAAGGTATTGCAAAACTGGAAAAAAAAATCTACTTATTTTAATCATGTTGATGTTGGTACAAAAGTACTGTCTTTAAATAAGTTTTTGGACTGTTTAAACTAGCTGAGCATTAATACTTGTTGATTTGTGTATCATGAATAAAAGCAAATGATGTCATGATAGAGAAATCACTATAGACGAAACTAGGATCATTGTACCAAGGTGGAGATTGAGAAGAATTGGAACAATGATGATTGCTTATTGCTGATTGGATTATTATGTTGAGCCGGTTTCTGCTGGGCTGGACTTGGATTATTTGTTTTTCATCCTATTGAAATCACGTGTTTACCTGATGCATTTTTTTTAACAATGGATATCTTAGATGTCTCCAAGTGACGCCTAATGAGCCATTGGATAGGCCGATCTTCTAGAAACTTCTCATTTTTACACCTAGGGTTTGAGTTTTGAGTGGTGGCTTTTCATTCTCTGATACTCGCTCGAACTCCTTGTGTTCTCTCTATTCATTTGTAAAGGGCTATTGTTGTATCCTTGAGTGGATTGTTGTTTCGATCAATTTGAGGGCTTTCATTTAAGATAATCTTGGGTGATTTTGTCTAAGTATCTTGGTGTAATTTGTGAACGGTTTCCTGGTTCTGGTTAATATAGTGATTTCTTCTGGTTGGTGGGAGCTCAAAAGGGGATTAGGAACTCTGGATCTGAACATCTTGCCTTAGGATGAAAATCTCGTGTTTTTCACTTGTTTTTCTTGTTGATTTGTGCACTTTTATTTCTATTTTGTTGATTGAAAGTGGTTGATAACTTTGAACTTAATCGTTACATCTTTCACTTAAGGCGCTTCGAATTCAAAAGAAGATTGAAGAGATCATCACTTTGAACTTATCCTTTTAATCTACGAATCAATTCTTCATTATTTATATCACTAGAAACTTCGATTGACATTGTGGTTATGGCATCTTACTACCACTCATCAACCATTTTCTTAAAGTTCCCTCTATAAGATACATAGAATATGATATTTTGCACTAAATCTGATTAAATATAGACGAACAAAAATATTTCATACATGTAGATCATTAATTTGGAATATACAAGATTCACAAATTCTAAATAGTTTATACTGTCAAACTGTCGAGCAAACAACACTGGCTATACAATTGGCCACTTTCACCGTCTCATAATTATATGGCTTGATTAACTGTATGCAAAATACCATTTTTTCGCATGTAATACCGTTAGTGCTAAATTCTCGAAATAATGAATATGATACACTCGTTTTACATTGAAAAGTAACAAACTTCCCTTTCCTATGAATACTGTTATATTATTGTTCAAAAAATTAAGGAAAATATCGAGTTTGGAATGGTAAATGGATCATAGGAAAAAAATGTGTTCACTACCATGCAGTCGCATGGTCCTATACTGGGACTTAATGTCCAAGTTTGGATTACTCCATGCGGTCGCATGGGTTTTACCCATGCGACTTCATGGACAATATTTTTGTCAGTTTTTTACCCTTTTTAGCCGTTGTGATTTTGAATTTGGTACCTTTTGAAGATATTTTGGCACCATTTCAGACACATTTTATGAGGACTATAAATAGATGATCCTAGTTCTTGTGAAGATGTTGAAAAACATAACAAGTATTATAATCATTCCATAAACGATAGAAAAATAATTTTCCTTTTCCATATTCATTTCTTCCCATTGTGTTCTCTTGTTTAGGTAGGATTATATATTGTGCTTTGTTGTAATTCTGCGACAAAGCTTGATTACTCCTACAAACCATTTGCCGAAAACCTTAACTATCTTTATCAATCCGGAGAAGGGTCAAATTTAGTTTGAGGATAGCGATTACGCATTTAGACCTTCCATTTTGTTTCGATATTTTGTTTGTGGTTTGTTGTAGATTTTGGTGTGTTTATTCTCCAACTTCGATGTCGTTTCCAACAATCTCAAACTAAATTTCTTGTGATGGAGAATGAAACAACTTTGGCAACAATAAAACTGATGAATCAGGATTTGGTTTGTTTGGATCATTTCGATGGTACCAACTTCACGCGGTGGCAACACAAGTTGAAATTCCTACTAACAATGCTGAAGATATTTTATATTCTTGATCCAAATTTGACACCATTACCAAAATCAACTAATGGAGAAACCGAAGCCATAAAAGCGAAAAGACAAAAGCGTCCTGAAGATGAATTGATATGCCGAAGTCAGATACTCAATGCATTGTCGGACCTTCTATATGATTTGTACACCAATACAACTTCAGCTAAGTAAATTTGGAATGATCTAGAGAGTACTTATAAAGGAGAAGAGAAAGGTACCAATAAATTCTTATTATCAAAGTATTTTGGCTTAAATTTCTAGAAAATATTCATTTGCTTCCTCAAATTCATGAATTGCAAGTATTATTCAACAAATCAAAGGCCGTAAAATTGAAATCCTGGAGACTTTTCAAGTGGGGGCAATAATTGCTAAACGTCCCCAAACTTGGAAAGGATACCTGAAGAAAATAATACATAGTTCCGAAGAATATTCTTTGGAACAATTGCAAAAACATTTACAGATCAAGGAAGAGTCAAGAATGAAAGATAAGAATGAGAATTCTTATGAAGGCACTTACAAGGCAAATGAGGTGGAGAAAACTGAATTACCTACAAAATTCAACAAAAGGAAGCTTTCTAGGAACTTCAAGAAGTCCAAGAAGAAAACCAAAAGAGGGTGTTTTCTGTGTGGAAAACCTGGGCACTATGCAAAGGAATGTAAACACCTTAAACAAAGCAACTTCGAGGGTAAAGTGAATTCAATCAAAGAAGACAACATTGTAGTCACCATTAGCAAAATCAATACAATAAAGGGAAAGGTTCCCGGTTGGTAGTATGATACATGTGCAACTATACATGTATCTAGCCATGTTAACGAGTCAAGCCGAGCCACGAGGCCAAAAAAAAGCTCAAGCTTTTTTGGGCATGAGCCGAGCCGAGCCGAGCAAAGCCCGACCAAAAAATATGAGGCTCAACCCGAGCCTTAGCAGGTCGAGCCGGTTCGATTTTTTTTCTTTTTTATTTTTTTATGTCAACTCTACATTTTTACTTGAAGAATTTAAAATTTGTACGGTTTATACGTACTATAAATTAAATAAAAAAGCTTGGGCTTGGCTTAAGCTTTTTTGGGCCGAGCCGAGCAAAGCCCAGCAAAAAAAATAAGGCTCGGCCTGAGCTTTTTTCGAGTCGAGCCCGAGCCGTCAAGCTTTTTTGTCATCCCTACATGTATCATATGATAAGTCATTATTCAAGACTTATCATGAAATTGATGGAGACCAAGAGATTCAAATGGGAAACGATGTTAGATCAAAAGTAATTGGCAAGGGAAATGTTGATATCATCTTCACTTCTGGGAAGACTGTTACTTCAACAAATGTACTTCACATTCCCAGCATGAATAGAAATCTAGTGAGTGAAATCTTTTGGGAAAATTAGGTATAAAAAGTGTATTTGAATTCGGTAAACTTGTATTATCTCTTAATGAAAAATTTGTTGGAAACGGCTATTCTAGTGGAATGGTCAAACTATGTATCGTTGACAACTCTTTAATTAATAAAGTTAATTTTGCTTATGTTGTTGATTTATTTTCATTATGGCATGCTAGATTAGGTCACGTTGTTAAAATTACAATGCGTAGGATGATAAAGTGTGATTTAATTTCATATGATGCAAATAGTGAATTTAAATGTAAAACATGTGTAGAAGCTAAAATAATTAAAAAGCCATATTAATATACATGTCTATCTTATGAAGCATAAATATAAGACCTTCGATATGTTTGAGATTTATAAAAGTGAAGTTGAAAATCACTTACGAAAGAAAATTAAAAACTTGAGAAGTGATAGAGGTGGAGAATAATTCTCGAGTGATTTTAATATGTTTTGTGAACAATATGACATTATTCATTAATGTTCTACACCTAGGACATCCGAACAAAATGGTTTGGCTGAAAGGAAAAATAGGACATTAGTTGAAATGATTAATGCTATGCTTACATATGCTAAGTTGCCAATAACTTCTGGGGTGAAGCTTTATTAAGTGCATGTAGGATATTAAATATGATTCTATCAAAACATATTAAGGTTTCTCCTTATGAGTTATGGAAAGGAAGAAAACCAAACATTGGATACTTCAAAGTGCGGGGGTCTCTTGCGTATTGCAAGAACAAGAACCCTAACCAGACCAAGTTGGGTCCAAGATGCATTAAATGTGCCTTTGTAGGATATGCTAACAATTGTAAAATCTTACATGTTATTGAACGTGGAGACCAATGTGATTATCGAATCAAATAATGTGGAGTTCTTTGAGGATTTGTTATCTTTAGGTAATGAATTGAGGGAAATTCATAAGGATATCCCTAGTCAGTTGACCATAGGCACCAGGTTATGAGAAACCTTGAAGGCTTAATTACTCAAGTCATGTAGGCTTCGAAAAGAAGCATTAAGATATTGAGTCCCTTATATTTTTCAGACAGATATTGATTCATGCAGGGATAATATCGAGTTTAAGTCTAATAAAAATGGTCAATTCATATTCAAAGTTATCCTACTAACATGTGACTGTCATCTCAAATCTCACACACGCGGTAAAGTCTCACTATCAAGATCATAGTGTGTGCAGTGCAGATGGTATATGAAGAGATATATATTAAATACTCCATAAGTATCCTAAACTAGTCGTGAAAATTATATTATAGCTCACTACATAAACTCATTCTTTATTACAACCAGCAAAATTAAGTGTATTGTATATTATGCTGTAAAACTGTTTCCAAATCAAAATCCTTTTGTTCTCGCTTTTTTTTTTCCTCAACAAAAATGTGAAATCATAACAATGAAAATTTCTTTTTGTTTGTTTTTTAATTCAAACATGAATACACCAACCACACAAAACAAAAGAAAATTCACATAAACAAAACAAAAAAACAAAAAATAGAAATGCACGAAAACAAATAAATGAATACACATGATACATGCATAAATCAATGTCACATAATGATAAAGTACGAGCATGCACCAAAAATACCTAACCAATTAGGTATGTAAATGCTCTTACCTTTAAGAACACCGTGATCGATATCAAGATTTTTCATATCACTTTTCTTCACCCAAACTTGCCTAGTAACATGATCATTCCCAAATAGGTGTGTTACCAACTTGGTTAAACGACTCACTTGATTAGTAAGGAATCCATTCTGACCAACAAATTCTTGATTTTTATTCCTATTAAAGCTCTTGATTTTTGTCTATTCAGGAATTGAGGACATCTAAGCCTAATGTGTCCTAACTCATTGCAGTGAAAACACGTGGGGATAAACTAGGACCAATGTTAGGAGGACACTGATGTCTATTCCTAGGTCGATGAGTCCTACGCTATCTAGTAGGTCTCTATCTAACAAATCTCTTATCCTTAAGATCGGGGTTAGGCACATGTTTGGGCTGGTCAGTGGCAATGACAAATGTGGGTTAGAAGTACAATCACTCTTCTCCTTAAAACCTAGACCTTTCTTATTTCCAGCGGCACGCCCATTTCTAAAAAAATATCCAACTTTTCAGAACCACTAAAGAATGCAAGCAGTTGAGACTTAAAGTACTCTAGATCGCTCGAAGGTTCTTAACCTGAGTTTCTAAGGTCTCTCTCTCAGTGGTCAACTCACTGACTCTCTTAGAAGACTTATCAAGCTCACTGATGAGGTTCTTAACTTGAGTCTCTAAAGTTTCATTCATGGATTTTGGTTCACTCAGAATCGAGGTAGATTCCTTAATGTGTGCTACTAACTTCTCATTTTCCAATTCAAGTTCCTTATTTTTCGCACTCAATGCTTTGTTTTTAGTAAGAATCTTAAGACTCTCCTCATACATCTTATGTAAGCCTCTTGGATATTTTCCTTACTCACAGACTCTTCATCAGATTGGTCACTCTCATCTTCTCTTTTTCCATTCTCAATCTCACGGTCAGATTCGATTGCAGCAATCGGGGTGAAGGCCATGAATTTTTGTTCATTCTCACACTAGATGTCTAAACATTGGAATCTGACTCCTCATCACTTATGGTCACAGCTAAAACCTTACGACGTTCTCTACGCAACCTTCTCTTCAAATTAGGACATTCACTCCTAATGTAACCAAACCCCTTGCACTCATGGCATTGGACATATTGAGATTTCTTAATGGGAGTCCTGGAGGTGTTTTTCTCACGTCTACCTCTCAAGAGTTTACTAGGGACATACTATTCCGCTCCTGAGGCTTTCTCCTATTCCTCATCACCTTCTGGAACTTTTTAATGAAATATGCAATTTCGTCGTCCTTAAAGGTCTCATTGTCAATGGACTCGCTCTCAGCTTCTCTAATAGTGTTCACGGTGATGGATTTAACCTTTTTAGGTTGTAAGACAGTAAGTTCGTAAGTTTGAAGTGATCCTACGAGTTCTTCAATTTTAACAGCATCCAAGTCCTTACTCTCTTTAATCGCAATAACCTTGGGTGTGAACCTCTCGGGCAATGATCTAAAGACTTTTCTAACAATTTTTGACTTGAGGATCCTCTCACCTAAATTAAAACTCGAATTGACTATGTCATTCAGTTTAGCATAGAAACTATCAAATGTCTCATCGTCGACCATTCTTATCTCTTCAAACCTAAGGGTTAATATCTACAGTTTAGAGTTCTTAACAGTTTTAGTTCCCTCATGTGTGGGTTCTAGAATATTCCAAACTTTCTTAATAGTTTCACACATCGATACACGCATAAACTTTTCAGCAGACACAGCCATGAACAAGGCATGAAGGCCCTTACTGTTCCAATTACATTCATCAAGATTCATTTTCGACCAGATGGAGACGTCAGTAGGTATGACAACACCTTCAACAATGTGGAGCCTACCCATTTTGCATACTTATCCAAATACGTTCATCCAAAGCCTTTAGATAAGCTCTCATCCGAACTTTCTAATATGAATAATTGCTTTCGTAAAAAAATAGAGACACAGACAGTGACTAACTCATCTAGAATTAACAAAAAGGGTCAGAAATCGATTTAAGCTCTAATACCAATTGAAATTTACCCAGTTCGACCCCAACAATACCCAGAGAGGGTGAATATGTATTTATTGCGGAATTAAAATCAATCACGAATTAAATAGCAACAAGTCACTTTTAATTCTTATCTAGATGGTAAATCATGCAAGTCAGATTATCCTATGTTGAATTACCAGAGTTTACATATCATAAACAATAAATAATAAAGCAGTAAAGAACATAAGAATTGTTCACGGAGCAACCCAACTAGAAAAAACTCCGGGCATTTACCAATCAATCTACTATAAGCGATTCTGTACTTACAGTCTACCGGATTGACGACGACACAAAACAATTTGATTTCCTGACTACAATTCTGACAATTCTCCTGAATTCTGTGCTCCCCTACACCAATTCCAACTGCAATAACCAACACTTTCATGGAACTCCGCTATCTTATAGCATTCCCTAACTTGGTAGAATCGCATATCTCCCATAGATCACAAAGAACAACCCGTTCTTCATAGATGGAACTCTAGTCTCCTTCCTCTATCTTCAGCACCTTTGACAGATATGTAGGAAGTTTGGTTTTTGGTATTTGGATATTGAATTTGCTGTTTTTCTGACCAAAACACTCACACAAGATAAATGTTGAATGATGAAATAAATAGATCTCTCAATGATGAAGCTCTCTCAATTAACAACATTAAGAAAAACGTTCTATACGTGTTCTAGTATATATATATAGATAGGTCAAAAAATCAAAGGGTCCAGAAAAAAACCTTTAAAACGCGAAATAAAAATTTCCCGTATAAAGCATCGCTCGAGCGAAAGGCCAGCGACAAGGTGTCGCTAGAGCGACGGTCTAGCGACGATATTTCTGCTTTTGTAGCGCGAGTCAACTCTTGCCAATAGTCCAGCAAAAATCCGCGCTGTTTTCCTTCTTGTTCCAAACTCGAAACCATATACCTAATAAACAACCATTAAACAAATTGCACATTACTCCTTGAACTTTTACACTCTATCAATTTAAGTTATTTTGTTAACAGAATTTGCCAATTACAAAATCAACTAAAATCTAGCAAAAACTCTTAATGAAATTCAGTACTAAGTACAAATATTTTTAAAAGTAACAAAGATACTAGAAGAATTTCACCTAAATAAACTTCGAGGTGGTGTTGCCTCAATAAAGAGTTAGAGTTTCTTTCTTAAAGGTTTGTTGAAAAGGATTAGCACAAAGTCATAATAGCGCTAAGTGATTTTGAGAAACTTGAGAACACGTGACACTCGTGTGTGTGTTCTAACCAATATTGTCATATGGAATAATTGGTTCAAAACTTAATGCTACCTTTGATTCCGACTTTAATTTGTTTGGATTACACTATGGTTAGATTCAAATCAAAAGAAATCTAGTCCTTATGCATGAGTATCGTATATTTTGAACAAGTGGGGGATTGTTATATTATTGTTCAAAATTAAGGAAAATATCAGTTTGGAATGGTAATGGATCATAGGACAAAAGAGAGAGAGAGAGAGAAAAAAAAGGTGTCGCGTGGTTCAGTACCATGCGGTCGCATGGTCCTATATTGGGACTTAATGTCCTGGTTTGGATTACTCCATGCGGTCGCATGGGTTTTGCCTATGTGACCGCATGGACAATATTGTTGTTCGTTTTTTACCGTTGTGATTTTGAATTTGGTACATTTTGAAGATATTTTGGCACCATTTTGTACACATTTTCTAAGGGCTATAAATAGATAATCCTACTTCTTGTTAAGATGTTGAAAAACATAACAAATATTATAATCATTCCATAAACAATAGAAAAATCATTTTCCCTTTGCATATTCATTTATTCCCATTCTGTTCTCTTGTTTAGGTAGGATTACATATTGTGCTTTATTGTAATTCTGCAACAAGGTTTGATTACTCCTACAAACCATTTACCGAAAACCTTAAGCATCTCTATCAATCCGGAGAAGGGGCAAATTTAGTTTGAGGATAGCGATTACGCGTTTAGGCCTTCCATCTTGTTTCGGTATTTTGTTCGTAATTTGTTGCCGATTTTGATGTGTTTATTCTCCAACTTCGGTGTCGTTTCCAACAAATACAATGTGCACATTCCTATGAACCAAGGCATGGCCAGCCAAAAACCCTACCCAGATTGTGCAATTTGGCTCATAGGACCCACGAAGGTTAATTAATATGCCCCTGTTACATGGTTGCTCTTCCCTTTCCTTATTGAGTGTGACATGGCACGTGCTACCCTATTAAGTATTATCCATTTAGACACATGGTTATTATTAGATCTATATTACAAGAACAGGGCACATTGTATATATTAAGACCTTGTAGCCCTACTCGACATAGTGATAGCATTAAAACATTTTCCTAGTAAGATATTAAATCACTCGTTTATTAAATATTGCAAAACAATGTTGCTTTTGTATCATTAAATAATTTTGACTCGGTCACACTAATAAACTTTAGATTTTTCTCTTAATGCCCTCAACATTAATTATTTTAAACAAGTTCACTTTAAAATTATTTTCTATCGATGACAAATAATAGTTAACGAGCACTATCGTGATATTCCATGGATGTTTTAACAAATATAATTTAGCTTAATAATTAGAGCATCTCCAACCCTTGCCCCATTTCTCCATTTTTCACTATTTTGCAACAAAGACTTGGTGCAATTCCTCTCCAACCCAACACCATAATTTGCACCAAAATGATTAATGTCATTTTTACCCTTCTTTTCCGTTTGCACCAAATTTTTGTTAAGAGTATTTGTGTCTTTTTTGTTATACAATAAATTTTAATTCTTAATTAAATAATAATAATAATAATAATAATTATTATTATTATTATTATTATTATTATTATTATTATACTACATTTAATAAATTTATTAATGAATTCAATATAATTGAACGTAATTATTTTATTAGTAATTTATGTAGTAATAAAATACATAAACAAATATCTTTATATAAAAAAATTGTTAAGAATAAAAAAATTGAAGAAAATATGAAACATTGTTCATTTGGCGCAAACCATATCCAACCCTACACCAAAATTTGAGATAAATTTTGCACCATTTTACACCAAGTTTTGCATCAAACTGAAATTTTTTTTCAACCCATTACATCAAAAATTGCACCAAATGAACAATATTTAATTATTTTATTCTTTTTTCGTTCTTAACGATTTATCTGAAAAATCACTTATTTATTTATATAATTTACTACTACATATTTACGTTTTGTTAATGAAAATATTGAATTCATTAATAAATTTTAAAAATGTAGTACCATTAATAATAATAATAATAAAAGTATTAGAAATAATAATTAAGAATTGAAATTTGTTGTATAACAAAATAAAAATAAAAATAACACAAATACCCTCAGCAAAAAATTTGTTCAACATGGAAAAGATGAGCAAAAGGGACATTAATCATTTTGGTGCAAAATGGTGCAAGTGAATAGTGTTGCACCAAATGTGCAAATTATGGTGTTGGGTTGGAGAGAGATTTCACCAAATTTTTGGTGCAGAATAGGGAAAATGACAAAATGGAGCAAGGGTTGGAGATGTCCCAAGGTATAAAAATCAAATTCTGCCATGGCACCACTAATTACTAAACAAATGGATCTATTATTTAAATTTCATTTAATCATAATTTTCTTTGGTCATCTAACTTATCTAAAATAATCTTTTTCTTGAGCCTAAAATATATAATTAATTATGAGCTACCAAATGAGCCCAATATTACCATGATAATTTGGTCTAATTATTTTTACCAAGTAGTTTACTTTAATGATTTAAACTCGAATTTGAATTATTCAAATTACCTTTTTCTCGAGTCCTCCATAATTGCTCATTTAATACGAGCTTCGAAACAAGTCAGATATTGATAGAGTGATTCTCACTCCTTCAATGATTTATTATTTGGCTCAAATAAATTATTATAGTCAAAAATTATTTTCAACTTAGTCCCTCTACACGTCAAACTCATCAAAATTAATGTGTGCCGGCCAAAATCCTTATCAATGAATAATCCTAATCTATAAAATTTCGGAATGTTACGATTTCGGGTAGAGTTCAACCAATGTCAACAAGAGTTGAATAGACTTCAACTAAAGTTGTGAGCAGGTCGGGTTCCAAAGTTATTTTGTCGATCAATAGTTAGAAATGTCCATAAATCTAGAATTATACGAGGAGAATCTACACTAGAGTAAGCCTCTGTTTTTGTTTCATTTATTTTTTATTAAATTTCACTGCTTAAGAAATTAGCTGTGAATAAGTGAGAGTGATATTTATGAATCCTACAAAATATTTGAATATGAAAAGTAACTTTACACCCAAAAAAAAAAAAAAAAATTGAAAACCAAAGTTTTTATTGAGTATAAATCACCGTCACAAGCTAAAAATGCAATAAAAAGGGGGAAAAAAAAAAAGGTAATAGAGAGAAAAACTCTGCCTCTCTTCGATCTCCTAAGGATTGGGGAAAGTATTTTTTCATTACTTCCTCCTTGAAGTATGCCCAAGTCATAGCACGTTGTTATTCTGATGTTCTAGTGCACGAAGCAGACTCCCACCAATGGCCTGCTGCATCAACCAGCATACATTCAGCACATGATACTTTATGGGTATTGGTGCATTCTATGTGCTTGAAGATTCGCTCCAATCCTCTTAACCATTCCTCGACTGCTAACGAGTCAGCTCTTCCATCAATAGAATGAGGTTTGAAACGGTGAAACTGATTTACAATTGAACTCGTGTTGTTGGCACTAGCTGGTGCATTTCATCTGCTAAGGTCATACACCGTCCTCAAAGATCCTTGAACATATCTGTTTGGTCATGTTGTCGTGTCATTTCCTTTAAATCAACAAAATTTAAATTTTGTCTGAGAAGTATTGGACAACATAACTCAATATATTCAAAGGGAAAAAAACAGGTAATTTCATCAATATAAATCCTTGACACTAAGACATACAATCGATTGAATAATTAAATATCAAAGAACATAAAACATCTTCTTCCTGAACTGAAGGAAAAGGAAAACATCATGGAACATAGGAAATAGAATCTATGTTTCTATCCCCTATGAATCCTGTGAATCTTCTTTGATGGAGCCTCGTCTTCTGAGGAGTCTTCTGGTGCAAGCCTATACTCTATTTCTATTTGACCTGTGGCTCAAGATTATCCTCCAACTCCAACCCAAAATTATCCTCATGCTTTGATTCAGGCTCTTCCTCAGGGTCTGACTCATACTTGGGTTCCGGCTTGACCTCATCTCCCACCTCGTCTGCGAACTCATCTTCTAGCTTTGGTCGTGGTAGTAGGCTCTCACTCCACCTATCCAAAAGGGACGACAATACATGCACATAGCATGTCTCCCCATTGAGGTGGAAGTGGGTTTATAAGGTTATTAATGGCCTCTGTGTGAGTGATCTTTAGTCCTACATTCACAACCGCCATACATCTCATAGATGTCTTGAACGTACTTGACAAGTGAACGAGATGGGTCAGTCACGTAATTCTCATAAGACTGAATGATGTACCTTCGATTCAGCGTTGCTTTGCAAGCTGTTGTCTTTCTAGCAGTTTGATAAGTTCTAGCCATGTCTGTCACATAAGTGTCCAACTATGTAGGTTTCATTTGTTATCGATGTCACCTAGTATATTATGCTCGTATGGTATACAAAGGTTAATCATGATATCTCATAATAACATGCATAACATTTTTCATTCCAAATATCATAATCATAAATCATTTCATGAATTCAAGCTTAAATGATTCATAAATTTGCTCGAAAAATAAAATGGAACATAACATTTTATTTCGTACCTTGGATTCGTCGGACGGTAGTTGACTTAGCCATGGGTCTTATTTTAACTCTTGTTTAAGATTTAGATAAAATCTCAATACATATAAAATCACTAAGAAAATCATGTAAGTACATTGTTTTTTTTTTTTTCTTATTTATGGAAATAATAATGTGCCCCCTTTTTCCCTTTCTTTTTTTTTTTTACAAAAATAAAAATGCTAGAATATTACGTGACTCTAAGTCCATATACATTTCTAAAAAAAAAAAAAAAAACAAACAATAGTAAAAGAACAGTTCACTTTTTACTCACTGCACAACTATGTACCTTAAAATTGTAATGGGTCGTTTTCCTTTACTCACTTTTCAATGTGGACTAGGGAAAGAATTAAAAACAATAGTAATAACAGAAAGTCAGAAACACATTTCTTCACTTGGACAAACCAATAAAGTTTCAATCAGTAAAAAAATTTAAGATTTTCTACATGAATAATGCAGTCACCCAATAACAGTGAAATTCACTTAAGTGATTAGGCTTAACGTCAATCAATTTGAGATGCTAAATAGGAAATAAGTCTGTAGTGACGCATTTTTTTTAGATTGGGACTACCAATTTTGTACATAATTCACCTAACAAAAATTCATATTATACAAAATGGTGAAAATATAAGTTTGCAAAAAGGTGGACCTGGGCTCTGATACCAAGTTATGACGCTCCAATTTTAAAAAAAAAAAAATCAAAGAGTTACCAAATTTCTTATGGATTTATTTTAATATATATATAATTTGCGGAGAAAAAAAATAACATGCTTGTATGAATTTCTGTTAAAATATATATATATATATATATATATAGTTTTCTTTATAATGAAAAGTGGAGTTAAAGATTTTACACAATCGATTCAAAGAAAAAGTCACATATTTAAATAACATCATTCAATCACCACTTGAACGAAATACAAATAAAACATAAATGTTAAAACTCCTAACTAATATCCAAGCTCTAAATTTGAGATTTACTAAATAAAATTTTATCCTTAATGTACTTAAAATCACGTTTACTTGGCAACCCATAAGCTTTCACTCGTCCAATCTTCCACGCGTCATGTACGACCCATTCTAATCTGAAATTTTTTAATAAAACACTCAGTAAGACACGTGCAAATTTGTATTCAACATAACATAAATATAAATGAAATATTTCATACCCGTCATTCTTAGATTTAGAGTAATTGATAGTGATGACATATAGTTCAAGGAATTTCTTTAGAATTCCCACATCCCGAATGATTTAACATAATTGGACCTAACGGTCTAACCCGAAGGATTTAACATAGAGATTGATCTTGAGGTCTTAAGGCATTAAATGAAATCAATATAGATCATGAAGAATAAAAATTTAATTACTGCACTTAAGTATCTTACCTAAATTAAAAATCTAAAATTTGCTAAGAATTTGAAAAATGAAGTTTTCTTTTTGCCTTGACTTGATGAATAACAAGATATATAGAGTTGATAAGTTTTTTGTGTGTATTCAAAAATCGTGTGTTTAAGCATATGAAGTAAACATAGTTGATGAGTGGGTAAAATAAAATGTCCTAGTGATTGAGAAAAACCATCACATATTTCCCATAACTTACACACACGTACCCACTAACAAAATTAAAACAAAACAAAAGATAAGGTTGGTTACTTTAATAACAAGTAAAATCCCCACACATATTGATGTGATCCAGGATGTCGTTGCAAAATAGACGAGCCCGGGGAAAGATCCATTGATCGTTGAAGAAGGACCGATGACTCGAGCGAGGGAAAGACAAGTAAAAGAGGTTATGGCATTGCTTGTTCAAGCTACAGTCAATGATATAGGGTTCGTAATGAAGAATGGAGCAAGTTCCGTGTTGGGGTCGAGGCCGAAATCGGGTTGGCAGAGCTCAATACAAGAACGCGAACACAAGGGCGAACTCTTGCACTATGCGGCCACATAGTGCAATGTACCATGCGGCCGCATGGTGCCCTACAGCGCCTAATAGGGCCTCCAACTGAAGACCTATGTGGTCGCATAGGGTAACCCTATGTGGCCGCATAGGGTTAAAGTCTGTCAAAAGTCTCATTTTCTCCTTTTGGCCATATTTTGTTAGAATTATATTATATCTCGAATATTACTAGTTTTGGTAAGTTAATTACGTTTTTACCTAGTTTCTAGGGTTTAGTATAAATACTTTACTTCATTCATTGTAAACATTAACCATTATTATTATTGAATCAATTGTGAGTCTTTATTGCTTTCAAACCCTTTGTTCTACATTGGACAATTTCGAACTCATCAATAATCGGTGTTCTTGTGGCGTTCAAACATTCGGGCTAGATTCATTAGGCGTGTAATCAAGAGGTCATTATATCGTCGGTGATTGTGGTGGTTGCTTGGTTCATAATTCTTGGGTCGAATCCAAAACCTCTATTCTTTTGGCTTTTTTGGGTTGATTCTAATCTTGTTGTTGGGTTGCGTAGCTACTATTGCTACATGGGACTCATCGGTTGGTATCAGAGCAAGGCTCCAATAATCAAAGTTATATATTTTCCTATTTTTGAGTCTTATTTTCTTAGTTATTCACATCCTTCGAGTCAGTCCGTACTTTCTTGAGTCTTAATCTAAAAAACAAAAATTACTGTTCATCCGTACAGTCGGAGAAAAAAATTCTTGTTATTACCGGAATACTTCCAGCAATCCAATTTCAATTCTTGAGTCAAAAAAATTGTCAAATTCTATTCAATAACCACTTTCTTGAATTAAAATTTAGTTTCTTCACTTCTACTTGTCCAGTTCTTTTGTTGTCTTTTCATTCCATAAATTTCTTGAGTCACACATCGCTCATAACTGGGTTTAAATTCTTCGAGGATAAGATTTGGTTAAGCTTGATTTTGACTTTGAAGCACTTAGGTGAAAGCATCTACAAAAATTGTTGAATTACATAGGGATCGCTCTCGAGGAATTCCTAATGCAAGAAGGCAAGGTAAGTAGGAGCGTATGATGAATTTTGAGGATGAAATGGAAGCGGGAAGTGGAACAGATGAAGATGTACTTGTGGATGTTGATTTGGGAATAATAATGGGTAAAGTAGATAGGTATGGAAGAAGGGGTCAAGATCGTGATGGAGATGATGAAAACATGGACAATATCAAGATGACAATTCCAAGATTCAAGGGCAGAAGTGATCCAGATGCATATTTGGAGTGGAAAAAGAGGATTGAGCTGATCTTCGACTGTCACAATTATTCAGAGATAAAGAAGGTCAAAATTGCAATCCTCGAATTTACTGATTATGCTATTATTTGGTGAGATCAATTAGTGACTTTGAGAAGGAAGAATAGAGAACAACATGTTAGCACCTGGGGGAGTTGAAAAATATCATGAGGAAGAGATTTGTGCCTAGTCATATTATAGGGAAATTCACCAAAGGTTGCAAGGTCTTTATTAAGGGTCTCGAAGTGTGGAAGACTATCACAAGGAGATGGAGATGGAGATGTTGATGATTAGGGCGAATATTGTAGAAGATGAAGAGGCTACCATGGCTAGGTTTATGAATGGTTTGAATATGGACATAGCTAATGTAGTGAGCTGCAAAATTATGTGGAGATGGAGGAACTACTACATGTGGCTATGAATGTGGAGAAACAAGTGAAGAGGAAGGGGATGGCTAGGTATTCATCAGGTTCGTTGGGTTCCAATCCTTCATGGAAACTGAGGTGGGATGGCAAAGGTGATGAGGCGGTTCAAAAGGGAAAGCTGAATTTCCAAAGAATAAGGAGGAGGATACTACTAAGGCTCCAACCAAGGCAGGAGCCCAACCAATAAGGAATAGAGACATCCAATGTTTTAGGTGTTTAGGAACGGGGCACATCGCTTCTCAATGCCCAAACAGAGGACAATGGTGGTACGCAATGGAGAGGTGGTCAATGAAGGTGAAAGTGATTACGATGACATACCAGAATTGGAGGAAATTGCCAAGGAAACAAAGACGGAGTGTGCTGTAGGAGAGCTATTGGTCGCGAGGTGAGCTCTTAGTGCTCAAATCAAGGCGGATGACTTGGAGCAGCAGCTGGAAAACATATTCCACACAAGGTGTCAAGTCAACAATACGGTATGTAGTGTTATTATTGATGGGGATAGTTGCACTAATGTAGCTAGCACGACACTTGTAGAGAAGCTAGGACTTATAATGTTAAAACATCACAAACCTTATAGATTGCAATGGTTGAATGATATTGGTGATATTAAGGTGAACAAGAGAGTCTTGATTAGTTTTTCTATTAGGAGTTACCGAGATGATGTCATGTGTGATTCCTATGCAAGCTGGGCATATATTGTTGGAGAGACCATGACAATATGATAGGAAGGTGATACATGATGGGTACAAAAATAGGTACAGCTTTAGGAAGGATGGGAAGACAATTAATCTTGCACCATTGACACCACAACAAGTGTTTGAAGATCAAATTAAGTTAAAAGGTGAGGAGGAGATGAGAGTGAAAGAAAGGGAACGTAAGAGAGAAAATTGTGAGGTGGCTAATGGAGAGGGAAAGAGAGTGGAGTCACATGAGAGGGAAAACAATGAGGTTGAGAGAAAAGAAAGAGAGATTGAAAGAAAAGAACGAGAGAAAGAGGGAAAAGAAAAAGAGATGAGAGAAAAAACGAGAGAAAATTTCTTTGCAAAAGGAAGTGAGTTGAAAAGAGCTATAGTTGATAGGCAACTAATGATTCTTTTAGTATACAAAGAATCACTTCTCAATTATGAGGAGCCTAACACATCCCTCTCTAGTTTGGTTATTTCTTTGTTGCAGGAATTTCAAGATGTTTTCCCGGAGAATGTGCCTAGTGGGTTACCGCCCATTCAAGGTATCGAACACCAAATTGATTTTGTACTTGGAGCTTTTATTTCAAACCGACCAGCATATCGTAGTAATCTCGAAGAGACTAAGGAGCTGCAAAGCAAGTGGAGGAATTGTTGAGCAATGGGTATGTGCGGGAAAGCATGAGTCCATATACCGTGCCGGTGTTACTTGTGCCAAAGAAAGATGGAACCTGGAGGATGTCTGTGGATTGCAGAGTCATCAACAACATTACAGTAAAGTATCGACATCCGATCCCTAGGTTAGATGACATGTTAGATGAACTACACGGTGCATGCATATTTTCTAAAATTGATCTTAAAAGTGGATATCATCAAATTAGGATGCGAGAATGGAATGAATGAAAAACTGCTTTTAAAACCAAATATAGATTGTATGAATGGTTGGTCATGGCATTTTGTCTTACTAATGCACCTAGTGCTTTCATGTGTTTAATGAATCATGTTTTGCGTGCTTTCATAGGTAAATTCATGGTAGTATACTTCGATGATATCTTGATTTATAGTAAGGACTTGAATGAGCATGTAGAACATTTGAAGTGTGTGCTTGTGGTTTTAAGAAAAGAAGAACTTTATGCTAATTTTAAAAAGTGCTCATTTTGCATGAAAAATGTTGTTTTTCTTGGATATGTTGTTAGTGCTAAGTGAATAGAAATTGATGAAGATAAAATCAAAGCTATTAATGATTGGCCAACACCTAGAAGCATAACTGAAGTTAGGAGTTTCCATGGCTTGGCTAGTTTTTATAGGCGATTTGTTAAGGACTTTAGCACACTTGCCACACCACTTACAGAAGTCATTAAAAAGAGTGTAGGATTTAAATGGGGTATAGAACAAGAACTTGCATTTAAGGCTATTAAAGATAGGTTATGTAAAGCACCTGTTTTAGCATTACCTAACTTTGATAAAGCTTTTGAAATTGAATGTGTGCGTCGGGAATATGTATTGGTGCTGTTTTAATGCAGATGGAAGACCAATTGCATATTTCAATGAGAAGCTAAGCGGGGCAGCACTCAACTATCCTACGTATGACAAGGAGTTGTATGCACTTGTTAGAGCTTTGGAGACTTGACAGCATTATCTATAGCCAAAAGAGTTCGTGATCCATTCCGACCATGAATCCTTGAAGCATCTACGGGGCCAAGGGAAGCTAAACAGGAGACATGCACGCTAAATGGAATTCATTGAGACATTTTCATATGTCATTCAGTACAAACAAGGTAAAGAAAATGTAGTAGCAAATGCGTTGTCATGAAGGTATGTACTTCTTACTTCTTTGAGTGCGAAATTGCTTAGATTTGAATATGTGAATGATATGTATGCGAATGATGATGATTTTTCCTATATATATAGTTCATGTAGTAAGGGGCTGTTGATAAATTCTTAAGGCATGATGGCTATTTATTTCGAGAAAATAGATTGTGTGTTCCTAAATGTTCTATGAGGGAGTTGTTGGTTTGAGAGTCATATAGTGGGGGTTTGATGGATCATTTTAGGGTCAAGAAGACTTCAGAGATGTTGGGAGAACATTTTTATTGGCCTAAGATGAATAGTGATGTGGAGAGGATTTGTAGTCGATGCATAACATGTAAACAGGCTAAGTCTAAGGTTTTACCCCGAAGGACTTTATATACCTCTCCTTGTGCCTAGTAAACCTTGGGTTGATATCTCTATGGATTTTGTTTTGGATTTACCTAGGACTAAGAAATGACGGGATTCAATTTTTGTGGTTGTAGATAGATTTAGTAAAATGGCACACTTCATCCATTGCCATAAGACTGATAATGCTACAAATATTGCCGATTTGTTCTTTAAGAAGATAGTACGTTTGCATGGGGTCCTAAGAGTATTGTATCAGATAGGGATGTTAAGTTCATTAGTCACTTTTGGAAAGTTTTATAGAATAAGCTAGGAACTAAGTTGTTATTTTCTACTATTTGTCACCCACAGACTGATGGACAAACCGAAGTGGTTAATAGGACTATGATTCAATTGCTACGTACTGTGATTAATAAGAATTTGAAGAGTTGGGAAGAGTGTTTACCTTTCATTAAGTTTGCATATAACATGGTCGTACATTCTACTACTTTATTTTCTCCATTTGAAATTGTTTATAGTTTTAACCTACTAACACCATTGGATTTGATTCCTTTGCCTATTAATGAACATGGTAATTTAGATGGGAAAAAGAAGGCGAAACTGGTAAAGGCATTGCATGAGAAGGTGAAGTTTCAAATTGAGCAGAAGAACAAACACTATGCTACACAAGCCAACAAGGGGCGGAGAAGCGTTACATTTGAGCCTAGTGAATGGGTTTGGTTACATTTGAGAAAAGAATGTTTCCCAGAACAACGGTAATCCAAGTTGCAACTACGTGGAGATGGACATTTTCAAGTCTTTGAACGGATTAATGACAATGCTAACAAGCTAGATCTTCTTGGTGAGTATAATATTTCAGCTACTTTCAATGTGTATGATCTCTCTCTATTTGATACAGGTACAAATTCGAGGACAAATCATTTTCAAGAGGGAGGGGATGATGTGATCCAGGATGTCGTAGCAAATGAGACGAGCTCGGGGAAAGATCCATTCATCGTTGAAGAAAGACAGATGACTCGAGCGAAGGCAAGACGAGTAAAAGAGGCGATGGCATTGCTTGTTCAAGCTACGGTCAATGATATGGGGTTCGTAATGAATAATGGAGAAAGTTTCGTATTGGGGTCGAGGCCGGAATCGGGTTGGAAGAGCTCAATACAATCAGGCGAACCCTTGCACTGTGTAACCGCATAGGTTAACCATATGCAACCGTATAGGGTTAAAGTCTGCTAAAAGTTTCATTTTCTCATTTTGGCTATATTTTGTTAGACTTCTATTATATCTCGAATATTTCTAGTTTTGGCAAGTTAATTATGTTTTTACCTAGTTTCTAGGGTTTAGTATTATATACTTTACTTCATTCATTGTAAACATTAATCATTATTATTGAATCAATTGTGAGGCTTTATTGTTTTCAAACCCTTTGCTCTTCATTGGACAATTTCGAACTCATCAGGAATCGGTGTTCTTGTGGCATTCAAACATCTAGGCTAGGTTATTTAGGCGTGTGATCAAGAGGTCATCATATTGTCGGCGATTGTGGTGGTTGCTTGGTTCATAATTCTAGTGTCGAATCCAAAACCTCGATTCTATTAGCTTTCTTGGGTTGATTCTAATCTCGTTGTTGGGTTGTGTAGCTACTATTGCTATGTGGGTCTCATCACATATTTTATCAATCAATGCAAAGTAAATAAAAAAAAAAAGATATAACATTAAATGATGACATAAGTTTTATTTCAATCATAATAACTTGACATATCTTGATCAAAATAATTTTTTCTTGAGCCCCATTTACGTAAACTAACACGATCTATATAAAATGAGATCCATATGCATACATTTTTATCAACGTCTACTACATTTAATTATTGAACTCACATAATGCTTACGAAGAAGTGAAAGAAAATAATTTAAAATAACAATTTAGAAAAAATAAGTCATTTTCTCCCTCTCTTATTATTATTATTTTGAAAAAAAAAAATATACGAATCGTATTATTATTTTAATTTATGGACTTTAGTGTTTGACAAGGCTAGACATGAACCAATTAATGTGTTAATGCTAAAAATTTAAATTAACAAAAACTTAAGCACTGCATAAAAATGAAAATAAATTCTAGGATGGTACACACTATTTGCATAAGTAAATACTAAACCTAATTAATTAAATAATTTGTCTCAATTATTCAATTCAAGTAGAATATGCAAGCCATTCAGAACTTCTTACAGACAATTGTGATAGCGAAAACTTAACAGATTTATGTTCTAAGAGAAATAATATATTGCAGAATTAAATAGAGGAACACCAATTACATCACATGTTCACGAAATATATTTAGAATTAAAAGCACCGCAAGTGTACAGTTCGTTAACAAGTAATAAAGTGGATTTTGAGTCCAAGTATCGTCCCACATAGATTGGTTAATTCAATTTTAATTATCACGACCTTAACTGAAACAATAATAATGTGATGTATTTGTTGTCACAAAATTATGAATAAATTAATTTACTGATGTAATTATGAGTAAATTGACTAAACTTAATGTAAATTATTCTAAATGCAAATTAATATATTTA
Source organism: Fraxinus excelsior (assembly GCA_019097785.1). Lineage (NCBI taxonomy): Eukaryota > Viridiplantae > Streptophyta > Magnoliopsida > Lamiales > Oleaceae > Fraxinus > Fraxinus excelsior. The sequence goes on from CM032628.1 coordinate 22,824,543, forward strand.
ATAAATGACAAACGTGCTACGATCTCGAATTTCCATGCAATAATCAGTTTTAACTCTAATTTTAAACATTGACAACACGATTAAATTTTGACGAATCAATATTCCTATTTCATTTAACAATCTCTCTCGAGTAATGTTAAACATATTTTTATATATGACTCAACTATATTTTTATGATTGATGCGAACATAAAAAAGCACATGAATTTTTTTGAACACTTAACGATTCACATAAGACATAGCGGTATATTTCTATCCCATGTTGGATCCTATGACAATTTATATATGTCAAACCTATTTTCCTTATTTTGAATGCATAAAATAAGTCACCACATTCACACAACTACCGTGCACAATAATTATGGAAAAAATAAAATCATATAAATCAATCAAAATTCAAAAACGTATTTTTAATGCCAAAAATATAAAACTAAATATTAAAAACTCATATTACATGGTTCATCATTCTCCTGGCACAAAAAAAATCAGCATAACATATTGTGAAGAATAAAACAAAAGATATAAATGTTGTTCATCACCCGAAAATTCTAGAATTCAATCTTGAACTTCTTTGATTTCATCTTTATGTTTTCTTTGTCCCCTTTTGCAATTAATTCTCCACGCCCTAATTATTTTTTGAGAGTTGGTATTTATATCCCTCTAAAGAGTTCAAAAAGATCTCCAAAATTCGTGCATATCATGACTCAAACAGAAGTTTTCTTGTTGAAATTGAATTATGAAGGAAACAGAGTTTTTTTCCAGACTGGGCCTGGGAGGGTGCCTAGTAGAAAATGGGTGGGCATCCAAACATAAAAATTGTCTTCTGTTATTGAAATCTAGGCCGCTCGACCAATATAATTGAGTGGCTGCCCCGTTATAAAATATATTGAATTTTCCTTTCAGTTCTTTTCTTCATTCTTTCATCCATTTTGGTCATTTACATCAAATTACTTCAATCTTAGAGTTTCACGAATTATTTTCTCGAAGAATTAATTTGTGATATCATGGTATATGTCATAATTGGATAAATGTGCATGTTTAAACTTATATTGTACATTATGGAATTATCTTATTGAATTACATGATATCTATTAATTCATGAATTGTTATGAATGCTAATGTCAGTAGAATAATGAGATTTTTACTTAAACCTATTGATTGTCAGTTGAGTGATAGTTCGATAATTGGAAGATTTAGAGAAAGTCTTACTTAAAACTATTTGATTCATCAACTGAGTGGGAGTTCTAAAATTGGAAGAATTAATATAATTCTCGCTTATAACTCATGGAATTTTGCATTATGAAATTAAGTCTATGATAGTGAAACAATAGGATTGCGGACGATGATAAGGAGCATAATGAACTTTCGACTATGTGCCTAACGTTGAACTATCGCATACATTAAATTGCATTGATGCAAAATGATATATGTGTATAAATAGGCATTGATTGAGAATAAAATGTATCTAAAATCTGATAGATCATGGTATCAAAATCTATAGTTGTTAACCTTAATAAATGTGATAAGCTAAATGCAATAACATTTGGCATAATAAGTTTTTCAGTTAGAAGAACATGATGTTTTAGATAGAATCAACCACGTAATTGAAGACTTGATGTGGATCAAACTACTCTAGAGAATAAAGATCAAAAACTTTGTCAAGTATAGAAAATGTAGATTCTAGTACTTGAGCATTTGAATCATTAAGTTTTGTCATAGATGATTTTTTTTTCTCAAATGTGATTGAGTTGAGATGGTTATCATAGTGTTAACAGTTTTTTGTTGGTCACAATTTTTTTTTCTGAGTAGTAAGTTCAAACTAATCTCATTTCCATGGATGAGAACTTTGAAGGTCAATGTAACTAATAAATTGAAGTGTCAATTTCCTTTATTGACACTACCCACCATGTAAGTTAAAAGATGTGTGACTTGATGTTGCTAAATCTCAAGGACATGCTTGTGTAACAATGTTGTAGTTCACAAAAGATTTCGGATCTTAAACTTTAAATGAACTAAAACAAATGCGGATAATGAGGAGATTGGAAAATAGACCAAGAAGAACGTATCATATAGAAATATGTGAAAGTAGTTTTGGTAGATGACCAATATTATAAAGGTTCAAGTGTTTCAACCACACGGTTTGAATCTCTTAGCTCGAAAGTAGTTAAGCTAAAGGATATAACACTTGAATATGTTTCTCTTAGTGTTGTTTATGTATCAACACTATATATATTGGACGTTATCATGTGTGGATAATGAATTCAAAAGTTAGAAACCCACTTTATATGATATCAAGAAGTGTCTTTAGTCTATTGTCGAGTCTTTGACCTGATACATAGATATATACAAATAATGACGATGGAGTGGAGGTTTATATGACTGATACTGCAACTTAGTGTTGTAAAATGGAGAAACTTACCTCCTATTTGATATTAAGATGGTATAAAAAGGCTCTACTAAAATTGATCTCAATTTCTGTTCTTCTAAAAGTGGTCTATTTCTTGAACGTATACGTTGTAGTTTTGTTCATACTCACAGTAATGATGTTTAATTATGGTTCTGGATATTTGTAAAATGGTTTAAGGTTTTGAGTTGAGAAAACCATTCAAAATTGTAAGAGCTAAACTTCTATTGAGTAAATTCATTCGAATTTCTTGAGAGATAGAGATGGAATTTCGTATTTTCATTATATTTATAAATGGATTCAAGCATTTCAATTGTGCCTCTGATTTTCATAAGTTGAGAATATTATTGAATGCGGTGAGACTTTGAGAATTGTTTGAGAGCGTGAATATTTATCACATGAGATCTATGATCTAGGTAATGAAAGAGAAATTCTTATTGGATTGTGATGAAGTGCATAAAGAATTAGAATTTATGATGATGTGGGATCGCAAAGGGAAAAAATAATTTCATGATAACTTCGGGTTTGTCCGTTTTTGACGAATTGCTAGTCTAATTCGATTGGAAACGAGACAATGATAACAACTCATCGCCTTTGGCCATGATGTACATCGAATTTTGGACAAATTTCATCGTTTAGGCCTTCCATTAAGCATTTTTGCCGTTTATGGTAATTTTTATTTTTGTAATATCTCATTCAATAAAACTCGGATATATATTTCGTTTGTTGGAGGACGGTCCTAAATTTTAGGAGTTTTCATTTAAATTGTTATCTCGAATTTTTACATTTATGGAAAAATATCATTTTTTATTATTTATTTTTCGAATTTTGCCAGGGTTTACTATTTAAAGCATTGTAAGCCCTTTGAGGCAGCAGTTTATTATTGAATTGAATAAGATTTTTGTGAGTTCTCTCATGTTTTTGAGGTTGTTCATCTTTCGTATGATCTTCCGCTATGTCAGATTGATTATTTGTTGATCATTAATAATTTTATGGTTTATTGGGAAGAAAGAACATAATATTACTGAATGTGATGAGACTTGAGATAAGCAGTCCAATTTATGTATTCTCTTTTGGGAAGATTATTGGTTAATTGCAATGTATCACTTAATAGAGTTTTCTCTATGTTAGTATCTTCAGAATATATAAACTTTGGACATGTAGATAACAAAATATGAGTTGTCTTAGACTCATAATTGATTATGTAAGTTCTTGATAATGAGTTTGAAAACATGAGTCTATTAAGAACGAGATGAATCTTTAAGATATACGTAACAGTCCAAAAAGGTATTTAAGTGAGATTTTGGATGGATATTGGGTCACAATATGTGACATTTGACATTTTTTTTTTACTATATGAGAAAATTTTGGAGAATATTATTGAAATTGATATTATGTGTATTGATGAATCGATTTTGAATACATAAGAGTTGGTTTAAACTTCAAATTCAAGTGGGAGTAGTCTGTTTACGAGCATGAGCTATCTATCCAAGTGAGAGTTATCTAATTTGAGACATGGTGGAATTTCTAATTGGACATTATATTTATTGAGAACATTTGGGTTCTTAAAAACAAAATGGAAGACTAATGTGTTTATGATAAATAAAACTTATTTTTTAAAATAAATGTTATACTCAATATGAGTATATTGAGTTAGAGATTTTTTTTTTCTTAGCACTGAGATTTACTTCTATACATTGATGCTAACCATGATAGTGTATTTAAATTTAGATTACGCCAAATAGACTTATAGACTGTATTTTTATTCTCAATTGAGAATTGATTGAAGAGATCTACATAAATCGATTTGTAGGTTTCATGTTATAGGCTTCTATAGTATTATGGTAACTTCTTAGTTACACTTGTAGCTTAATACAGTCATCTTGACACTAGTACTTGAGTTTTAACATGGTTTAAATTTCGTACAAAATTTCATCATGTGGATAAAGTTTACTATATTTATGTAAAAGTCTGATGGTAGGTTGTAATTCTAATTTTGATGTTGATGACATTATATTGGCTAAGAATAATAAGGAGTATATTGAGACCCTTTTGAAATGATTGTCCTTAATTTTAAGACGAACGACATAGGCTTAGCAAATTGTATATTTTGTGTTAAAAAATTATTCTAGTTTTGTTTCTCTGTCATAAGAGCCATATACCATAAAGATTTTAAAATATTTTTTTAACAGTGGAATTGCTACCATGTTGATTCTACTATGTCGAAAGGTGATCATAAGAGTTTTCATGGATGTCCAAAGACTCTATAAATGCACAAAGTAATATCCAGAGGACCATATCTAGTGCGATTAAGTATTAGAAGTATGCTATGATGTATACTTACCCAAATATTTGTCATGCCATGAATCTAGTCGTTAGATATGGATGTTATCCTTAGAAAGGATATTGTGATACCTGAAGAGTGCTTCTGTCAGTTATTCTATTTGTTGTCGAAAGAATAACTCGTGATTGAAATAGATATGCAAATATTGACTAAAGATGAGAGTTAGTTGAGCACAAATAGTTATGAGACTTATGCAATCTTGCTATATAAAGTAACAAGAAGCATATCTTGCTGTATATGTCTTGACAGTTGAAGAAATTGTTTGGTATAGAAGTATAGGGCATCTAATGATATTAGTTGAGAATATGAGATCTATGATAATTATGCAATTATCTCATGTGTTGAGAATCTCAAATATCATGATTGAACCAAACACTCGATAGTATTTCTGTGAGAGACATTAACAAAGAAATTATCTTTGCAATACATCTACGTAAATGATGATCAGTAATCATCATACTCTAAACATGTTTAGGGATATACTTGTTGGTAGAATCTCTAAAATTACATAGAATATGATACTTGGTGTATCAAAAAACTTTTGATTGAGTTTTTTGTGCCTATAAAAGAACAATTTTGAGTTCAAGTGTAATCTATTATTGGAATTACGAGATAATATTTTGCATGCACATATAAAGTACGTCGAGCAGGTTGAGGTTGGCTCACTCACACGAGCAATCGCCTTAGACATTTTGAAGTGTGCTGAGATGAGACATAATGATCATGTTGTGTACATGATCTAGTCGCCTGGATTAGATATCAATATGAGATTGCAACAAGTAATCGAAATAAATTTTGCTAATCCATTAAACCTATTTAGTAGTCAAATCGAGTTCTTGATTTGAGATTGCCTAGAGAAATGAACTTAAGAAGAACTCAAGTTAGGTATCAAAGAATACCTGAACTAGGATACATACGGTGTTATTTATTTATAAAGGATATAACCTATGCCCTAAAATGGGAGAAAACATCGTAACACGTGTTTCATAGCACATGTGCTTTTACGACCAATATTGGATAAATGTGTGAATGGATCATTGTTTCCTCATTGTGTGAGACCTTGAGATTTATATAACCTCATATATACCCTTATAACTTTTGACCGTTTCTTGATATTTTATTTCGTGTTGCTACTTTAGCATGTTGCCAATAACTATGATTGTTTTGGATTGATGGGACATATATAGGAAAGTAACTAATTTAAAGCTAAAGGATTCAAGTAAGAAATGAAGACTATTTTGACCGACATTTATATTTATATTAAACGATTGGACAATTGTGAATACAATGATAAGACGTAGGGTTTAAGTATGTTCCATAAATACTTGAGGGATTGAAAATACTTGAATTAATGTGTTAGAAAAGAAATTTAGGGTATATTGAGATGTAATGTTCGTCTAGTAGAGTTACTATATATATATATTCCTAACAAGTTTATAGTATCGTGTGCTCTAATATACTCGTTGGTTGCACGATCTATTTGTCGTATGAATTTTTGTGAAATAGATCTTAAGAAAGATCTAACATGGACATTCGTTGTCCCTGGTCGTTCAGATAAAGCTTACCTCATGCGAGTGGAAGATGTTAGAAAATATGAATCATGGGTCACTCATGTAGGGTGACCCGACTCACAAGACATCAAAAGGGTTGGAGGGAGTGGAATTAAAATCCATAACTCCCATAAAATCTCCAATTCTTTTGTCTAGCAATGGAGATGAAAAAAAAATGGTAGAAAAATGGTGAAAATTCTTATGGAAAATATCTCCAAAATTGAAAGGCACCTAGAACCACTATTTGGCATGAAAACTCATAAAAATTGGCACTTAAGTTGTGGCTAATGATCCCCTACCATTGTGATCGGGATTGGCACCATTGGAGTGCAAGAAAATTGTAGATTTTGAGTTTTGGAAAGTAAGGTGGTTCAACCATTCAAGAGATCTTGGACTACATCATTTCAAGTAAGCACCTTGACCTGAAATTCATGTTAAAGTATTTTTCGAATTACTTTATTAGCGATAGTAGATAAATAATGGTTTTGGATAAATTTTGCGTGTAAGTGCTTGCTCAACATTTTACATAGTATATAATTTTTTTTCCTATTCCAATAGATGCTAAGTGATGTTGGCATCACAATCCAAGAGGTATGTTTGGGAGAAATATTTTTAAAATCATTCTTCCACAAAATTATTTTCAATTACACATTTTATGAGAACTATAATGTGAACAACCCAAGGTTTCGATCCAACTAACATCTACACGGGGTGAATAGGTATAATACGCCAAACTAAAACTAAACATACAATAACATACAACTAATAAAAAATTATTGTATCTAAATAAAGTTTAATCAAATTAAACCCCAACCGTTAATCAATCAGATAAATAAAAATCAGAAAAGTAATCAACACCAAGATTTGGTTACAAAGGAAAACCCCTAGAAAAACTCAAGAGACAAAAAATCTCTGGGCACTCCTTGCTAATAAAAGATCCACTAGAAAATATTCGACTTACAGAATTAGTCCGACACAATTAAACATTAGTAAATTCTGACCATTCAACCTGTAATCATAGAAGAACTTTTCGATTGTGCGCTCCAGCATATTCTAGAACCTCTACACTTCTTTTCCCTCTCGTAGATCACCAAGAACGAACTTATTCTTCACAAATTAAAACTCAAGTCACCTCGTCTGATTTTCAGAACTCTGAAGGCTATTTGGTAAATGATGTTGTTGGTGTTTGATCTTTTGGTATTTTTTGTATTTTGAATATGTGGTTGAGTTAAGAGAATTATGAAATTGATGTTCAATCTTCTACAGGCTGTTCTTTAAAATGAATAAGGTCTCAACACATGATAGAAACGAACTATGACTTGGGTTTTGAGTTTGTTTGGGATTGTAGAATAGGCTAAAAATCGCGACTAAGGTTTGGACAATTAACACGACTGTTCGGGCTATCATGTCACTTGTGAAACAGTGAGCGGTTACCAGGAGGTCACGAGTGATTTTGTCTCATCTTGATTTTCTTGAGCCGATTTTGATTCATTTTAAAGATTCTCCCAACCTCTGACAACTTGACCCCAATTACAACTCGATTAAATAATATTTTGAACACGGAACTTGCCAACACACTTTAGACCTAACATATAATTTTTACTTTTTAATTTAGATTCTCCAAAAATCACTTGAAAAAATTGAATGTCAAACTTAGTAAAGTATTTTTTGTTGTCAAACCCAAAAAATTTATATAAAGAAACATATCATGTTGTATAACTTCACCTATCTATTTAAATGCTACAGGGTTTCGAAGTTCATTTATTCTTTGAGAAAGTCCTCATGAATTAAATTTTTATAGCTATCCTAACTCCACGAAAGTAAAAATCAGAAATGTAAGTACAAATTTTAGTTCCTGATAATTCTGTATGTGCATGTGAGCTCACAATTAATATTTAATAGTAGAATCAATGTAGCAATGTACTTCTTTTGGGGAAATTATTAAAAATACCCCAAATTCAACACTACCCTTTCCAAAATACCCTTTGACTATTCAAAGGTAGTAAACTACCAAAAATACCCCTAAATATAAGATTTACAACCAAGGTAATCATAATATGAAGAAAATAACAATTCAGTCCTAAAAGATTTATTTTAATCTTAAAACAATAATTTCTTTTCAAAACCTAACTAAAACTATGACTAATAATAAGATGAAAGGGCCTAGATCTAAAAGAGGTCCATATAAAATTAAAACGATTGTAAAAAATAAAAATGAAATTGAATTTGAAAATGAAATCGATAAAATAGGATATCAAGAACAATTATATGCTGCTCAAGAAATATTAAAATGTTTTAAAGAAAATTTAATAGAAAATTTTGCCAGAGGAATTGTTAGATCTATAATTATAAAAGATATACAAGATATAATAGATAAATTAGAGAAAAGGAAAAAGAATATTTCAAAGTATAACATACCTCTTGAATCAAATATAGATATAATAACAGATCTTGATATTATGAATTCTCAAACATTATTAGACTTTGAAGATTTAATTAAAAACCTATAGATGAGGAAACCTATCACAAATAGATTACCACAAGAATATAAGAAATTAAGGTTTAATTTAACCCTGAGATTTTATATATCTATAACTAATAATAGATTAGAATTTGATAAATTAAAAGAATATATAGAATATACAACTATTTAAAGATTAATTAGATTTTAGATTTTAAGTATTATTTGATTTTTGTTCGCTCTAAGTAGCCCCCAAGTTGATGGTATCAGAGCCATAGAGGTCATGGACATTACAATTACAAAAACAGATTGGTATTACAAAATAGAAGAAAGTAAAGGAAATAATATATTTTTAGAACATATTCCTAAGAAAATAAAAACAATAACGTTAATAATAATTAAAGACTTACCTCAAGAAATAAAAGAACAAATTATAGATAACCTTATAATAGGAACATTAAAAGATGAATATATATATGAAAAAATTATTATTGAACTTGAAAAAGAAGAAATGATGTTATATTGCAAAGATTATGAGTAATAAAATTATAAAAATAGGTAATTATTACACATTAGAAACAGAAAAAGGAAGTTATATATTTTTAAAACCTATACCCGATAAGTTAAAAATAATAACATTAAAAGTAATTAGAAAATTACCTATGGAAATTAAAGAACAAATATTACATAAATTAATTGTAGAATCAATAAAAGAAGGATATATATATGAGAAAATAATAGAAACTTTTGAGAAAGAAGAAATCAATTTATATTATAAAGAAAAATATGAATCAAATGAATTGTAAAAACTATTAATGGAATTAATGGAAGTAAAAGAAATTCTAGATAAAAGATTAGCAAGAATAAGAGAAATAAATCTACAAATACAAGATGAACTTTTAAAACCTGGAAATATAACAAACTCACAACAAAAACAAATATTAAAATTAAAACAAGAAAGGTATAAAATAAGAGCAAGTTATTACGAAAAAATGAAAAAATTAACAAATAATAATTATGTAAAGCAAAAATGTGATAAAGTAATAAAAGATTGTAAAGATACTGAATGTAGAACATATTATTTATGTCAATCAAAGAAAAGATAAATGTCAATTGGTGAGTATATAGAAGAATTAAAAACACTAATAAAAATATTAATAGATGATGTTCAAAACATAAATAATGAAATAAAAGAAGTAAGAAATGATATTAATATCCTAAAAATTGAAGTAAGAAAAATAAAAGAAAATAATAAAGGAAAAGAAAAAACAATAGACAAAAAACTAATAGAAAAAGAAATGTCTAGAATAGGGAAAAAATATACTGAACAAGAAAATATAAGAATAGAAGCAGGAAGTATGGATGATGAATTTAGGAAAAGATTTTACCAAAAATAATAGAAGAAGAGGAAAAAATGGAAAAATCTAAAGAAAAAGCAATAGGAAAATTAGAAATTAAAGAAAATCAAGATGATATAGAAGATAAAGATGAATGAAGAATTAGATTTACTTATAGAAAATTTTGATCAACTAAATTTAGAAAATTTAGATGAATATCAAGTCCTAATGAATACTGGAGGAGGACCAAATAAAGCAGAATCCTCTAATAAACAAGAAATATTAGATCCAGATGAAAGTTATGCACCTATATACATTAAACCATATAGACAATATTATGAAACAATAAGAGATAGACAACCACCAAAGGGAAACAAATACAGAAATAGATTTGAACTAAATGATAATTATGATAAACCTGTCAATCATGGAGGAGCAAAATTAGACTTAGATTGTAAGATAGATATTAAAAAAGCCTTAGAAACTTGGGCAAATTCAATGATATTATTCTTTTTATATAACAAAGATGATACATGGGAAAGTACTGAAAGAAGAATAGACTTTTTAGTAGCATCCTTTGAAGGAAATGTTAGAAACTGGTGGGATGGAATAAATAATGATACAAAGACACTAATAAAAAGAAATGTTCAAACAGAAATAATAAAATCAGATAGAGAAGGTATAGAAAGATTAGTAAACTATATCTCAGATGAATTCTTAGGAGAAGATTGGATAAAAAATTTTGATGTTGAAGCAATAAAAGAAAAAGAAAATGGTAGAATAAAATTAATAAATCTAACAATATGTGATATGTGTAAAATCAAAGAATATACATGTGAATTTAAAGAATATTATTATACCCAATTCTATAATAATGAAAATCAAGAAGTATATAAAGATATGTACTATAATAAGTTACCAGGAACATGGGGAATATATTTTAACATAGAATTTGAAAAATACATTAAAGAAATCCTGAAGCACCCAGATCTTTAGGATCAAGAATAAAATTTTTATTTGAAAGACTTGCATATATATGTCAACAAAGACAATTAATGAAAAAATCAGGAAGATTAACTAAGATATGTTGTGAAGATATGGAAAAACCTACACAATTGGGATGTAATCCTGAAAGAAAAAATATTAAGAGGAAATTCAAAAATAAAAAATTTAAAAAATTTAGAAATTTTAAGAAAAAATATATAAAGCCTAGAAGAAGATATTATAAAAGGAAATACAATCCAAATAAGCAACAGAAAAATAGACCTTATAAAAAAGATAAAAGCCAATGTAAATGTTGGAATTGTGGAGAAATAGGACATATAAGCCCTGATTGTAAAAAGAAAAAGGTTAAAATATTACAAAAAGAATATTTAGAAATAGAAAGTGAATTAAGTGAAATATCAGATATTGAACAATATTATGATCAAGAAGTATATATAAGCGAATCAGATTCAGAAAAAGATAATGAATCAGAATCTGAATAACGAAATTGAGGAAATAGAAAGAGATAATATAGATAAACAAGAATATGAAGGAATAGAAGGTTATGGATTGAAAGTAACATTTGATAATAACAAATTTAAGAAAATGAGAAAATTATCTTTAGATTTAAAAATAGGAAAATGGGAAGCCTTAGATAGAATATGGAAAAGAGAAAGAATAGCAATAAATGAGTATCATAAAATTGAAAAAACTATAAATGTGAGAACAACTCAAGGAACACATAAATTAAATCTTTTAACAAGAAATACAGTAGATGAATTATTAACGAAGATTAGTAAAAAACAAGGAGAAAAAATTCAATATGTCTATTTAGCAGGAATACAAATAATGTTTAAATCCTTATTTAGAGAAGGAATAGATTCACCTTTAACCGTAAGTTTACATGATGGAAGAATAATAAATTTGAAAGATAGCCATTTAGGAACTATAGAAGGAAACTTAGCATACCAAAAACTAATATTCACTTGTTACCCAAAATATTGTGTCTCAATTACAGATAAGAACTTCAATGAAGTCTTAGGACTACATTTTAAGTTGCATAGAAATGATCTAATGGAACCAAGAGACAAGATTATGACTATAGAATATAGAGCTTTGTACACATTTACTAACTCCAATTATGGAAATATATACTCTAAAAAACCATACATAGAAGTTCACAAGGAATGTAAGGATATTAGTAAAATAATAGAACCAAGCAAACAAATAAGTTTGATTCCTAAAGAATATGAATTTAGTATACTCAAGGATAAACCTGAAATAGCAGAAGATAAAGAAGATAATTATTCTGATAAAATAATGTTTAAAGATGGAAGATTAATTAAGAGATCAACAAGTCTTAAAATACCTAGAAAACATTTAGAAGGAACTAGTAATATAAAAGAAATAAAACTTCATAGAAATGCTGGAAACATGAAAATAGAAGGAGAATATTATAATGGAAGAGAATATATTGAAGGACCAAATATACTAATTGATACAGGAGCAAGTGAATGCCATATAACTTCAATTAGAAATAAAGGATTAATGACTCACAAAATTGAACCATATAGATATGTAAATTTTGATGGACAAATACATACTACAGAATTAGAAGTCAAAGTACCAATAAAAATAGGAGGAATTAAAATGGTAGTACCATGTTATATGGATAATAGTATGAGTACAGATCCTCATATATTATTAGGAATAAGTTTTCTAAATGGATTAAAAGACTATAGTATAAAAAGAGAAGGATTATATATAACACATAATGATCAAACTATACTATGTGAAAAAAGATAAATGAATAATCAAATAAGTTTTCCATTAGCCGTATATATACAAGTTACTATAGTAGAAACAAACATAACAACATGTGCCTTGATAGACACAGGAAGTGATATAACAATATTCAAAAACTTCTTAATAAAATCATGGAATGAAAATAGTAAAATAAAAATAACAGGAGTAACAGGAGAAAGTACACAAATAATTAATAGTGCTGATAAAGTCAGTATAATACTTGGAAGTAAACAAGTAATAATAAACAAAATATATAGTTACAATAAATTAGATTGTGATATACTATTAGGAAATGACTTTATCCAACAATTTCAATATTATAAACAAAATAATTATATGATAATGTTACAAACACCATGTGCACACTTATTAAAAATTCCAAGGGAATTTAGACCCTATAGAGTTCAGCCAGCCCAGCGTGGTGATAAATGGGAGAAAAAAACCAATAATAAATAAAGACATAAACACAAAAATTCTATACAAAAAAGTGCTAAAAGCAGAAATAGAGATAAGTATAGAAAAAATTATAGAACAATTAGAAAAAACATGTGGAGAAAATCCATTATTATTTTGGAAACCATACCATCCTAAAGCTAAAATAGAATTAACAGAAAATGTTATAATTAGAGTCAGACCAATGATGTATACTATACAAGATACACAAGAATTTAAAACCCAAATAAAAGAATTACTAGAACAAAAACTTATTAGACCAAGTAATGGACCTCATAGCAGTCCAGCTTTTATGGTCATGAAACATTCTGAGCAAGTTAGAGGAAATGCTAGAATGGTAATCAATTATAAAGAATTAAACAAATATACTAAATTTGATGGATACTTTTTACCAAATAAAGAAGTCCTAATAAATCTTGCAAAAGGAAAACAATATTATTCCAAGTTTGATTGTAAATCAGGCTTTTGGCAAGTTAAAATGGAAGAAGATAGTATACAATATACTGCATTTAGTACACCTCAAGGTAAATATGAATGGTTAGTAATGCCTTTTGGTTTAAAAAATGCACCACAAATATATCAAAGAAAAATGGATAATATATTTAGAAAATTTGATGAATTTTTAATAGTATATGTTGATGATATATTAATATGTTCTAATACTAAAGAAGAACATAGAATCATTTGATAAAATTTATAAATGAATGTAAAAAAGAAGGGATTGTTCTTTCAAAAAAGAAAGCTATAATAGAAAAACAAGAAATTGATTTTCTTGGATTATCAATAGATAAAAAAGGAATAAAATTACAAACTCATATATCTAAAAAGATAGAAAGTTTTCCAAATAAATTAGAATCAAAAGAACAAATACAAAAGTTCTTAGGATGTCTAAATTATGCAGAAGGATTTATTGAAAATCTTTCAAAAAAGAGACATAAAATACAAGTCTTACTTAGAAAAACAAATACTAAAGGATGGAGTGAAGAACATACAGAAGCTGTTAAATTATTAAAAGAAGAATGCAAAAATTTACCAAAATTAAGATTGCCAGATGAAAAGGATAATTTGGTTGTTAATACAGATGCTTCTGATAAATATTGGGCAGCCATATTAAAAACAGATTTAAATGAAATCTGCAGGTATTCAAGTGGAACTTTTAACCAAGCAGAAATAAATTATACCACTCATGAAAAAGAATTGTTAGCAATTATTAGAGGAATAAAAAAGTTTTCATTATTCCTATTATCTAAGAAGTTTATTGTTGAAACTGACAATTCTAATGTTACAGGATTAATTAAAAATAAGTTGCCAATGGAGCCTCAATATAGGAGATTGCACAGATGGCAAGCATATTTGTCATTCTATAATTTCGATATTATTCATATTAAAGGTATAAACAATTATCTTGCTGATTTTTTAAGCAGGAATATCGAGTTTGGAGATGGATAATATCAAGCAGGAGATATCAGAAATAAAATCTGCGGCAGCATTTGCCAAAGATGAAGCTGATGATATAAAAGTTGGAATGGAGGCATTAGCTGAAACCTTAAGTTATAATGTCAAATTATTACTTGAGATCAGTACGTCCCATACCAAAGTTACCAATGAATTAAAAGACCGAATTGATGCTCTTGAAGCACAATTAGAGTCTACAAATACCAAAAATACAGGGATTGATGCTTTAGCACAATCTCAAAATACCAAACAGGGAATACAAACAGGTACACCAAGTGGAAGCAGCGGTGGACCCAGTCAAATAAAAAGAGATACAATCATGGAAAGTCCCCGAAAGGTGACAATAAAAAATGATGATAAACATACAAGGGTGATCAAAATCAGAGCAGATGAAGATGATGAAACCCCTTTAACACCAAGAGAAGAAGAATATAAAGCTTTTGCAAAACTTGTCTATGAACTACAAGATAATGAATCATATTTCATCTCCCCAGGAGAACATGTTTACCCAAGGATGATCATTACAAACGATGGAGACCCTAACATGGTTAAAATGGCAGCAGACTATGGATTCTTGGATTTAATTTATCCAGGAAAAGATTTAAAAGAAATTGAGAAATTTGATGATATCTTCCGAGGAGAAGTTTCAAAATTCGCCAAAGGAAGACCAATATATCTTAAATTTTACTCAATCAGTCCAGAAATTGATGGAAGGATATATTATCCTGCAGAACATATTATTACAAGTCGGATATGTAGGCCGAAATTTCCAAATTGAAGTAGGCCAAAATAGAAAGTCATTGCCAAACATTAACAGATCATGGATGAGATCCCGAAGAGTCTTAGGGATGAAAGTTCTCTACAACATGGCAAAAAATTTATACGATAAAAAATTTCAATGCTTATGCCAATATGAAGGATGGACACTTATGACAAATAATGGAAAAGATAAGTCTACAATTTTAAAAGAATATATCCAAAAGTTTGATATCCATCAAATCCATGGAAGTCCATCAACCATACAAGAATCATGCCAGTTGAGGGAGTGTCCCACATGCTATCCAAATGAAAAGAGGCCCCGCCACTATGAAGAATCTTGACAAACTCTATATGAAGACAATAGAGGAAAAGAAGATGTGAAAGAAAGGTGGACAGCTGGAAGATATAATAGAGCTACAATTATGTAGTGAAGAAATTATTGTAATAATAGAACTCCATTAATGGAGTATGATGTAATGAATGATGTAAGAGGCCAATAATCGAGCCTCATGTAGTAGTATAAATAGAAGCCTTTGGGCTAAGATAGAGGCAGAATGAGTTGAGGAAAAACACTTGAGCTTTCATATTGCGAGAAAAACACTTCTGTCTTTTGATATAATCTTTTGTACCAATTCCAAATATCAATAGATAATCCATTTCTTACATAAGAGAATGAGTTTCTAAATTTTCATTCCCATAGATTCTTGATAGATCTAATAAGAAATTTCTTTCTTATTTTAACAACAAAAACAGTTTTTCTTTAATCCAAGTCTAGGGATTTGTCCTTAGAAACGAAACAGTGAAGGCAAGAAGCTGAATAGCAAGGATTCCGTTAAGGCAGGAGGCCATTGAAGGAAACAATTTGCACATTCAGAGCCTGAAGGTCACTCGATTCTAAGAATAAAGAGCCAGATTAAAATTAAGGTAGAACTACTATTTCTTGTTAAATTTTGAAAGAATTTCTTAAGATCTTAGAGAATCGCAGGGATTATAAATGTTTATGATTATTCATAATGTTTGGATTACTGATGTTTATAATACTATGATTATATAATATCCAGTCATGCCAGGATATACAGTTAAAGGATTAGATGATTTGTTAAAAAGAATATTTGAAAAAGTAGAAAGTATGAAATCCCAATTAGAAAATACAGATGAAATATCTGAAGAACATATTAAACAACTTATAAGAGAATGTGAACAAAAAATAGCAGATTATGCTAATATACTAGATCAAAGAATGGATTTATATTTTAAAAATTAAAATATAAGAAATACAGAACAAATCCGAAACCTACTTTAAAATATGAGGATATGTCTTGCAATAAAGAAACCTATTTCATTAAATTGACTTTTTGACAATAATCTTTAAAAGCCACTGTTCACAGGCTATTTTGAAAATTCTCCCAAGTGGTTCCCTTTGGTATACTTTTAAACATTATCAATATTTCAGAGCTTTCAATTCAACCTAATTTTCCACAAAAAAAAAAAAAAAAGGTATGTTCGTGTGACACTGACTAATTTAGTCAATATAAGCATGTTTTGTAATTGTTAAATTAAAATATTAAGTACTTAAGTTTATTTATTTTTTATACTTAATATTAATTGTTTTAGACTTTTAGTACGAAACTAACTGGATTTGAGTTCTTGAAATAATGAGTTGTCAGCTCGCCAATAATAATACTAGGTCGACAATCTACTAGTCCAATCAAATAAGGAGAAAATCCAGATTAAATTCATATTCAGATAAGCTTATTAGTAATTTTTTTTAGGAACAATTGTTTGATTCCTATAAAATGTGTGATTGAAATTAATGTTTAACTTAGAGATAACAAAAAATTCGTTCAATCTGAAACCCACGAAGTTCGCCCAGAACAAGATGAGGATTACCCGTCTAACTAGGTAAATGGGACGGGAATGGAGTAGTGGTCACTGCTCCAAAGTGGGTACATGAAACATAGTCTCTATTCCACGATTCGTTCTGTTTAAAATTAATTTCAATTTTCAATTTTTTTTATCAAACAAAAATAAAAGATTTATAAATGTGTGTATTAAATGAGTAGGATTATAAATGTCTGACTGAAACTAACATTTAGCTTAGTGATGACAAAAAAATTCGTCAACCTGATACCTACGAGGCCAGCCCCAAACAGGATGACGATTACCCACCTAACTAGGTAAATGGGGCATTAGTCACTACTCCAAAGTGGCTACGAGAAACATAGTTTCCACCCCGCTATCCACTCTGTTTAAAATTAATTTCATTTTTTTATTAAACAAAAATAAAAAATTTATCATAATTTTTAAAGAGAATATAAGTTGTTTTTAACAAATTGAAAAAAAAATATTTACTAACTAAAGACAAAAAAAAAATAAAAACACAAAATAAACAAATAAATGGGGACGATAAATGGGGCAAGGGCATTGCACTACCTCGATCCCGCACTATCCTGCTTTAATTAGGTATGAGACCGGGCAAGATGATAAAAATAACCGACGAAATGAAGATGGGAACGACAAATCGGTTCCATATCCGACTTGTTGTCATCCATAATTTGACTTTAATTGAATAAAAAAATTAAGCCGATAAAAGTAAGGAAAATGATACAAGTATAGGCCCATGTAGCTCTATACGTGTAGTTTGATTCTAAAAGTAACTTCACCGGTCGAGCCCGTCGCACTAGGTTTGTCGAGTGTGGTTTGCAGGTTATTACATATAGAACGATGTTTACTCAGTGCACACTCATGTGTAGCGGATGCGGGTTCATACGTCAACAAAAAAAAAGTAACTTGTGTTAATGTTTGAACTTCAAATATTGTTGTTCTTTCACAAAGAATGGAATAAATATTCATAAAACTTACATTAATATCTGTATTCATGACGTTTTTGACATTTTTTATTTTTTTTGAAATTATTAAGTGACGAATCTTATGATAAGTATTAGTAATAGTAAATAACATATATTTTTTTTTATAACCGTAGATATGCGGGTTAGTGTGCACTCACCTCGACTAATTTCACAAGACCTTGTAGTTTACAGTCGGGTACTCATCTCAATGGCTCTGAGGGGACTCAAACTAAAAAGTGAATAAAATATATGAATAAAATGAAATGAATAATTAAAAATAAAATTAATCATTTTATAATTTCAAAAAAAAAAAAAACACTTCGTTAAATAGAGCCCAATTTATTATCGAAATTACAAACACGTTTCGTCCTAAGGCTGGACATGGTCTGATTCGATTCGGTTATCTTCAGAACTGAACCGACTCAAAACTTTCGGGTATTTAATAAATGGAACCGTCGGGTCCAAATATAATTATAGAACCGTTCGGGTTCGATTCGGTTCCGTACCATAATTAGATTTTTAAATATTTACAACAACATTACATAAATATAACTAATAACATGTTCATTCGTAAATATTACAAATTAACGTAGCTCAATTTAAAAATATATAAATAACAAGATGTCCAATAAAATTAATTCAATATATACAAATACAAAAAAATATATATTAATACTAAGGGCACGTTCGGTAGGGATTAAAATCAGATTAAAATTGAAAAACTAGTTGTTATTGTTGACTTTTATTAGACGAGTGGGACCTAATAACGGTTATATTTTCAATTTTAATTGGATTTTAATCACTACCGAACGGGGCCTAAATATTAATTGGGCCAGAAAATCAAACAAAAAATTAAATTTACCAAATTAATTTGCTAATTTGTTTAGAAAAAATTAAAACAATTTAATTAATTCAAATTCAAAAATTCAAAAAATTATTTGCTTATTCGATTTTTCGATTTTTGGCCTAGAACATAGAACCGAACCAAACACATCTATTCTCGATTCAGATACTCGTTCGGGTATTTAATTTATGAAGAACCGCTCAATTCGGTCCGATTCGGTTCAGGAACTTTTGTCCAGCCTTATTTCGTCTTATTCCATTTCGTATAAAGTTAGCTCTGAATTGACAGCAATAAATTAAACTCTAATTTTAATTTGAAATTATTGTGTGTTTTTGTTTTTTATTTGCACTCATTTCATGCTACACTACACGAAACATGATGGACAATCCTAAAGTGTTGTGCTACACTAATTTACATAAGGGTGTTCATGCCCCCTAAGTTCACTTAGCATTTTCCCAATCCTGAAAGTAGAGGGACCATGATAAGAAGTACGTGGGGACCTAAATTGTCCTCCACACGAACTCTGCTAGACTGTAGCTGGAAAAATGAGAGCTGGCTCATTGGTCCCGCACACACTGGATCACTGTTTTGTCGGTGGAGGGCAAATGCTAAAGTTTAAATTTGATGTGGGATCCAAATTCAGTCAGCCAATTAATTATCTTCGAAATATTCCGCACTTATTTGATAACCATGGAATTTTGAAAAATGATTTGGAGAATGTATGATTTAAAAGTAAGAAAAATTTTGAGTTTATATATAAAAATATTTGATTATATAAACGCGTGTAGAAAAAAAGTTTTGAAATAATGATTGTCATACAAGGGCTCAATCAACCACTTCGTCGAGAAAAAAACAATCTAATTGTCGGCATGAGAGACTACGTGTTACGTGCAGAGTATGACCGTTGTATAGCTAACCAAGCCCCAAGTTGACTGTTGTTTTTATGAGCTATCAGGAAAATTGTTACTGAAGTTATTTTTATGGAAATATCACGACTTTGTTTTTTTTTTTTTTTATCAAGTTCTATAAAATTTTAAGAAGTTATTCTTAAATTTTACAATGAATACTACTAAAAATACAATTAATTTTAATTTTATAGAAATTTTTTGAATTTATGTGCATAATATTTTATTGTTTGAATATTTGGTTAGAAATGAGTACGTAAAAAAAAGCTTATGTGTCAATAGATAAAGTGGACGGTGGTTGACTACTAATTCAACCCCCTTACAAATGAAATCGAACAAGGTGTCCATGTCTCACTGGTTGTGATATGATCCGGAATAGACAATCACTTAGTAGGGTCATACAAGTCAAGGGTTTAAGAAATGGAGTTCAGATGGGTGAAGTTGATAATCCAATGTTCAAGTTTCGTGAAGGGTTCAGGAGTCGAAACGAGTTGGATTCAAGGTTTAGAAGATGTTTGAAAAAAAAAAAAAAAAGCGAGTAGCGTGGATTAAATTAGACATAACTCTCAGCTCGAATGTTGGATTTTCGCTCATGAGTACAATTCGAAATCGTCAAGAAATTCTGCACAAGGCTACTCGAGTGCATGGTACTTTTGGTCTTTCGATTGTACAGAAACATGCCGAGAACAAGTTGGCGAAAAATCGTATAATCATGCAAGATCTTCAATTTTTGACATTTTCCTAGTTTAATTAGAATTCTATTTTCAGCATATTTTACAATATTAGAATTATATTTTCGTGCAATTAAGGTTTTTAGAAGTTTCATATAAATATATCATTATTTCATTTTATTAAAAACTAAGATTTTTGACATGAATATGAAATTGAGAATTTCTCTCTAATGGTTCTTGAATGAACTAACGAACTTATCAAATATTATTATATTTATGGTGTTCAACCCTTAGAACTTATCAAATGATTAGGTACACTTTGTGGCGTTCGCAAATCGAAGTTCATTGATTTTGTAATCAAGATGTCATTCAAACTTCGTTTTTGTTTGGTTGATTGGTTCAATAATTTGCAGATCGAGATTCTACCTTTTACAACCTGAATTTGAGCTTTACCGACGTTTTCAAATTAATTTCACGATTTTCATGCGTATCTCGTTCCCGATTTCACGTCAAGTTGCCATTTCCTTCACGTCGTTGAAGGATAAGTTTTGATAGCTTGGGCTTAGATTTCTCCTGTGCAATTTAGAAACAACATTTCAAATACGCGATTATTTTAAATATTGATACGTGGTTATGGACCATCGCAGAGGGATGCATTTGGACCGTACAATCGGAAATTGTGTGATATAAGGGCTCAGATTATCTTATTCCATTATCTTCTACACCAAATCAATTCAGTTAACATTTGATTTCTAATTCTTTCATCTCTTAAAAAATTCTGTTCATTTTATTTTGTTGAAATAAAAATTCCATCCGAATTATATTTCAAAATAAAATTCTGTCCAAGGAATTTTAGTTTGAGTATATTCCATTTGAGAAGAATACTATTAATACTTTGGTTCGATCGAGAATGATGGTGTGGTGAAATACCGACTTTGAAAGAAGTATTGTATCTCGAAAAATAGATGTTCGATAATCCTGTTGACATCAGCATAGGAGTGAAATTTGTCTTAAGAAGATTTGCTTTGATATACTTCGCTTCATATTCATTTCCTTCCACTTCTCTTTCTTTCTTTCTTTTTTTACTTCCTTTACTATACGAGTAATTAATTTGACGACATTGCCAAGTGAATAGGAGCTGAATAAATTAAAGACAAATACAAAGCCTCGGTTTAATGTAGATAAAAATAAGATTTTTTGCAGATTTTGACGAAAAAAAAATTGATGAAATATGTAAAATGCTATTAAATATTGTGGGTAATTAATTGTTGACTTTAACTTAGATTTTTATTAAAATTTTAATTCAAGGAGGCTATTTATATTTGTTGTGCTTTGACCCAAGTAAAGCTAAATAGTGATTGATTGGGTTTAATTTAGTGGATCTTAATCAATTTTAGATTGATTTGGATACCGAGGAGATTATCATATAATTGATAAGGGGGAATTTGGTCCTAACCCAAGAAACAAGAATGAAATAGATCTATATATAAAATGCAATAAAACAATTATTTCAAAATTCAAGACTCTTTATCGATCTGAGTGCCCAATTCAGAGATGAAAGTTTTACTTGACTAGATAAACAAATAAGTCTAGCAGATCATGTATTTTTTCTTCTGAAGTCGATTTAAATTTGACTGGCATGAAATTGATTAGGAGGGACCAAACTTTTTAGTGTGCATGTGAACGAGGTTGTCTGCATATTGCCTATCAAGATGGAACTTTGCTGGCGAGAAGCACTATCAACAATTTGTAGAGCAATAATTCTACTGGTACAAAAGAATTTGACAAAAAGGTTTACAAAATGCCA